>OZ026818.1:11362727-11385383 GCA_964023185.1 Macaria liturata
AGCCCGTCTTCTTGTACAGCAGCGAGTTGAAGAAGTTGGCCAGCACGCCCTCGTTGCCCGGCGTGCCCGGGGACATGCCGATCTTGCTGCCGTCCATCTGGAATAATAGGAAAGTTTGTTTAATTTTCATTTTTTCAATACATATCTTTAAAGTTGCCTGGAAGTAATCACCTAACGCGATAAAGCCGCTCAATGTGCATTAAACTAGTATTTAAATTTCTTTAATTATGTAATTTTTTTGGTGTGCATTAAAAACATATCTTATCTTAAATCGTCAAATATACACCAACATAATGTAATGTCAGTTATACTTTAGAACGTTTACTATGCATTCTCATTGTTTTATAAAATATAATTATTTGTATTGAACCGTAATGTTACTGTAAACTAACGGCAAAGAAAAAAACATAAAAAGACTAATGAATTGGTGACATTAGATCATCATGTTATCAATCCTGCTGAGTGTTGCGACCCCCATGTTGATGTGTACGCACCGGGTGCTGCGCGCGCGGCGGCGGCCGCAGCGGCGAGTCTGAGCGCGGCGCGGCGCCCCCCGCGCTAAGCGCCGCCTGCTGGCGCTGCAGGAACGTCTGCTCGTCCTCCGCCTGCACCTCCGCCTCGCGGTTGCCGCCGCTCTGCAAACCAAATACAATTATAGTAACCAATTTTGCTAAGAGATGGCGCCACCCAAGCGCGCCGGCCGCAAACTCTGAGAAACGCTCGTTACAGCACCTATCAGATAAACAGGAAATGGAAAATTGCACATTACAGCACCTATCAGATGAAACACACAGTTCTACTATAAACACCAACGCTGAGACGAACGTCGCATGCTTCACAAAGAGCATTATGCAACCACTTGTCCATTTTAGTTGCACTGTATAACCATGTTTTGAATAGGAATGATCACACAATTCAACCTATCACTGAAACATGACCACTTTCATAATGAGGCAAAAGAGCAAAACGTTAACAGATTAACAGATAAACATTTTTATTCATAATTTGTTAGAATTACATGTCATTATATTTCAATTTGTCTTTATACAAAATAATAAAAGATCAATAAAAATTTATAATAAGTAATTCAATTCAATAATTTAGTTAAACGTCGATGTATTATTTATTTATTTATTTTATTAGGCACACAACACAATACACAGAAGATTTAGAAAATAATTTGTGTAGCAAGCAAAACAAGGTGAAATACATTATATTGTTGTGGGTTAACGTTGCAGTACAACAGCACTGATGTACACTCGGCGCGTTGCAATGCAATGCAAGATCACATTAGAACACCTTATATAAATTATTTCTAAAAGAACTGAGACTAATTCCGAATATGTCTAGATTTACATTAACAGATTGTTCATCATTGTTATCCGAGGCGTTACAATTCTCAAGTTCGTTATAGGACCGACACATACGCACCACAGGGCTATTTTTAGACAAATTATTTCTATATAAGTCATTAGTGTAAAATATATTAAATGAGCTGCGTCTGAGATTATATTTATTAAGGGTAGTTAGATATTAAAATAAAATAAAAACATTGTTTGTGTAACCTAGCTAGACGTAATTATAATTAAATTAAATTAGAAACATACTGGGAGATGACTCTGGCCTCGTAACACAGCCTAACGGCTACCACGAGGTCAGAGGATTCCAAACAATTTGTGACAAAATTTCTTTGGCAAATAAATAAATTTGTATTTGTAACTATCAGACCGTGGCCAGAATAAGATGACAATTGAGTAAATAGCACTTACTTTCCGTATGGCTGGCTGCACAATAACGTCCCTGTAGTAGTCATCAGGCTTGCATGACTGCATGTTTTCATATAATATGCTAATTTTCTTCATGCTGTCCCAGCCTGCTGGGCTGAAATACGAGAGAAACCAGTTACAACAATTGTTGAATTAACGAATTGAAGTGTTTAGGGAACAGTTAAGCTTGGTTTCTGTATGTACAGTGTATATATAGGATCACAGTGATTGGCAATTGAGTCTAGTCTAATGATAATAAATATGTTGTTGAATGCTTATGACGTTGAATGTTTTAAACGAGTTGTAGAGGTCTCTTTTTACTATTCATATTTTAGGCTAGTTGTTGAAGTGTCCATTTCTGTAGGAGTGATAAAGGGGATGTGTTTTAGGGAATTTGTGTAAGTGTTTCAGGGTGATTGTAAACATGTTACCAGATGTCTGCCAGATTGGTTGCCTGGAAGAGATCGCTTTTAGCGATAAGGTCGCCAATTAAGACACTAAGCTTAAGTTTTAATATATATTAAAACTAGATGGCGCTGTGTGCAATGTCCCGGAATATTTATTTATTTATTTTATTGTAATTTTCTGCTGGTGTTTTTAATAAAGTGTAAATCTATCTATTTATCTATGTTTTAGGATGAGTGAGAGCAAGTGTTTTTAAGCAATCCAGAGCAAGTTTTGTGACCATTCTTAATATAATTGTAGAGCACCACTCACATAAGTACAGCGTCCTTCTCGACGATGAGCGCGGGCGTGCGGAAGGGCAGGCCGTATATCCGGTGCGTGAGGTACTTGTACAGCAGGTCGCAGTTCTTGTCCTCCTTCGCGCTGGAGTAGAAGAGCGCGGCGCCGTACTGCAGGCAGAACCGCCGGATCCACTGCTGCATGAAGTCGAGGTGCTCGTCGCGGTAGTCCATCTCCTTCTCTAAGGTCGACATGTAGTCAGTCTAGAAGGGACACAAATATATATAGAAATACATATATACATACAGAAATTTTCTTCTCTAAGGTCGACATGTAGTCAATCTGAACACAAATGTTAAACAAATATGTAAAGAAATTTTACAGGGATCTAGCGATTGTCTGTTACTTTCTTCAGAATATAGAACATACATTGAAATTATAATGAAGTCAGTCTGAAAGGGACACAAATATATAAAGAAATTTTACAATGATCTAGTGATTGTCTGTTGTTACTTTCTTCCGAACATAAAACATACATTGAAATTATAATGTAGTCAGTCTGAAAGGGACACAAATGTAGAACAAATACATACATAGAAATTTTACAATGATCTAGCGATTGTCTGTTGTTACTTTCTTCAGAATATAGAACATACACTTATCTAGCATTTGCTTGCTACTTTTTTCAGGCAACAGTATCGCAAAAGCTTTCTGTCTGTCTTTAAAAAGTCTTCAGACTTTAGTGAAGTAACAAGACCTTTGATGTGCAGATTGGTGAACAATAATGAACATTAATTCCCGATGTTACTACTATTATAATTGTATCACAGTAGTTATTCATAGGCATGGCCACAGCTGTGAAGTGTGTAACAAACATCCGAAATTTGAAGACACAGAAAGTCCTCAGAAAGGGTTCTAGAAAACTGTCTCATGGGAGATATTTGTCCTCTATATGAAGACCTTACTGCGGGTCACAACTGGATGGCTAGACCGGCAGATCGCGAGTCGTGGAAAAAAAAGGAGAGGCCTATGCCTATTAATTTTATTTTATTTTAATGCAACTTTAATTAGTTATAAGATTTTTTAACTTATAATTGTATTAATGTTTGACGAGACATGATTGATGACAACTCTTAGTGTTATTGTAATAATTTTGTTGTAATTCAGTATGTTAATAAATTATATCCATCTATGTTCAGAAATGGACAACTAATGGCTAAGAAAGAAGAAGAAGAAAGACCTTAGTGACGACCACAACGATGTCCAGTCCCAGGTTGGTGGTGAGCACCGCTTCAGGCAGTGGACAGTCATCATCATCACCATTCTCCAGGTCGTCGGAGAGGTTCCTGGAGGACCTCTTCATGGGAGACGAGGCAGTAGGCTCCAGCTCGTCTCCGGGCTCCGTATACCTCTGCCATTTCTGGACCTGCTGCTTTTTACTCTGTAGCCTTTGTTCTGAAATGAAAGAAAAGAAAATTATTTATTTATAGAATTACTAATATAAATGTAGGCATACAACAGGAACAAAACCTTAAAACGAATACTTAATAATCTACCTATTTTTTTAGAAATAGACGTGGTTAAAATATAATAAATGAAAAATCCTTAAAAGAGTTGCGTTAAATAGGAGTGTGAGAGTCAATGTTTTTGGGTAATAGTGAGGCAATATTTCAACTTTGAACATCTTTTTTTTTACGCGGGATAGGTTTAAGTTTGACTACAGCCTGCCTGATGTTAAGCATTGCTGCAGCCTAATCATTATCACTTCACGATGTTATATGTATAGTTTTTAATATTATGTGTAGTACCTGGGGTTTTATTTATTTATTTAATAATAATTAAAACGGTTTAGTTTAGTGGCTGTTTTGTGGACTCATAAATCATCATCAGCTTATACCTTTCCACTTTTAGATAGATTTTATACATAAGTATATCTAAAAGAACGCCAGTTGGGTCTAATCTGGGTCAAACACAAACAAATATGTAAATAAATGAGATAAATAAGTCGGTTAAAAATATATGAAACAGATAAAACATTGTTTAAAGAATATTTTTTAATAAATAAGTGTATATTGTTAAATTTACCTCACAATATTACCTCACGTAAGATATACATTTTTAAAGAATATACCGATATATTATAGCGTAAATATGTAGGCTATGATCTCCAAAATCCATATGCACATAAATTACGCACACGGATAATTTAGTCGTAAACTGCAGTTCGCGTGCATCAGAAGCCTATCAAGTCATGCACATCTGCTGGATTGGGAGTGCTGTTACTCGCACCAAACTAAATAACGGGCGAATATAAAAACAACTGAGTACACAAATGCCTTATGCCACTAGTGTTATAGAGACGGAAGTTTGTCTGTATGTGTGCGTGCGTATATTGGAAAACAAAAATTACTAAATAGAAATTACTTGTTTGGTTTATTAATATTGTTTATTCCTTACTTACACTGCAATGCAACAGCGGATCACCGTGTTATTTAGTATGGGGGTAAGATACAAAGGCTATTATTTACCTGTTTTTTTAATGCTATCAGTTTTTTTACCCTTAGAATGAAAACAAAAGATTTTTCATCAACCGACGTCAGAAAAGTTCCTACAATATCCATTATTCAGGCACTAAAAGGCGATTGGTCCGCTAGGCGACACATACGTGATCTGAATGTGTAGTGTGAAGCAACGGAAATACGCTCCATAGACAACGCATTATAAAAAAAACAACATAAGTAAGTACTTTGTGACGTAAATCAAAACTAAAGTCTGGTATAATAGTTACGGCCGGTTCACACATGTTTCCGTTTTACGGTTCCTTTTTATCGTGTACGTTTTTTTTTCATCGATGGCGTATATAGTTGTATGAGCCACTTCACACATGGCAAAGTATTCTGTAAACTGTAAAAACTATCGTTCCGTTTTGTCATCGAATACTGGACGACGGAACAGTAAAAATATACGGATACGTAGAATTTAAACGGATAGATACTGTGTGCGTGGCGGGTGGTGTGTGCGGGGTGTACGTTATACGGTACCTATGTGTGAACATCGCATCCAGTAATGACGGATCCGTTGTACGTTATACGGTGCCTATGTGTAAAACAGAGCATAAATTTATGACGTATCCGTTAAAGGCGTACCAGTAAAACGGACTCCCATGTGTGAACGGGCCCTTACATGATAATATTAATTATTCCATTACAAAACAGTGAAAATGAATTTGTTTGATTATTATCAGCTTCAATTCCACAGCGGAGCGATGGATGATCGTGGTTTTTAGTACGGTGAAAGTATAGGATCTTAAAAGTGATTAAGGCTTCTTTTTAACGCGAGCGAAGCCAAAGATGAAGGAACGGAGACCAGAACAACCAATCAACATCTTGGTAAAAAATCTTTTTTCTTAACTATAACGGGTTTGCACTTGGCGATAGTTTGCCTGATGGTAAGCAAAGGCTATAGCCTAAGAAGGTTGTGATGTAGGAGTCTCTCTATAATTAGTCTATGGTGAAGGCTGGAAACGACAATGTGTGTGATTGAGTACCGTTGTAGATTAGATGCCCTGCAACGTCCTGACTTTGGAAGACAGTAGGCTTATACGAAACATGTCTTTTAATCTATGGGTTTAAAGTTTATTTCTTGTTTTGTGAAAGGAGGGTAGGGAGGTATTTGCCCAACAATAGGAAAATACTCTCTCCCTTGAGTCGTATATCCTCATGACTGAGGGTCGTGACTCCCCCGCAGAATTAATTCGTTAGGGGAGTTGTCTTGGGCAGATACATCGTGGTGGGCGCCCAAGTCCTTCCACGGTAGGAAAATACAGGCTCTTAATAATAATTAAATTTTTTTGTCGTATTCAGAAATAATGTATGAAAAGCATATTTGTAAACATAAAGGTATTTTAGTTAGTAGATTTATTAAGAAAACGTAAGCTTAGGTACTTAGCAAAAAAATTGGGCGCAAAATATATTTGTATTGATGTACATATATGTAACGAAATAATGTAGCAACATGTCATCAAAAAGTCTAAACTTAGATACAACTTAAATAAGAATAAGCCCAACCTTAAAGCCTTCAACCTGTCTTGAGTATATTTCCCGCATGAGTCAGGCGGTTACGTCATTTTGTCGCGTAATATTTAATCAATGTCGCGAGCTTAATATACAATATACATAATATTATATACATAGTGGTTTTATCAAACCGCCTCGCTGGCTATTCAATTCAGGCTATTTTTTTTAATAACAAAATCTTGTATCTGTCCGTCATTTATAAAAATAATACGTAATCGAAGACACAGATTGCGCTGAAGTATGTTTCATGTTATGGCTACCTGATTCGTTAATTTGGTGTTGTTGGTAAACAGATTTGTCGGATATATTTATTGTGCATATTTTATTCATTTATTAACTAAACGAATGAAATATTCAGTATTATGAAGGCGGCCATATGCTTTAAGCCATATTAATCAGAAATAAAAATCAGCTTGTCTTAATCTGATATATATTTTATCCAACATTCAAGATATTTTTCTAAATTTCATTTAAAAATTAAGAGTATGTCATTGTGTTCTTCACAGACATACAAAATAAACAATGACATACTTATTAATTACTCAACTTAATTTATTATTTAGATCTACATTACACTCATTATTAAAAAAACACACTTGCTATTGATTGGTGCAAACAATTTAGGCCGATTCTTACAACCAATCAAATAAATATGTACAATAACAAATGCACTAATTGCATCGCCGAAAGTATGCGCGTCGTGAGAACTGTGCATTGTCACAGTATAACTAACAGTTAAACACATTGGGGCTTTCTTTACGATTTCTCTGCAAATATTCTAGCTTAGACTAGACAGATTGGCATGATTTAATGTCTAGATAATATGTATTTACAACTATAGTTGTATAACGCTGTTTTACACATGTAGAAATGAAAATCACCTGCCATATATAAGAGAATACAGGTTTCTTGTCTCATACAAAGAACAAACAATAAGACACAATTCGGGAATAACGGTAGGTACATAATTCTCCCTTACATATTGATTGAATTAATGATGATAATAATACTTCGTTATCTATACTAATATTATAAAGCTGAAGAGTTTGTTTGTTTGAACGCGCTAATCTCAGGAACTACCTACTGGTGCGAATTGAAAAAATCTTTTTGTGTTGAATATACCATTTATCGAGGAAGGCTTTAGGCTATATAACATCACGCTGCAACTAATAGGAGCGAAGAAATAATGAAAAATGTGGAAAAAACGGGGAAAATTATTCATCTTTGAGGGCTTCCGTTGCGTGCGCTGCGAAAACGGTTCAAAATTCAAAGAATTAATGCCCAAAATAACTATTCCACGCGGACGAAGTCACAGGCACAGCTAGTAATTGACGCTCACTATACATACATCAAACTAAATAAAAAAAAACTTTATTGAACTTAAATAAGTACATATATTATCCCCGAGCATTTATATTATTGATTGTAGCGTTTCAGTAAGCTAATATAATCAACATATAAACTAATGAGACAACTAACTGGACAAGTTAATTAATTATTACTAAGATGAAAAATCTGACTTTGTCTACATATAAACAAAAAACCTAACTACCTAATTATTTTTGATTCTCTGACAGGACTTGAGAAGATGTCAAAGCGAATTATAAGAACTAAAATCCTGATTAAGAGCTTGATCTAGATCAGTTAACAAGGATGTATAAGATGAGTCACTACAATCATTAAAACTGCATTGTCAATGAATGATCAATGTTGCATGCATTGGTATAGTTTTAGTGGGCTTTATAAAAAATATAAATTTAATATATTGTTTATTTGTGTAATAAATAAATATTCCGGGACATTGCACACATCGCCATCTAGCCCCACACTAAGCAAACGCTTGTGTCGTGGGTACTAGATAACGGATATAATACTTATATACTTTTCTTTTGTAAATACATACATACAAACGACCAGACTCAACACAAGTAATTATATATAAGTATATATATATATTTTTAAAGTACATAAATTCTTGTGTCATGCGGGAATCGAACCCGCGACCTCTAGATTAGAAGGGACAGCCACTACAAACTAAGCTAACAGGCCAGTCTCTCTCTCTCTCTCTCGTCTATATCACTAATCTGCTTTGAGCTATTTAAAGTAAGTTTGTATGGTACTGGCCAACTCTTGTGCCAAGAATATACTAACTACCTTTAGGACCAGTTTCCAATCTCCTCCTTGAATTATATTCCTAATGTCTGAGGATCATGACTGCCACCTCCCAGCACCTTCTCCTTAACAACATCTTTCCACTCTCTTCTGTCCTCGGCAACATGCAGTTGCTTTTAGATCCTCCAGACTTGTTTCCAAAATAAATTACAATAAACCTACCTGGAGACAGGTCCAATTTGTCTATATGATCTCCGAGCACCGCAGCCCAGCTCTGCAACTGGTCCAGGATGCCCCATGGAGTGGTCATGGCCACCGTGAGGATGACCAAGGTGTGGGGGAATGTTTCCTCACTGAGGGCAAACCGGAGCAGGTTTGTGTGCCCTGGATCTCCGTCTAACACCCATACACTGAGACGTGTGTGGTCTGCAAGTGATACAAATAATAAATTAAGCTGATTTTTCTTAAATTTCAATAACTTGGGCTATATTAGCTAGTGACTTTAGACAAAGTTTAACTAATGTCACACTAACTATACCAAACAGCTAGAAATATTACATAAGACATTGTGAGCAGATACTTTTATTTTTCTCATGAAATCCAAAGGTTGCCTAGAAGAGATCACTTTTAGAAATAAGGAAACTGCTTCTGGCTCTAGTTTAATTTCTTTATGATCTATTTATTATTTTAAGTCAACAATAAGTACTAAATTTATCTATCTACTCTAAAACTATTTGTACAATTTGCATCATGTATTTTGTTTTGAACCTCATCCAACTTTAAAAGTATAAGTTAATGACTAAAATAAGTGATTATTGCCCACTTTTTCTGCATTATGTGAGTTCTTGTCATGTAAATTGACCTGATAATACATTACAATAAAATCAATTGATCCACTTGTGCAATTGAATTGAGTTCACAGGTACAGATTGAAATCCAGTGATCAATTTACTGATAACATTATCAGTTGTTGAGCTTAATTTTGAAAGATTGTATTATTGTATTAAAATAATTTAAATACACAGTGTATACAAATTATTTCAATACAAGATATACTAATATGTATAACTAATAAGTACTTTTTAGCTCTTCAAAATACCATAGAATTGACTTAGATACTTAAAAGAAGAACCATATGGAAATATCTAATTTAATTAACTATTTCAAATAACACTTAATCTGTATGTTAGGTCTATAGCTAAAATTATTGTGAATTACCTACTACTTAATATTTAAAATACATCATTAGATCAGATTTATTTTACAACATATAATAGTAAGCACTTTCCATCCTAGACTATAATGATTGCTTACCATCAGGCAAATTATGGTCAAGTGCAAACCCATTCCTTGTAAAAAAACAATATCCATTGTACCTATATGAATATAAACAACTGACAATTCCAGTTAGAGATAATTGGTAAACATTAAGGTTACCAATTTTGTTCTAACCTACTTAGGTACATGTATATTCAAAATTATTAAATGATTTGTCTTTAAAATTCTTATGGATTTGTTAGAAAAAAACATACTTATAACGGTAAATTTAAAGTCATGTAGCTAAGCTGCTATAATTTTGTAGCTTTTGAATTTGTTTTTTTCTTCACTGAGACATACAAATTGGGGGAGCAAGATGTGATTACTTTCTCTCGTGTTTTATGAATGAAGCCAGTACTCACCATCTCTGTACTCATCACTAATGTCTATATATGCATATTCGAGGGCTGATCCTTTCTTAGGATCTTCCACTCCTTGTAATTTTGCTACTAAAGTGGTTTTCCCAGTTTCATTGTCACCCAGAACTAGTACGTTTTTATTTGAAGGTAGTTTTGTGTTTCCTTGATTCTGTACTTCTTCTAGGATCGCAGACCTAAAACACAAGAGTCATGTCATCAATCACATCACCTATGCGTCAACGATGTAGGTTGGTTGGCGATGTACGAGAGTGCAGCGGCGGCGCGGTATGTCACGATGTGAAAACATTTTATCACTATTTAACATACAAAGGTAAGACGTAGCAGCTAGGTCACATATTTCTCAGGTGTGAGCCTCTGTCAGTAGGTGTGACACATTGAAACCCCATACATGGGGGACTGCATGCAAGCCGTAAAATTAACTGTGAACTATTACCATAGGTTGTCCTTTCCATCGTCTTTATCCTTCTTTTTAGATTTGAGCCCATTTGTCTGGCCGTTTGTATCCATTCTTCAGGAATTTTAGAAGATAACAACGGCACAGAAAGGCTTTTTTTCGTTTTCGTTTCTTCTGCCGTTCATACGTCACTCTCGTTCGCGTTTTTTTTGTCACTTATGTGTTGCAAGAAGTACATTAATATCTCCAAAATGTTTGCAGCTCATTCAAGGCTCAAATGATTAGTTTTATGAATTTTGGGCCTTTTAAGATGATTTTATTATTAGTCTAATAATAAAATTAAGTTATTTTAAAACACATATATTTTTATTATAACTTGATATTACAAATATTGTTCGATATCGCATTTCATTGCGTAAAATTTTCACCGATTATTGGTTGATTTATGTTAACTGGCAATAATATTATTTTTAATACAGATAAATAATAATAGAAATGAACAATATAAAAAGTTTCATCGATTTTAAATTCATGTATGTTATGATAAAGTTATACACACTATTTCAGCACATAAAAATTATTGTAAAAGTGAACCGATTGCTTAAAATTCCTTCAATCCAGTCTTACATTTTCAGAAGTATATGTATGTAATTTAAATATAAAAATTTATACATATAGGAATCGATTGATTCCGTATCGATTACTGTGTGATTCATTTTGCTTTTTTTTGTCTTTTTAATATGTCAAAGTCACCTCTCAACCTTGGCATATGTTGCCATATCTAGACCATATATCTGATCGATACTTATCCAAGGCCGATATCAAGAGGAAACAAGGCTCCATGATTTATCCACACGAATATGAAAAACAAAACCTAAAATAAATTTTAAATTTCAGCAATTCTTTATTACTGTTTTTGTGGTGCCGATTACGTCATTACACGCAGACCACGCAGTATAATATAGTGGTCTGTGCTGGGCGCTGGCTAAACTTTTTATTACTTGTGACTGGCAACATAAATTATAAAAAAAACAAAGCAAAGTTGATTTTCTGAAAAGCAATGTGAATTTTTATTTTGATCATAAATACTCTGTTGGAAAACATTGAAACTGGTTTCAAATGTTATTAAACTAGCTAAAAGTGCAAAGTTTTTTAGTGATATAGTGGCCGTACATCAAATATGGCTCGTAGGCAGAATCCCGGTAAAAAAACCAATTTGTCGCAAGTGAGTCATAATCATTATTTACTTGAACTTGTCTAGACTCTTGATATCATCAGTTTATTAGTAGGTAGATGAAGCTGCTTTTATGTACAGAAACCAGGAAGTAATTATGATAACGATATGCCTACATCAGCGCATCAGCTGCATCAGCGGGAAAGATTTTGTCTGGGCATTTCTATAGGTATCAGCTGATTCTAACTTTGTAAACAATGGATCCCATTGTTGTCTACTTCATTTATTATGGCGTTTCTATTCAGTTCAATAGTTAACTCACTGTATCAGGGGCATGGTTGATTGGCTTGTAGGGTTTCATAGTTAAACAATGAATAGAATTTTTAAATTAGGTAATTTACCAATAAATTTCAGACTAATTGAATGACAAAGAAAGCATTGACCAATGAAATAAATGGTTAGTTACAGTCATGTACAAGGTACACACTTTCAGAACATTGTTTAAGTTATATACCTACCTAACTAACATATTCATTAATCTCAGTATTTCATCATCATTTAAAAAAAGCTAGTTATTTTGTAGATTGTATGAAAAATAAAACTCAGTAAATTAGAGTAATTTTTACATAGCATATACTTTTATCATTGATTTGGTATCTACTTTAATTAAATTAATTCTATCTGTAGGAATATATCATGTATGCTTTTTTATAAAATAGAAAAAGACTTGTACCTTAGTAATACCTGTATCTAGTTTTGTAGTTTGGGTTCTTTTATAATGTTATGTTGAGGGTCTATATTTTCTGGTGTACAAAAAAATTATACTAAATTGAATCAGAAGAAAATTGTGCATCAATTTGCTAATGCTCAAGTATTAGCTCTTAAATGTTATATACTTGTATTTTCCAGTTTGGTCTCTTGGATGTAGACTTGGATGATGGAGATCATGACATGGACCTCTCAGATGATGACATGGACTTTGAAGCAGAGCTGGCAGCTATCAGTGGCGGGGGAGCCCGGCCCAAGCCGAGGAAACCAGCTCCGGTGCCAGCACAGAACCTGGATGCCATGATCGCAGCCAGCTTGCAAGATGTACCTTCCGATGATGAGGATGTTTCTGGTGAGATTTGTTTGCTATAATTTTAAGTTCTATGTACATAAAATATATTTATAATAAAAAAAAATACAATAGAAGCTTTGCTCTCTGTTATACATTGAATAATATAAATTTCATGTCAGTATGATATGTTTTTGAAAGTTTTTACACTTTCACAATCAAGGAGTTGAACGAATGTTGTTTAATTACCAAATCATAAATAGAAGTACTTACTATATACCTAGGCTAGCTTACTAATATTTATATTCAAACAACACTTTGCAACTTGGTGAAATGATATTAATTAATAATACATAGATGAGACTGTGATGTACAGTTGTATATACACCTCAGTATTATATTTTTTTTTTTTTTTTTTTTTTTTCTCAAGTGATTTCTATCTACAATCAGTGTTTTCACTATAAGCAGATCTGTTGAGTGATTCTGTCATGTAAGTGAGCTCTCCATTGAGTGCTTCTCCTTTTATTTTAAAGTGGCAGGACAGGGCCATTCACTGGTTTCAGTCGCTGGGTAATACTGCTTTCCGTTTAAGCCTGGGCTCATACTGTCTAGTTGTCAGATTCGCTGCGAGAATGTTGGGATGTCTTTCCAAGCGGGTGGTGTAAGTTTTTGTGATTGCCCCAACTTCTTCAATCACAGTCTTCATATTTAAGTTTTCGTGGATCTCAGCGTTCGTTGTGTACCATGATACTCCGCTGATTGTTTTGAGCATAGTATTTTGCATCCTTTGGATAATACTTATGTTGGTCTTCGAAGCGGTTCCCCACAATTGGATTCCATACGTCCAGATTGGTTTTAGCACACTCTTGTAAATCAGGAGTTTGTTATCTGTTGACAACTTGCTGTTACGACCAAGAAGCCAAGAGTAACCTTGGTATCTTATTTTCAGTTCATCTCTCTTTGCTGCAATGTGGTCTCTCCAGGTTAACCGTCGATCCAGGTGCATACCTAGGTATTTTACCTTTTCTTTGTGAGGTAGCGTTGTGCCTTCTAGTTGTACAGGCGGACAGTTTTCTTTTCGGAGTGTGAAGGTTACTTGTACAGATTTGGATGCGCTCGCCTTTATGCGCCATTTACTTAACCAACCGGTTATCTTGTCTAAGCCTGATTTGAGGAGAAAACTACAGAAAGCTAATTCAATCATAGAAATTTACAAAAAAATTGACATGTCAACTCAGCCGACTACACCTTTAATACGGAAACTGAAATCAAAAGAAAGAAGAAATAGTGTCCCTATTAATTTGCGGGCTAAGGAAGTTAAAAACTCAAACATAGAACACTGCGAGGAACGTCAAAACGGCAACATTTCAACGAATAACTCTAACATGAATAATATTGAATCAACTACTACAAATACAATAGTGGACAGCCAACCTAAAAAACTGAAAAAAATGGATCAACAAAAAAGCTCGACTTTCAAGAAAAATAAAAGGCGCATTGTTATTTTAGCCGATCAGCAAGGACGACAGTTGCGGACATCTCTACAATCTTTGGTGGGAAATGAATACTCTGTTGAGAGCTTTCTCATGCCAGGAGCCAAATCCCGACAAGTGTTATCAAACCTAAGGAAGGAGCTGCAAACACTTAATGCTAATGATTACATAATTATTGTAAGCGGCACTAACGACACTAGTCCGTACGACTTTCAAGATCAATTAAGTAAGTTTTTGACTAACATTAGAGTACCGAATGTGATTGTATCGGAAATTCCTTATAATTCTTCCCTGAACACAAAAAAAATCAATGATAATATAAAAACTGTTTGTAAATCATTCGACAATGCACATTTTGTAGACATGGGCTATAGTAGATACATACCGAAAAAGAGTTTCCTGCGACATATTGCTACGAATATACTGAGAGATGTTATTCGTCTTGATTATAAATATAAAATTAATAACAGGCTAGAGGTAAACTTACAATCCGTGAGCCATGCTTCAAATAACAAGCCTCGAATGCATAATAAGGGTTATATTGATAGGTGCACTCAGACAGAATGTGAACAGCCGACGTACAAAGACATTCTAACTAACAAACAGGATAAACCTAATGTCAATAAGGAGTGTTTTCGTATATAACTCCGTACGAATAATGCACCAGAATATAGATGGTTTAGTTAACAAAATGAATGATCTCACGGTGCATCTTGAAAGACTAAATAATAATAATAACCGTATAGATATAATTTGTGTGACCGAACATAACATGATAGAGAGTGACTCAGCTGTGCTTGTCATGCCAAACTACACGTTAGCCACTAAGTATTGTAGACATAATAGGTCAGGAGGTTCGTGTATCCTAGTTTATAATCTGCACAAATTCAAGTTCTTACCAGAAATCAATTCACTCAGCATTATTAATATACTAGAGTGTTGCGCGGTTGAATTGATAGAGCACAAAATTATAGTGATATGCATATACAGATCACCAAAAAAGGATAAACGCCTACGGAGCCATTTCTTTGATAAATTAAAAGAGCTTCTAGATAAGATATGTTATAGGAATAAGAAAGTTATTGTCTGCGGCGACTTTAATTTGAACAGATTGCATAGGGAACCTGCGGTTATAAAATTTGAAGAAATATTAGCGCATTTCAATCTGAAGCTAAGTGTAAATGAGCCTACTAGGCTACGCAGTATGACCTGCATAGATAATATTGCACACAACTGTAGAAAAGCAAAAGCGATAGTCGTCGAACATGCCCTTTCAGACCACACAGCACAAATTCTGGAATGTCCCGTTAAGAAAAGCTACTTCATAACTCATTTCTTCAAACTAAAAAGAGACTATAGTGATGACAATATTAGGAAGTTTGTTGACTATATTAGTTGTCTGTCTTTTCAAGAGGTCTATGAGAGTCAGGACGCCAACACTGCATATAATGAATTTACTGAGACGTTCTTATTATTATATTATCTGTGTTTTCCGATTGTTCGAATCAAGATACCGATAACTAAAAAACCTAAATGGCTGAGTAAAGGCATAAAAACTTGCACAAAGCGTAAACGCGATCTATTGTGGAAATTTAGGCGCTCTCCGAATAAAATTAATAGAGATGCTTTTAAAAAATATACAACTAGGCTAAAATTAATCATAAAAAAGACTCAAAAATCACAAAATAGTTATTATATTACTCAGGCGGGCAATAAACCTAAAGCGGTGTGGGAAATAATAAATGCTAATAAGCAAAATAATATAAAAGAAGACATTACTCAGATTAAAGTTAACGGATCTATTATTACGAATCCAACAGAAATAGCTCAATCTTTTAACGACTTTTTTATTAATGAAATTGAAATGAAATCAGTCAATTGCACCCTATATAAAGACACACTCCAACGGCCACAAGCTAGTTCTTGTTTTCTGGAACCTACTAACCATAAAGAAGTAGAAAACATTATCGCAGCTTTGAAAAATACAGGAAGCACAGGCTATGATGGAGTCTCTACAAAAATATTAAAGGTCATAGCTAAAATCATATCTCCAGTACTGGCATACATAATAAACTTGTCATTGGAAGGTGGTGTGTTTCCAGATAAACTGAAAACATCAGTTGTAATACCAGTTTTCAAAAAAGATAATCCTGAAGATATGAAATACTACAGACCAGTAGCATTGATTCCTGTCATTGCCAAAGTATTTGAGAGAGCCATATACAAACGATTAAACAATTTTTTTGAGTCTAAAGAGGTAATAGTGGCTGAGCAGTCTGGATTTCGCAAAGGTAAATCGATTAATGTGGCAATTCTCAAATTTCTTCAGAATATATATAAGGGGGTAGACAACAAAAAAAGAGTGACCGCGCTCTACATGGATATGTCCAAAGCCTTCGATTTCGTAGAGCATGGGATATTAATTAATAAAATGGAATGGTACGGCATACGTGGCAACGCACTAAATTTAATTAAATCGTATTTAGAGAATAGACAACAGCAGACTGAAATCACTAAATTTGATAGAACAAACAAAGAAGTAAAAAAATATTCATCTCAGCGCAGACAAGTAAAATACGGAGTGCCACAGGGTAGTATATTAGGCCCTCTGTTGTTCTTAGTGTACATCAATGACCTGCCGTGCGCAATAAATCATCCAATGGTGATGTTCGCCGATGATAGTACCGCCATTTTCTCTGATAATAGAGACGGTAAGCACGAAACTGACATTAATAATGCTCTAATCCAAATAATCACGTGGCTCAATAATAATAATTTGAAAATTAACATTGACAAAACCCATATTATGACATTTACAAATATCAATTCAAATTTTGACAACTTTAATATCAATTATAAGGGACAGGAGATAAAACAAATTACGACAACTAAATTTTTAGGCATTTATATTGACTCGAATTTGTCATGGAAAACTCACATAGATCATGTTTGTTCAAAATTGAATCAATTTTCATATGCATTATATATGTTACGAAAAGTGGCAAATGAGAAAACAGTATTGAGTGCCTATCATGCTTTCACAGGCTCTACCTTGAAGTATGGTATATTGTTTTGGGGAAACGCCCCAGGTAAAGAAAGGGCTCTAGTTGCACAAAAAAAGTGTATTCGAGCAATATGCGGACTTAAAAAATTGGATACATGCAAACCACATTTTATCAAATTAAGATTGTTAACTCTACCATCGATGTATATCTATGAATCAGCCCTTGAAGTGAGGAGGAATATAGACACAATAGATACACTTAAAAGCCGTCGATATAAAACTAAACTGTGTCATCCTCGTTGTAGAACAGCAAAATACGAAAACAGTACATTTGTAATGCAACTGAAAGTCTACAATAACTTACCAGACTTCATTAAGAAATCAAATAGTATTGTAACATTTAAATATAGACTAAAATTATTTTTGATCGAGATGGCATACTATAAGATATCTGACTACCTAATGGATAAGGAATGTAAAAATTATAGAATAAAAGACATACAGGAATGAATATGTACATAATGATATTTTTAAAATGATGTAAATCTTTATTAGTTGCACACCGAAAGGTAGACTTGTGGAGAACTATTAACTAATATATTTATATTTTATACCATCTGTCTGTACCCATAAGTGCAATAAATGATTTTGATTTTGATTTTGATTTTGATTTTGAAGCCATTTTGTAGATTTAGGGATGCCTGTTGTGGACATGTGTGATTTGCCAGGATTGCGGTATCATCGGCGAAAGTGGCTGTGGTGACGTCATCGACGTGGGGGAGGTCAGCTGTGTAGATGGTGTAGAGCACAGGGCCCAGTACAGATCCCTGCGGAACACCTGCTTTGATGTCGTAGAATTGTGATGTAGCGTTCATTTCTCGTACTTGAAATAGTCTGTCGGACAGATAAGACTGCAGAAGAAGAAAGTAGCTATGCGGTATATTTGTTTTTATTTTGCATAGCAGCCCTCTGTGCCAGACTTTGTCAAAAGCTTGTTGGATATCGAGGAATGCGGAAGAGCAATATTTTTTTTGTTCTAGGGCTTTTCTTATGTGCTCATAGACTCTATGTACTTGCTCTACGGTGGAGTGCCGTTGCCTAAAGCCAAACTGGTGATCAGGAACTACTTTGTTCTCTTCCAATATTGGATTAAGTCTTCGCAAAAGAATTTTTTCGAATACTTTTGACATCGTTGGGAGAAGACTGATAGGCCTGTATGAACTAACTTCATAAGGTGGCTTTCCAGGCTTATGTATCATTATAATTGATGAGACTTTCCAGAGACGTGGAAAATATTGGACTCTAAGTATTCCATTGTACAGCATAGTTAGGAAAACTGTAGCTTTTCGTGGAAGGTTTCTGAGTACTTCTTTAGAAATCGAGTCAAAGCCAGGCGCTTTCTTGTCCTTTAGTTCTTTTATAGTTTTCCATACCTCCGTCACTGTTACTGGTCTAGGTGGTAAATCCATTTGGAATGGTTGATCTATCACTTCGCTTATTGATAGGTCTGTGTCTATGTTACTGGTCATGTCGTTTGGCGTAAAGACTTGGGCCAAGTGTGCCGCGAACACATCCGCTTTTTCTTGAGCTGTCCTAGCCCAAGTATCGGTTTTTAGTGGTGGTTTCATTGTTTGTGGCCGGTTCATGTTCCTAGTAAACTTCCAGAGAGAGTAGTTTGTTGCTGCTGTTGCAGTCAGACCTTCTAATTTTGTGTTCAGCGTTGAATCGTGCCATTCTTGGATTACCTCTTTGAGGGTATTTGTTGCCTCATTCAGCAGTTTTTTATCCTCATTCAGGCGACTCTGTTGCCATGTTCTTCGAAGCTTTCTTTTGTCAGAAATCATCTTTTTTATGTAGAGTGGAATATTTTCCCGATTGGTCCATTTTATTTGTGGAGTACAATGCCAACATGCCTCTTGAATAAGTGACGTTATGTATTTTGCTGCATCTTCTATATCATTTTGTGTCTTCAAGGCAACTTTTAGCTCGATTTCTGTTTCCAGAAAGTCACAAAATGCGGCCCAGTCTGTTTTTTTGTTGCAGAGTGTCTCGGGCTCGTTACATTCTATTAGTAGGCTTGAGCATGTAAGCAGTACCGGCGTGTGATCTGAGTCTCCATCGAGACATGAGTCCACCTTAAAATAATGTCCAGACAGACCTTTGGGGAGATAGAAATCTAGGAGATCAGGCTTTTTATTGGGATCTTTTGGCCAATATGTATGGTCTCCATTTGTTAAGACTTGTAGATGGTTTTTATCCGTACACAGTTTAAGTTGCCTTCCTCGTGTAGTGGTGGTTCTACACCCCCAGTATGTGTGTTTAGCGTTCCAATCACCTCCTGCGATGAAGCGGTTTCCGAGGGTCTTGAAGTACTCCGAGAAGTCATGTTCCTTTATTGTAGTGTGTCTCGGTGGACAATACACAGACGAAAATGTTATAGGCCCAGTGTCTTCCATTACACAAACAGAACAGGATTGAATTTCGTTGGTTTTGTACTCTGGGAGGACATGGTAATTAACAGATTTTCTTATCAGAAGGGCAGCCCCTGCGTGAGCGGTCCCGTCTGGGTGATTTGTTAAAAATGTATCAAAGTCATCAATGTTTACACTCGTTTTCGCTGTACCATGTGCTTCGGATATAAGTATAATATCTAGGTGATGCATTTTTATTAATAGACTGAGGCTTTGTACGTTGGGTGAAAGCCCATTAATGTTCAGTATTATATGTCTATCAAAGCATTAACAAAATAACCATCATAATAAGAAATAACTTGTAGATGCTTACAACTACTTTTATGTGTATTATACTATTGTACCATAAGTGAGTGACCTCAGTACAAAGAGCAGTTATATTTTAGTCCTGTTCTGATTGGTTCAATAAACAAGTGTGACTCACAAGATTTCTCACAGTTAGTGTACAAATAACTGTATCAAGTGGCAAGGTTTAAGTTGCTTGCAAACAATAGCATGCCTCCTCTTAATTAAATAACTACTCTGAATATTGATGCTGTTGCTGACATCACAATGCATAATGAATAGAATAATAAATAATAGATATGTATACCTAGACAGGTTGGCATGGTACAGCTGAGCTGGTAGAGGAAGGGGTTCCAATAATGAAACAGGATTTTTTATAGGAACTAAGGATGTTTATTCATCTACATGGCTATGCTTATACTAACTTACAAAACAATACTTAAAACTAAACTTAGTTACAATACTACCTGCGCTCAAAAAAAAGGCAGCATGCACAAGTGTGGGTCGAGATCGGACCGCGCTGCAGGACACTGGAGCCGTCTCCTCCGGTGTTGATAAAAAAACATTGGTTATTGCAGATGGCAGGACATAACTACCTATACTGCCTGTAATACTTTTGGGATTCTATACTGGTCACCATATCATTATCATTTATAGTTTTGGCTTAAGCTAAACCATTTTATTACTATCGGAGATACTGCAGCCTTACATTATATTGAGCACTAGTAGGAAACCACAGCTTTGCTCGCATTAAGAATTAATAATATCATCGAAAGTAACATACAAACTTGCAAACAAACAAACTTTTGGGTTGTGTGTTGATAGATCATTGTTCTGTTCCAAACAATGTGAATAGTAGGTTGTTGATACAGAAGTCATATCATTATTTGTTATGCACCCATATTTATATCGAGCATTAATTAGAAAAATATATATTTTAAATAGAAAGAGGGTAGGGAGGCCTTTGTCCAACAATGAGACAATACAGGGTTCTTAATAATAATAATTAATTTAAAAACCATAATATGGTTTATACATATTATGTATACTTGTAGGTGACGAAGACGACCCTGACCTGCTCAACGAGCTGCAAGAGCTGGGTATCTCGGACACCCCCTCGCCCCCGCCCCGCGCCGCGCCCCGCCCCGCGCGCGCCCCGCCCGGCAACGCCGGCATCATCATTGTAATCCAGGAGAGAATCTCTAACTATACGCTGGCCGAGAAACAGGCCAAGGATAAAGGACAGAGCAGCAGGGCTAGAAGGTAGACTTTTGTAACGATGCTATTAGCGATAAGGCCGCCAGTTGTGGCACTATTTTTTTAAGTCTTTTGTGTTTCTGTTTGTCTTTTTTTTTCAATGTGTGTTACAATAAAGAGTTTTATCTATCTATTAAAAATGTACGATATTCTATTCGCAACTAATCGAATCTCTGATCTCAAAACTGAAGTTTAAGTATTTCATGTGGCTTTTGTGGTGGTCTTATAGGTGAGAGTTATTTTTTTGCCATTAAAATTTTAGAAAGCGCGAATTTTAAAAAACATTCAGCGACCACACCACAAGGAAAAATTCTCAGTGTTTCTTTAATATCTAGTTTTTGCTTTTGATGTACTTAAGGTGCTTATGTAGCATTGCTCACTATATTTATAATATAACTAGCTGACCCGGCGAACTCTGTTCCGCCTTGGAGGCAATAAATAAGCAGACTTTTGGATTGTATTTCATTTAAAAAAAACGGGATAAAAAGTATCTTATGTCCGTCTCTGAACTACCTTCCCACCAATTTTCAGCTAAATCCGTTCAGCTGTTCTTGAGTTATAAATGGTGTAACCAACACCACTTTTATCTATATAGGTATATATAGATTGTCCGCTTCAACTCAGCATGTGCTGACAGCAAGCAACCAGCGCTGGTCTTCCGTTGCGACCGATGAGCAACACAATCACCAGCACTCTACTCACCACCATATTATTTACTACAATCGTATATGTATAAGTATATAAAATATGTATATGTATTAACATCTGGGCAAGAACAGCGCAAGACAGGGAGTATTGGCGTAAGAGGGAGGAGGCCTATACCCTACAGTCGGTCTCATTAGCCTGATGATGATGATAATGATATGTATTTCCACACATTTCAGATTCGGTCGCGGTCTGAAGACACTGAACGAGCTCCTCAAGCAGGCGCAGGCAGGCAAACCAATCAGCACCGAGGAGGTCCCCCCTCCTGTCGTGCTGGACAGACCAGAGCCTTCCCAGCCCGCGCCCGCGCCACCTGTGACCGGTAATATTCAATAGAAAATATACAATAATTTATTTGTCACAAGAACCACCATAAATAAATAAAAAAAACAAGTGTGAAATAATTCAAAAGAAAATTGATTAAATACTAAGGCTTACTTATTACATGTTTTCAATGGACCCCCCAACCAGGCAAAATCCT
>OZ026818.1:11385583-11491837 GCA_964023185.1 Macaria liturata
GCTCCGTGAGTCCTTAATGTTAATGTGCAATCGTCTGTGTGCTATTTCCACACTAACTGTTGTATAGTAAAATTCGAAAACTACCTAGATAGACTGATACCTCAAATTGTTAGTATCATAATAAAGATCTCGTGTCTAGTAAAAACAAAAGGCATAGCTTTTGTAGATTTGAAGATTTCTCTAAAAACATAATAATCATCTTTATTCATAAAAAAGTATTACATGTCAACAAAAAACATATTAAAAGAACTACAATTTCCTAGGTAGTTTCTATATTGGAAAACGAATTAAATATTAAATTTAAATGTGTCAAAATCATACGAGTAGATAGTTTCCTGGATAAGCCAGCGTTTCAGTATACTCTTGAAACTTCCTAAGCTTGGTGCCGTGATAACAGTTTCTAGTATATTTTTTTTATAAATTTTGTATGAAAACCTTTGTATTTTTTTATAAACGGCAGATGGAGCAAAGCAATAACTGAATGGTACCCACGGCCGCTTGTTTACTACCGTTCACCTCCTGAGACCACCTGGGTGAACCGTAGAATGTTTTATTTCCAGCAACGGCTAGGTTAGCGAAGCGTAGGAAGACCTGTGCAACGGTGGCTGGATGAACAGCGCGAGCCAGGGAGTATTGGCGTAAGAGGGAGGAGGCCTATACCCTGCAGTGGGGCCCATTAGGCTGATGATGATGATGATGACCTTAAAATGGTTTCCAGCAACAAGAAGCCAAGGCCAAGGAGGAGGGTAACTCCTCCAAAGCCCGGCGCATGGGGCGCATCACCAAGCAGTACGTGGATGCTATCAAGGCGGCGGCGGCGGGGCGCGCCTTCGACGCGGGGGAACTACCCACCCCGCCCGGGTACGCGGCGCTGCCTGATGGGAACGTGAGTAAACAACATTATTTAAAAAGATTTTATCACCCGTCAATATTAATATAACAAAACATAATATTATATGATATAAACTTATACCTACTATTACCTAAATATTTTTGTAAGAATGTTTAAGACATTTATGACAAGAAATCATAATGTTGCATAATGCTTAAAATTATTTATTTATTTTGTAATGTTTATGATTTTAATAAATATTTCTTTCTTTCTTTCATATCAAATTAACTGCCACGATAAAAACGCCCAATTATTACCGAAACGAGTAACTTATTTGAGATGTACCTACTTTAGTTCGAATAGAATTTAACTTTATATATTCTCATAGTCACAGAAAACAGACAGGCGGAGTTTTTTTGTGTTTTAAATGAGGCTCTCGACCATGAAGAAACAATTAAACAACTTTGTGGTACTGTTACACTGAGAGTTCGTTTGTGAACGGTCAACTCTAGTGTCACAAGTTTTCAAACTGCGACAAAGGAGCTGTTGAATGAATCAATAGACAGAAAAGATCTCAATTGGTGCTAAATTAATTTTATAATAAATTTTATGTAGCATCTACACAACCAATATTCTCAACTGAGAAAGACTACGTACCACGATACAGGCTAAAGCCTAGTTTAGTGTGTAGAGCCGCCACTTCATGTATGTACGAGTATATACTATTTTCTTCACCAATAAACAATTTTGAATTTTGAACTTTAATGTGGGTCCATCTTACAAACAACTCTATGTATAAGACACATATTTCTTCCAGCCGCCCGCCGCCGCCGCCCCCGCTACGCCCGCTCCGCCCCGCCCCGCGCCCCGCCCTGCCCCCGCCCCCACCCCCGTGCCTGCGCCGAAGCCCTCCAACTCTCGCTATGAGAAGCAGATTCTCTTCCTGCTCCAGCGGCAGAAGCAGTTCAAGGAAGCAGCCATCAAAGCCAAGAAAGAGGGTGATTTGATTTTTTATATATTTTTTTAAAACGAAACTAGCCTTTTTTTCTTTTTTTTTCGTGGAGGAAATGCTTAACACGGTACTGGCTTACGTTCAATACAGCCTGTCTGATGTTATTGTCTCTCTCTTTCTCTTCCAATTTTCTTCTTTGTATGAGAGTGGCCAACTCGAGGGTCGACAGTTATTAAGGGCCTGTGCTATCTCTTAACGACTGCCGACTGTGACAAACAGCTGGGGCCTACAATTGAACGTGTCATCTGAACCGCGGAAGCACCACCAAATGAATCTCATTTTTCGGTCACCCATATAACAATTGACCGCATCGACAATACTTAACGTTGTGAATATCTCAGTAGCTGAGCAATGGAGGCTTCAATAGAAATTTATAATTTAACGAATTGGCCAGGTTTTATTTGAATTTAAAAGTAATTAGAAATTGAACATTTAATTTTTTTTAATGTGTTGTAATTTTAGTTTTTTTTTAATGTAATTTCATTATTTTGTGACCTATAGGTCCTTCATATTTGACTTAGATATGTGTACCATTTATATGATTGTATTGATAATAATTATTGTAAAATTATAACTAGTGTAAATAAATAACATACCTTGCAGGTAACATCGAGCAAGCCAAGGAGTACCTGCGCGCCGCTAAGGGCTTCGACTCGGTGCTAGAGGCCGCTAGAGGGGGGCTCCCCGTCGACCTCAAGTCGCTCCCTCTGCCGCCCACTGCTAAAAACGACTTGGACCATACGTGAGTAGACATATCTATTTACAATTGTTTTTCTGCGACATCTTTCCCCAAACACACTGTATAAGTATTATATCCGTTGTCTAGTACAAACGACACAAGCGTTTGCTTAGTGTGGGGCTAGATAGCGCTGTGTGTAATGTCCCGGAATATTTGTTTGTATAAAAGTATCAATTTCCTTCCAGTTTCGAGGAAGTGTCAGCAGAGGACTGCGGCCCCTCGCCCTCCACGCCAATCTCGTCGTCCGACGATGACGTGATAGCGCGCCTGCATCAACAACTGACCAATCAGCTGAAGTTGTGTCTATCCAACCGCGAACATAACTCTAAGATGGGCAACGTGGCGGAAGCGAACCGGTTCGACCATATTGCAGTGGCGGTCAAACAGGATCTCGACCTAGTTGCCGTTGCTAAAGGGTAAATATGTCTAGAGTTAAAGAATTATTATTTATTTCTCATTATTAGTAAATGCGATGTTTGTTTATATCGCCATCTATTGCTAACTATCGAAGGTATAAAACCAAATACCAACCGGGTCGACCATATTGCAGTGTCGGTCAAACAGGATCTCGACCTACAAGTTTTTTACCATTTTTACATAATTAGAACTTTGAAAATGCGTAGTTTGCTTATATCGCCATCTATTGCCAACTATAAAACTAAATACCAACCGGGTCGACCATATTGCAGTGTTGGTAAAGTAGGATCACCAAATAGTCGCTGTTGGTAAAGAGTATATATAATAATAATATAAAAATCTAGCTTTAAATAAGTTTGTTTATAACGCCATCTATTGCCGACGTTAGCGAATCTAAAGACGTAAAAGTATACTTAAAAAAGGAAAAATGAGAAGAGAGAACATACTTGTTGGTATATTGTCGGTATCGATAATTATACCTAACGTAAAATTTGTTGCTTTAATTAATATAATAAAATTTATTGTTAGCTGCCTTTTAAATTTTTAGTGTATTCTGTGTTCGTTTTAAAAGAAATTACAAACTGAGATATTAAGATTAATAGCATTGAGCCTTAATTGAATCCTGTTTTATTTCCATTCCAGTTTAGGTGAAACGCCGAAGTTCCACTACGAGTCCCGCAAGTTCTCCGTGGTGCAATGCAATACCGACCTTAACGAGAACGACTTAGAGTTGACAATCGTGCGCGGGATCGCATACAACGTGCCCAATCCTAAGGAAATCGACACATACGTGCGCTTCGAATTTCCTTACCCACAGGTATATACATAGATATATGTACATATACAGGTATAACACTAGCTCTTGCCCGCGGCCTCGCACGTGCTATTATACGTATATATATTCCTCTTGATTCATCCTATCTATTAACAAAAACTGCATCAAAATCTGTTGCGTAGTTTTAAAGATCTAAGCATACATACAGACAGGGAAAGAGACTTTGCTTTATACTATGTACTGATTTATTTGCCATTTGAATCTGTTTATTTATGATTATGAGAAGTTGCCAATGCTCCTCGATCCCATACTACCTCCAGACCAAAAATCATGATGATCGGTCATTCCGTTGCAGCGTAAATGAGGAACAAAATCCGTTATCTAGTACCCATAACACAAGCGTTTGCTTAGAATGGGGCTAGATGGCGTTGTGTGAAATGTCCTGGAATGTTCATTTATTTAAATATACTTTCGCGAGCATGATAAGAAGTACAAAGTGACATTCTAAACTTAATAATTGGGAAAATAATTGCGACCGGCAGGATTCGAACTTGCGTCATTCTGATAACAATAAGGACGTCTAATCCACCTCATTTCCAAGCTCTCCAGACTAAGCGGCCGATGGCGCTACTTGTGCTGTTAGACTCCGTCTAACAAGCACTCATATCGATATAGCACATTTCATTAAGATATCTGATATGACGTGAAATGGGCTTTTGCATTTTGAGTTATTTGTGTTAAGCCCAGACTAAGGTTTATTTGGTGCCTAAGGCAAGATAGTAATAAGTTAATAAGTTTAGGATACGCAACCTAAGTGCGTGTTTTAGCATTTATCAAATTAGTCTTGAACACCGTCGCAAAGTTGCCAGCTTGTCGGTTTTCTATCGCTTGCACGCATTTTAATTTGGAAGACCTGCACAAAACGGGTCGCTTCTGTCTTTATTGTACGTACCGCAAGGTTGTGAAACGCCCTGCCTGACTCCCTGTTCCCCACGCACTATAATTCAGCGATCTTCAAAGCGAGAGTGAATCGGTTCTTATCGGTAAGCACGCTCCATCTTCGGCCATAGCCTATGCTTACTATCAGGCAAAGTATGGCCACGTGCAAACCCGTTCTAGTTAAAAAAATAACTTACAAAATGGCTGCTGCGATACAGGGGTGCCTAGTGCAGTATCCACCGGTAACTCTAGTATAAGGTCAATTTAAATCAAATAAAATAGTGGCATGTGTGTGTTTAACGAACTAGCTAACTATTAATATGTTAACTAAACGGTTTTCACTCACGTGTAATTCGCGTATGTTGTTCACGCGCTTCGGATGTTATGACATCTATCTTCAGAACGTATGTTCTGGGAACGCGGCAGCACCGAGCTAGGCTAGTTTATTAAACCCACACATGCCACTTTTTTATTGGGCTTAAGTTGACCTTTTATAGTTAACATATTGATAAAATACATTCTTTATTTACAATAATAAAATATAAAAACAAGGGAAGTAAAACTAAACATACTACTTCTAACTACTACAAAAAAGGGGCACTTAGAAAAGCCTAAATATAATCTTAGTGCTCCAGCCCACTGCCAGAGGGCAGCGTGCCCAGCATACTGGCCGCATTACCACGCTGGATGGCAATGCTGTATCAGCATTGCCAGCGTTGAGCTAGAAAAAGGCCAGCATTTTCGTCATGCGTTTGATTAAATGTCTCACGAAAGTTTTAATATTAAACTAGCCTACTATGGTCTGCAGGACGCGCCCGTATCCGACCGGACGGCCACCGTGAAGGACACCAACAGCCCCGTGTACAACGCAGTGTTCCCGCTAGCCATACAACGCAGCGCGCGCGCCTGCCAGCGCGTCTTCAAACGGCACGCACTCAAACTGGAGATATACTCCAAGGGGTAACATAGCTTTTTATTATTTATTTATTTTTTATTTATTGCTATAAGTTCACAAAAACTAAAAATGTGCTAATACTAACTTAAAATAATAATACCTATAGCTAAACTAATGGACGTACATTTTCTTCTAAAAGTAAACCTAACATAAACCTAACCTTTTTTTGTATGAAAGCTATTTTTTTTTGTATGGTTGGTATGGTAACATGCAAACAGTTCTCATCATTTTTAGTTCAAGCACCAACCCGCTATCTCTTATAGTTTCGGAGGTAAGTCTGATGGTCAAAGCGATGGTGGTACATACACTATATTTTACGAAGCGCCCGTAGCCGGCAATCGAATGCGATCACCAATGTTAAGCAAAGGTCGACGCGGTCAGTACGTGGATGGGTGACCAAAAAGTGGCATTCCATTTTCGGCGCTTTCGTGGGTCGGATAACACGTTAAATTGTAGGTCCCGGCTGTTTGTCTAGTACGACAGTCGTTAAGCCATGTCAGAGGCCCTTAGGGCGGCTTGATAAACTTTCGACACCCGAGTTGGTCACTCTCATTCGATAAGAAGAATAAGACTCTTGTAAATCTTGTATCATATCATTGCATGACATTATTAACATATTATTATTTTTATTTTATTTGACTGCTCTGTTAGCTTAGTCGGTAGTGGCTCTGCTTTCTAATCTAGGGTTGGGGGTTCGTTTCCCGCAAGACACAAGTACCTATGAATTTAAATAATATATAATTACTTGTGTCTGGTCGTTAGTGTGTATTTACAAAAAAAAACATTTGTTAAGTGTGGGGCTAGATGGCGCTCTGTGTAACGAATAATTAGTTTAAGAACATATCCATATGTCTACTGGTGTTTGAGTCAGTATGGGTGGTATGGGGATAGATGGCGCTTTGATTTTATGTGGAATGTCCCGGAATATTTATATATGATTAAACGAACTTGCAAAGTGAAGTTCGATCAATATTATATGAGTAAGTTTCATGCAAAGATATATACTCCCAGCCCTCCCAAAATACCCCTAACTCTGTACATTTTGTGTGCTTATCTGGTTTCTATAAAGAATGAGGACGACATCCAAGATGGTTACCAAGATGGCTTCCAAGTGAAGTTAGAAGGAATTCACTACAGTAAAATTAGTCTCTAAAACACGTGCAATGTTGCCTGTAAAATTAAAGTACTACTATGTTAATTATCTGAAGCATGAAATTTACGGAACATAATTATTCTTATTTATTCATGTCTATCGGTGGGTGCTACATTATGTATTGGGACTTTGTTTTGGTATTGTGTGTGTATATTATGTAGTGTAGCGTAGTACCTATTACCCAGCGCTGAGGGCGGGTGTTGTTGCAGCGGCTGGTTCCGCAGCGACGTGCTGCTCGGCACCGTCTCCGTGAAGATGGCGCCACTCGAGCAACAAGTCACCATACATGACAGCTTCCCGGTAAGGAAATATATATTTATTTAAATTTAAACTAGTGGATGCTTGCGGCTTCGCTCGCATTAAGAGGTAAAACTTGCATCCCCTATTTCACCCCCTTAAAAGTGGCATTTCCAAAAATCCTTTCTTAGCGGATGCTACGTCATAACGTCTACCTTCATTCCAAATTTCAATCCGTCCAGTGGTTTGGGCTGTGCGTTGATAGATCACTATATCAGTCAGTCAGTCAGTCAGTCACCTTTGAGTTTTATATATTTAGATGTAAAACTAGACAAACCAGATAATATTTTGATCTGTATGTTTTATTGTTTGTTCTTCTTTAAAGCTTAACTGCATGTAGGCAACACGATATAAGTTTTGTGTCGTTTTTGTCGACAAAATATCAAGATATCGAATCCAAATTTCAAGTGTCGCTGACGAGTAACAGAGAAACCAATGGTTTTCGTTATCTGGGTTTGACAAATACTCGGAGTAATTTTGTCGTTTTGAAACGAGATGAATTTGAAATTGCGCATCAAAAGCCTACTGAACTGGTTTTAACGAAATTTGGTATGAAGATAAAAATGAGATTCTAGGCTTTATTTTATCCCAAAGCCAACCAAAGATAAACTTGTATTAATATATCATTTTGTAATCTAATGTCAACCATGTTTATTAAATTATTTGCATACAGTCCGAATGCTTGCGAACCGCGTCGCATATTGAAGACGTATTATGTAAGTGTATACCGTATACACATAATCCAAATACTTCTATAAAACTCAAAGGTGACTGACTGACTGACTGACTGATATAGTAATCTATCAACGCACAGCCCAAACCACTGGATGGATCGGTCTAAAATTTGGCATGCAGGTAGATGTTATAACGTAGGCATCCGCTAAGAAAAGGTTTTTGGAAATGACACCTTTAAAGGGGTGAAATAGGGGATGCAAGTTTTACTTCTTTATCCCACTAGTCACTTATAAACTTATAAAATTTAAAGTTGACCTTAAACTTATAACTTGAAATAGTGAATACATAGATATATAACACTAATCCAGCAGCCACTAGTTTAGTATGAATATAATTTTGTGTATATTGTAGTTGATGGAGGGGCGGCGCGCGGCGGGCGGCGCGCTGGAGGTGAAGCTGCGCGTGCGCACGCCCTTGCTCGCGCAGCACCTCGACACCACCACGCATCGCTGGCTCGTCATCGACAACTGAACACACAAACACACAAACAAACATGCAAACTATGGAAATTAAACTATTTGACAAATATATAGTGTTTTTCCGCTGCGACTGCTCCAAAGGCTTCAAACAGCAAATTTGATGGTTTTTAGGTGTGTTCCTTCATATACCACCGCCACACCTCACCTTCTAACCAAAGTGGCCTCCGTGGCTCTTAAGATCTTACCAACACCGCACCTTGTGTCTTCAAGTGTAGTTCTCCTTCGGCAAAATATTCTCGTCGACACGTGTTTCACCTCTCCACGAGGCATCCTCAGGAAGTATTGACTCTCAGGGAAAAACACTAAATATTTCTCCATAGTTTCATTTACAATGGATTTCCGCAAAGTAGCGCCTGATTCAATATTGTATGCAAACTGGTCAAGTGTATAGCATAGAGTAATATAATATGTCAAGTGCAAACACATTATTAATATATTAACTAAACGGTTTTCACTCACGTGTAAATCGCGTAAGTTGTTTACGCGTTTCGGATGTTATGACATCCATCTTCAGAACGTATGTTCTGGGACCGCGGCAGCACGCAGACTGCACGATTTACACGTGAGTGAAAACCGTTTAGTTAATATATTGATAAAATGTCTCACGAAAGTTTTAATATTAAAACACATTATTGTTAGAAAAACACTTTTGATTCTAGACGTCGTATTATTGAGCAGCGCTAGCTGGCTTTGCGCGCTAATGATATAGTTTTGTCAAATAAAGTTAACTTAACCTCCTTTTTTGAAGTCGGTTACAAAAACCTGTAGGACAGGGCACGGTAGCGTATAAAGCTCAAAAGGAATCATATAAAAATAAAACCAACTTTCACAGTCAAAATGCTAAAATGGGAGTTTGGGAGATTCATTGATTCTGATTAAGTCATCTATTTACAAGAAAAACTTTATCGAAACTGGTTCATCCGTGTAGGGATGCCAAACAGATAGACAAACCACATCCGATGTGGAAGATAATTAATTATACGGGAATGAATTTTAATTAGCCTTTGTAATCGTTCCTGTATTATTGAATTATCAATAAAAAAAAAAAATAATGCACAATTTATTACAGTTTCTCAAGTCCAATGTAAAAATGTACCTAATTGTACAATACTTCCTTGATTTTAAGCTTAGTTATATTATACATATGTAATCAAATTACTGTAATTTAGATCTGTGTTACGTTTATTATTATAAATAATTATTGAAACAATTGTTATTCATTTCATTTAATTTTTACTTTGTATTGTTTTAAATAAGTTTTGGTTATTATATTACTTTAGGATGAGAAATTACATAAAATACAATTTAAATGTTGACTTATGTTTTTATATTTTACATTTTGTGAGGTTGTTTCTTCATGGTTGGGTGCGTCATTCAAAAACACAAGAGATCTCCGCCCGTCTGTTTTCTGTGACGATGAAAATCTATAAAGTTAATTCGATTCTAACTAAAGTACTTCTCAAGTTAGTTAAGTACTCGTTTCGTTTAAAATAATGAAGCGCTATTATTATTAAGTGGCAGTAAATTTGATATACCTGCTTTGGTATTTTAATGTTGACGGGTGATAAAATCCTTTAAATAAATGTATGTATATACAAATACAATTTCGGCTTGTCTTTTAATGTAGCTTATACTTAGTTGATTAATTATTAGCAACATCAGTATAATCATTAGATAATTAATTTGGAATATCTTGTGCTTGGCTACAGGAAATATTATAGGTATAGTTAATTGTATATCATCGGTAATTTTAGCAACAGCGTCATCGGCCCATTAGCTCAGTTGGTTAGAGCGTCGTGCTAATAACGCGAAGGTCGCGGGTTCGATCCCCTCATGGGCCACATTATGGTTTTTGGCCTCTTTTTGTTAAATATAATATTGTTAATTTTTTAAATTACTTATAATAATTTAATGCAATAAGTAAATGACTTGCTTAAATTTAATTCCTGCAGATACATTTCAGCATCGTACATACACAAGCGTTTTGCTTTGACTGTATCATGCCAACTGCCAAATTCTGGAGCTGCTTGCCGAAGTCTCTGTTTCTATTCAACTATAAATTATCAAAATTCAAGTCGAGAGTAAACCGGTTTCTTCTAGGAAATTAATTTTGAAACAGTTTTGACAAGTTCCATCATGTTCAGTATTTGTAAGTGTTTAGTAGATAAGTTATCAGTAGGTAGATTAGGTACATACTGTGGTAAAGTGGTTAAGTACATCAATGATTTCATTATTTAAAACTTTGTTGTTTCTCTTTCGTAGTCGTGATTATTAAAATTGAATAATAAGGTTTTATCTCAAAAATAATAATCAAAAGTTCGAATGAACGCTTACAGGAAATAACATAATATATCTGGGCCCTATCCGGGCAGCAGCACAGAATACAGCAGATAGAGCTCAGGCTCACTACAATATTGACGCCTTTAAAAAAAGGAGGTTACCCATTCGACCCGTAGGTATGTTTGTAATATTTTCAGAATTGGCTGAAATAGAGTATGTGCCAAATTTATAGATAAAAAACATGTAGTGGAAAAAGTATGAAATAGGTAGATAATTATGGGACTAGGCAGTCAAAAATACCATTAGCATGGGTTTTTCAAAGTTGTCATCTCGCAACTTCGCTCAAAGCGAAGTAGAGTTGTCTGACGTGAATCTCGAGCGCCCTAGTCCTGCCCACGCTGTCAGCGATAGATGTGTCCTATTATCAAGGAATATCCATTTCTTGTAATTATAGGTACGTTAGGTAAACTGATTTTAATAATTTACTTTATTGACAAAAAATACTTAGCCTAATATATATACATCATTTTACTTCGTTTAAAAAAATGGTACTTGAAAGATCATGATTAGCTAAGGCTTTTAAAAATTATGATTTTTATCCTTCCCAACCCAACTACCCGTACAAATACATCACCTTCCACTACGTTAATATTATAAAGACGAAAGTTTGTGTGTGAGTGTGTATGTTGTTACTTCGCCACGCTCACACGGGTGGCCCGATTTCGTTGAAATCTGGTACACAGATAGGCAAGATCCTGGATTAACAAATAGAATTGAATTAATAAAACTTTACGCGGGACGCTACAAAAATCTTTACAATAATGTTTGATACCATGCAGGGCTCACAAGAGCGTAAAGTAACATTTAAAAACGAGATTTTGCAACTCCATAACAATGTATTAGTACAAGGTTTCTTGTAGTTCTGTAAAGTAAATAAACCATTTGTATTTTTAATGTGTAAATAAATAAAAAAAAGCTGCAATCAAGAATGACGCGCAAAAAGCCAAACAAGCGGCTGTATTTCATTCAATGATGTTATATGTACAATAGAAGCTCACTGATTTCATTCACCGGCCGGCGAGAATGGAGCGTAGTGAAGGTAAACAGAGGCTGCTGGATCGATACCCCGCGCTAATGTCAAGTTGAAGGGGATGGAACCCCCAGCCAAGAGGGGGGGAATGACGTCAGACGCCCACGCAGAGGCACTGGAGGAGGGGGCGAGCCTCTCCGCTCTGGTTCGAGGCTAGGCTGACCTTTGGCAGGATTATTGCGTTGTATCTTATCTTGTACCTAGCGGCGCGGCACGGTGTTACTCGTCTTTGTCCAGAATGCTTATTGTTACTCCAGGGACCAATCTATCTCCATACCAAATATCATTAAAATGGGTACAGCTGTTTGAACGTGGTTAATTAACTAATATACAGACACGCACAAATTTTCAATAAGTTGTGACTTATTGTATTCGTAGTTCAACCAATATAATATCACCAGGTTTTTTGTCTTCTTATCGTATGACAGTGAATTACACCTGTTGAGAGTTTTCAGACAGCTCAAAGTAAGCGTTAACAAGGCTTAACGACTGCCGTATTTACTAAGTAGGTACTTATTACACAAAGCTGGGACTTTTGATCACCCATCCAAGGACGATAAACTAAGTTTTGGTAATCACACGCGAATGCTTCCGCTAGCTGAAGACGCTCTAAGGATTTGTGAAAGAGAGTGAAATAGTAAAAGAGTAATTCAATTAAAATAAAATAAATAAAAATAAAATAGCCTTTATTGCTGAACTTATTATAAAATTTTTTTTAATTAGTTTTTGTAATTCAATTAGCTATCATCAAAACCAAAGGTAGAAAGTAAAAGGGACAATTTCATCAGAGCGTCACTAACTCCCTCAAGAAAGTCCCAAAATCCCTTGTTACGTCACAAGTGGGCGTAGTTTCAAGGCATGCCTACACAAACTGGGTGCGCTAGATCTCAAGTTATCCATCATCATAATTATCCACATGATCCCACTGCTGGGTATAGGTCTCCATTTGTATGTGCCATCTGCGTCGATCCTGTGCAGACCTTATCCAGGTCGCACCCCGACTTAGATGATGAAATATCATATTGCTTATCACTGTTTTTAATTTAACAATAAATAATTTTATAATGTCATCGAGTCGTTTCGTATTCCAGTACGTTTAACAACACTTTTTAACCGACTTAAAAAAAAGGTTATCAAGTCTTCTGAAAGTTTTTTTTCTATCACATTAAACGTAAAATGTACAGATACCTCCTAAAGCTTGCATAACTATATATTATTATGTTTACTACTATGTTCCTAGATTATTAAAAAAGAAAGTTCAATGTACCTATAACCTACAGAAACTTATAAAAATCAGTGCTATAAATTTTAATAAGAGTTGTGCAAAGCTCGTTAAATAGTTTATCTTAAGTTGTACTTTGCTAAGAATATTTACACTAGTTTAGATACCTTGTAAATCTTATCTATACTAATATTATAAAGCTGAAGAGTTTATTTGTTTGTTTGTTTGAACGCGCTAATCTCAGGAACTACTGGTGCGAATTCAAAAACTATTTTTGTGTTGAATAGACCATTTATCGAGGAATAAGGCTTTAGGCTATATAACATCACGCTGCAACTAATAGGAGCGAAGAAACAATGAAAAATCTGCAAAAAGCGGGGTAAATTATTCATCTTTGAGGGCTTCCGTTGCGTGCACTGCGAAAACGGTTCAAGTCGTGGGTAACAGCTAAATTTATAAAGCTGAAGAGGTTGTTTGCACAAATAAATATGATGCCCAAAATAACTATTCCACGCGGACGAAGTCGCAGACACAGCTAGTTTTGAAATAAAGATATTTAAAAATTGAAAAAAAAAAAAAATTTGCATATTCTAAAAAATATAGAAATGGAGCTAATTTCCTGATTCTAAACTAGTGGACGCCCACGGCTTCGCTCGTATCTGTTACATGTTTTAGCACAGTAAAAACTTTGTGTTTGTAATATATAAACCAATATTATATTACTTACGTGTTTATGACAGAGGAAAATGAATAAATTTAACATTTTTTTTATTGTTCACATTTTGAAATTAATCTGCATAAATCAATTACAATTTGCTGCGGAAAAAGAGACTGCTTTCAATACACAATATTTTCTTTGCATATAATATAGCTTAAGAGGTTCGAAAGTCTGAACTTTAAAGATATATTATTTAAAAACATATATGTTTGGAGATACTTCGAATTGATAGCAGAAAACGTTCCAAAAATTTCTAGAAATGTAGTCTGTTTATCTGTGTCTCTGTTTGTCTGTTTATCTCAACGCTCATCACGTAAAAAAGGCTGAATGGATCATCATGATTTTTGATATGTGGGTAGTATAAGGTCTTAGGAGTGTCATAGGCTATTTTTATCCTGTTATAATGCGAGCGAAGCCGCAGGCGTCCACTAGTCCTAAATAAGTATGATAATGTGACACATAACATCCATCCGACCTCAGTATTATCTTCTATAACAAATTATCAGATTTTTCTTACTTTATTTAGTAAAATAGAAGAAACTTACCATAATTAATTTAGAATCTTCTAGATTTTTGGAACAGGAAAAGTATCCTAGTAGTTACAACATATTTATGTTTTTGCATTTTAGTTATTCCACTCCCGGGCTTTATACTAATTTGCATCGTCGAAGTAACAAACGTCCAGCGATTTAATATTTTACATGACGAAGTGAATATTATCAAGTAAAAACTTTACTTCGTCCTATCCAAAAAAATGAATATGTTAATAATTGTAGCTTAATTTTAAAACTAAAGTGTTATTGATTCCTAGAATATTTAATGATAATTATGAATGTATTTATTCTGCAGCAGGCAGAGAAAACTTAAAACCATTTTAATGTTGGCGTATCAATAAGATATAATGAATGTGACATTAAATTATGTATAGCTATAAAAGGATCAGTGCTTGGCTTCTATTTGTATTGGTTTACTTACCACAAGTAAACAAGCAACAAAGAAATTAAATAAAACACATCTGTAGGCCTGATGTGACTAGATATAGTAGTAGTACAGTAGACGGTTACGGTAAACGTGGCTTTATAAAAAGGCATGATTTGCGCCGTTATAAAAGTCACGGTTAATTAACGAAGTTGTACATACTATTGTGCTTTTGTATTTTAGTTTAAATCTCTCCGCTCATATATTGTGATTTTATCGAGCGGTCGTTATAGGGCGGGCGGCGGGTAGCGGGCGGCATGAATGGCGCGCTGACGTCATCGCCGCAGGGCGGGGGCGAGCGGCGAGAGGGGAGGGGGGGAACTTGAACTTGCACCATCGATCCAGCTGAACTTGAAATGCAGCCGAATGCCAATGCCGAGCAGCAGGGTCACGGCATAAATAGAACTACTTCTAGGAGTAAACACAAATATATGTGCGTAAATTTGTTCCTTCAATTGCAAAATAGCTAGAGTAGGTCATAGCCGGTTAGGAGCTATTTATTGATTTAACATTTACGCTGACTATTTAGTACAGGATCCCTGGTACCATAGAGTAATATAATATACCAGGAATAGAGAGCCCTCTGGTGTGATTTTAGTGCCAATCAAATTGAAGCGCCCTCTGTATTTCTTAACCAAAAACAATATTGTATATATATATATATATTTACTTACCAGGTAATACTTACGTATATGTATATCCTATAGCCTAAAATATAAATCTTGCGATCTTCAAAGCGAGAGTGAATCGGTTCTTACTGGGTAAGCACGTTCCATCCTAGACCGTAATGATTGCTTACCATCAGGCGAATTACGGTCAAGTGCAAACCCATTTCAAGTAAAAAAAAAAAAAAAAACACCTACCTACATCTTGCTCCTTACATATATATGTTAGGAGTTAAAATAAAACGCAGAATATTATTTTACTATTTTGTAATATTCATAATTATGTCTTTAATAACAACTTTGCACCGACATTTTGATGGTATCTTTACTATCACATTATAGTATTTTCCCGGCTAACATTGGACACCAACTATACCTACATTATCACATTAAAAGATACTGTAGCACACTAGTTGTTGATATGAATATGAAGAAATCACAAAATAAAACACAAACAAATTCGCACAAGATCTTGGATTTTTCAACTGAAGTTTTCAAAAAATAATTTTTCAAACGTCAGTCAGTGTCACTTGTGATTGACTTTTTAATTCTTCTTTGGCTTTAACTTGTGTATGTTTTTTTTACTAAAGCGACATCTACTATATCATTTGCGGTCTTTGACGAAAAGTTTCCGGTTAAGAAATATAGATTAGCAGCACTGTGTTTCTATGTTTCCATTTTGTTCTAACTTTCACCCCCCTGCCTGGTACACTTTCCATCGTTTATAACTATCAAGCTGATATTTCGTTGGTAGCTTCCTTTTGACTAGACGCCCAAGTTTTTCCTTACAGTAATGTTGGTATAACTTGGTATAAGGTAGCTTAATAGGGGGGTGCGTGGATCGGACTACCTTCACGTTGGGTAAGCCCAACTAATTTTATCTCTCCATATGGGGATTTGGGGTTAGTTGGGGAGGCCTGGTGCACCCCGTCCACAGGTTAGTAACTTCCACAGTCCGGTGGATCTTGCTAGCCTGTGTCCAAATGTCCGATCGAGTGGGGGCCCTCGCCTATACCTCTCCTTGGAGAGGGCTGGTGTAGGGCCCGGGGCGTGGAGCTCGCCGCACCTCGCGGTGCAGGCGGAGCTGGGTGCTTTTTTAGAGCACCCGAGGTGGTCGCCGAGAGGCGAGAGGAGTTCGGTGTACCGGCCGAGCAGCGGCGACACGGGAACCGAACTCCGTGCGCAGAGGGCGTATTGGAGGAGGGCGGTCGCTTTGGCGTGCGACCGCCTGACTTTTGGGGGCTCTGGGCGGCAGGTCGGGGAACCTGTTGCCCTAGAACGAGTCCCCACAGGATGCATGACGTGTCCCGTGTTCTGACACGTCGTCCATTGAGGGTTGAGCTGAAGCTCCCCGAGGCGGGGCCCGTTGCCGGGCCAGCATCACCAGGGCTGCGGATGTATGCATCGCGCTCTCGTGGCCCTGGACCAACGATGCGGAGGTGGAACACCCCAGGTTTTTAGTGGGTATGCCGCCCTTATGGAGTGGGCGGAGACTCCCACATAACCATCCGCCCTCCCCGGGGTTTGGGTGGTACCTGTAATAGGTTTTCCTGGGCCAAAAAAAAAAAAAAAAAAAAAGGTAGCTTAATAGGGATAGCAAGGATGAAATATGTTGATTTGACGAATTTTTAAGATTTATTACTAATCGAATTTTTCTTTGTTAATTGTCGAGATAATCATCTAAATATCGTGAAATAATATTTGTCCTACAAAATATAAGGTTTTGATAGGGAGTCCCCTCTCTCCAACATGTATCATAAATAAGGTCATGAAAATTAATTACTAACCAACTGTTTTTTTTTTATTGTATAGTTAACATTTACATAGTTTACTACCCACATTGTCCTACCAATTGCGTGGTACGTGATCTATTATCGATTTGAAAATTATATTTCATTTTAATATCTTCCATGTGCAGATATTAGATCCTCTTAGGCTTCATTATACATATGTGTAGATAGAAGAGATAGATTTATCATTTTTTGGATCATAACAGAGTACCTATATGTAATTTGGTAAAAGTACAAAAAGCTGATAACGTGGGAAGTTGGGAGACCACGTTATCGGTAGATTAATGAATAGAACATTCACTACAACTCAACTTATAGCGGCAGGAGCAATGAGTTGATTCTGTTGCGAGCCTCATATATGAGGAAAACGACTCTATAAGAAAATTTTAAATAAATAAGTATATAATATTCCTAGACATTGCACACAGCGGTATCTAGACCTACTATTTAAGTCACTACTATACTTCTACATTAAATCTAAATATATAAAACTCAAAGGTGACTGACTGATTGACTGACTGATTGACTGACTGATGTAGTGATCTATCAACGCACAGCCCAAACCACTGGACGGATCGGGCTGAAATTTGGAATGAAGGTAGATGTTATGACGTAGGCATCCGCTAAGAAAGGATTTTGATGAATTTTACCCCTAAGGGGATAAAATAGGGGATGAAAGTTTTTATGAAACTTTGTCAATTTTAAACCGATCGGGCTGAGACTTTGCATGCATAAAGCTCCTATGACGTAGGCGCTCGCTATGAAAAGATTTTGATAAATTCCACCCCTAAAGGAGATAAAATGAAGGATAAAAGTTGGTATATCTAAATATATAGAACTCAAAGGTGACTGACTGATTGACTGACTGATGTAGTGATCTATCAACGCACAGCCCAAACCACTGTACGGATCGGGCTAAAATTTGGAATGAAGGTAGATGTTATGACGTAGGCATACGCTAAGAAAGGATTTTGATGAATTCCACCACTAAGGGGATAAAATAGGAGATGAAAGTTTTTATGAAACTTTGTCAATTTTAAACCGATCGGGCTGAGACTTTGCATGCATAAAGCTCCTATGACGTAGGCGCTCGCTATGAAAAGATTTTGATAAATTCCACCCCTAAAGGAGATAAAATGAAGGATAAAAGTTGGTATATCTAAATATATAAAACTCAAAGGTGACTGACTGATTGACTGACTGATGTAGTGATCTATCAACGCACAGCCCAAACCACTGTACGGATCGGGCTAAAATTTGGAATGAAGGTAGATGTTATGACGTAGGCATACGCTAAGAAAGGATTTTGATGACTTCCACCCCTAAGGGGATAAAATAGGAGATGAAAGTTTTTATGAAACTTTGTCAATTTTAAACCGATCGGGCTGAGACTTTGCATGCATAAAGCTCCTATGACGTAGGCGCTCGCTATGAAAAGATTTTGATAAATTCCACCCCTAAAGGAGATAAAATAAAGGATAAAAGTTGATATGGTTCAGTTTTATGTTGCTTGCTCACGAGTAAGTTCATCCAATAGCTTGATAATTTTAGCGCCTACTGACAGATTAGTTAAAAATATTGTGTACAAAGAAGTTTTGTAGGCCCTAATATTTGACACACGCTAAACAAAAGTATTTGCGACTTTTGTTTACTAACTAAATATACCTAATTAATAAGAATACTTCTTAACGCGAGCGAAGCCGCGGGCAAAAGCTAGTACTAATATATTTGTCTTATTAACCTATACTGTCTTACTCCTGGGCGCTGGTCTTCCCCAACTCCCTCCATACGTCCCGGTCTCCGCCTCCTCACGCCAGGCACCCCGAAACCGGTCGACATTCTGACGCCAGCAGGTCTTGGGCCTTACTCTACCACGTCGCCCTCGAGGTTCCCACTCTGTGTCACGATCCCAGCCCAGCGTTCGGGGCGCATACGAACTACGTGACCCGCCCAATTCCATTTTAATTTGGCTGCTTTCTGGCCAACGGCGGCGACACCTGTCATGGAACGCAGTATTCTATTTGGGACTCTGATTTCTGGATCTATTAAGGATACTCATCAATTTAGTTACACATAATTGGACCGTATCTAGGTAGAAAGTGTCTAAACTGATACCAAAGTTGGTTTTGATATAATAATATATAAATAAATAATTTATCGGAATTTTTGTTATCTGCTTTTTACATTATCTTGCCATTTAGACTGGCCTGACTTCACACAGAATGTAATAAATCACCAATAAACATAATACAATGAATACAATTTATATAATTATAATAATACTACCTAATGATATTGAATGACACACATAGAGATAACGGCTAATGTACATACATATGTATTGTATGCATATGTATAATACATGTATTTACAAGGTCATTGATGACTAGTCGGTCATTGTTCATGGCCAGTGTGGCCAGTGTTATAATATCGACACGTTTATAAAAAACGATTCGCTAAGTCAAATTGCAATATTTTTGTTTTGATTAATATATAAAATTTAGTTTTATTTGCTAAGGTAGGCCTCCTCCTCGAGTCGTATTCCTCATAACTGAGGATCGTGATCCCCTCGCTTAAATAATTCATTGGGGATATCTCTTGGCCAAGAATATGGTGGTTGGCAATTAGATCCTTCCTCAGAAGACTCAAGTTTTCGGATTTTATGTTCCATGTTGTGAACATGTAGATTTCTCCACGACATCTGTCCTGTCGCAAAATCTTCTGTGTACAGAAAATCTAAAGTGAAATCTTATGTAAAATAAGTCAAGTCAAGCTTTACTTACTTATGTATTCTGTGCTTATACACAGATACGAGTAAATTAACAAAATTACACAAATATGTTTTACCGTGTTGATTGAATAATTGGATTTTCTCAAACTTTTTATAAGTAGGTATTTGTCATACTTATATATAAAAGTCTTTATCAGGATTGGCATGTGAAACATAATTTAATTACTCACTTATACTGCCGTTATCTACCGCAACTTGTCTGGCAACATTATCTCGCTGTGCGACGCGACGCTAAACTATATCCTGCATCGATATTGTACATACATTGGACAATATGTATTTTGTAATATGAAAATAAATAAATATTTAATGTTTAACTAGCTACAAAAATATTAAGTTTTCTTTCAATAACGTACAGTAGCATGATAAATGTTTCATCGAAGCTATATCGCACATCTATTCGAGAAGGGTATCGAGGAAAAAGTATATTCTAGACTTCTACATAAAGCAGACCGATGATTGCGTCAGCGCAGCTGGGGAAGAGGGAAGGGGGGAGAGGACACGTGCTTTGCATACCTACATAATACATACATACATTCAGTTGCACGACTGGACACGCCGAATGAGGATATATCGCGCTATTTTACCTGTTATATTTCCGTTGTTATGTGACTGTTGATTTTTGTGATCGTGTGGTGATTCGTTGTTCCCGACATGGCATCATACAAATGTCCGTGTTGTAAAATGGACATGTCAAGTGCTGAGCAAGCTGCCCACTCGAGGTCCGACCGACACCAGCTCCTGCAAGCCCAGGCCGGCAGCCACTACAGCGTCTCAGTACTGGAGACAGCCTTCCAAGGCAAAATGATAAGTTACCGAGTGAACGGTTCGACAGTTTTAGACCCCAAATTTTATTTAGCCGAAGCCAAAGAAAATGTGATGAAAATTATTGACGCAGAATTAAAAATTAACAAGCAGATTAAAGTGAATCTAGAACTGTGTTGTACTTACGTTTTAACCAAAGACGAGGAAATAACGAGAGATTTGAAGTCTTTTTCTGCACCAAACGTAGTCATTTTAAAACTCACCGATGTTTCATTGTTCTATGAAAGTAGCTCGTCGCAAATCCTTACGAGAAGCGAGGAATTCGAAGAACAAGGCAGCGGATGGGCTTTAGAGAAGATTGAGTATTTGAAAGTAAACATAAACAAGTGTAATAGTATTAAAGCGGGGTCTTACATGCCGCTCCCTGCGTGGGTGAAAAACAAGCATGCATGTGTTAACGTCAAGAATACCACTGACAATAATTGTTTCTTCTGGAGTGTGATGAGTGCTCTCTACAAACCGTTAAATCCGAAAAAGAACATTACCCGTGTTTCTTCTTACGAACATTTCGACACGGTGTTGAAAACTGATGGCATTGAGCGTCCAGTATCAATAAAAGGAATCAAACGCTTCGAAACTTTAAACAAAATTAAAATTAACTTATATGGGATAGACGAAACCGATTCAACTATCGTGCCATTATATGTTTCGCAAAACAAATATGATCGTCACGTGAATTTGTTGTATTACCAAGAAGAAAGTGGCAAAAATGAACACTACTGCTGGATAAAAAACCTATCCGCCTTGATAGGTAAACAAATATCTAAAAAGGAACATAAAAAATTCTTTTGCGATACCTGTTTGCAGAACTTCGCGAACCAGGATAAGCTGGACATTCATATAAGAATAGGATGTGAGAACGTGAAGCCTGTACTTCCTAAACCTAATAGTGTATTGGAGTTCACAAACGTACAAAATAAACTTCCGGTGCCATTTGTTATTTACGCAGATTTTGAATGCATGTTGCTTTCCTTAGAAGGCACTAATTTAGAAAATAAGACACAATTTACACAAGAACACAAGCCATTTAGCTATGCGTATTATGTCCATTGTAACTATGATGACTCTCTTTCTAAATTAGTGACATACAGGGGCAAGGACTGTGTTGAAAACTTCATTGACAATCTCTACGCCGATGTGGAAAAAATTGGAAAAATTATTTTAAATGTAGTTCCGATTCCTAGAGATCATATATGTTCAAAAAATTCTCATTGCCATATATGTGAGAAACTTTTGTTGCCTAAAGAAAAAATTAGGCTTGATCATTGTCATTTGACAGGAACTATTAGAGGATATACACACGATTTGTGCAACTTGAAATACAAGACCGCTGATTTTGTCCCAGTATTTTTCCATAATTTGACAGGCTACGATAGCCACATTTTCATCAAGGAGTTAGCTAAAAGGGGGAATCAAATTCAGTGCATTCCATTGAATAAGGAAAATTACATCTCATTCAGTCAAAAAATATGGATATCACAAGGCAAGAAAACAAAAAAAGTCACCATAAGGTTTCTCGATTCATTCAAATTTATGGCTTCAAGCTTAGAAAAACTTGCTGAAAACCTTTCTGATGATCAATTTACCGTAATGCGGCGTCATTTGGAAGCGTCAGCGGAGCAAATGGATCTTGTGAAACGTAAAGGTATTTTCCCTTATGAATACATTGATTCTTGGCAAAAACTAGATGAATCTACTTTACCCGATAAACAACACTTTTATAGCTGTTTGACACAGTCAGACATCTCAGATGAAGATTATAATCATGCCCAAAACGTGTGGACAAGTTTTGGCATTAAAACCCTCGGTGAATACTCTGATTTGTACCTGAGAACAGATGTTTTACTTTTGGTCGAGGTGTTTGAATCATTTCGAAAGGTTTGTCTCGACACTTACAAACTAGACCCGTGTCGATATTACACCGCTCCAGGCTTGTCATGGGACGCCATGCTGAAGAACACCGGCGTCAAACTAAAACTACTCACGGATTATGAAATAGTACAGTTTTTGTCTACTGGTGTAAGGGGCGGAATCAGCCAAGTCTCGAAACGACATGTTAAAGCCAATAACAAATTCATGCAGGGTGAGTATGACCCCGAACAGGACAGCAAATTTGTGGTTTATTTAGATAAAAATAATCTATATGGGAATGCGATGAGTAGATGCCTGCCATACGACAATTTTCGATGGTTAACGGAAGATGAAATAAAAACATTTAACATAAACGAACAAAGGGCTGACTCAGACATCGGTTACATACTTGAAGTAGATCTGGAATATCCACACTCATTACACGATTTGCACAATGATTACCCGTTTTGTCCGGAGAAAAAAGTACCTCCTCAAGGTAAAACTAAAAAACTTTTACTCACTCTGGAACCCAAAAAAGCCTACATCATACACTATATGAATTTAAAACAGAGTCTGGAGCACGGGCTCATTTGTAGCAAAATACACAGAATTCTTTCTTTTCAACAATCCCCTTGGCTAAAACCATACATTGACTTCAACACTCTCAAGAGGGTGGAGGCGTCAAATTCTTTTGAAAAAGATTTTTTTAAGCTCATGAATAACTCAATATTTGGAAAAACAATCGAAAATGTGGCTAAAAGGGTCAATGTTCTGCTAATATCAAGTTGGTCAGAGCCACAAAGTACAACAAAAGTGAAGTATGGTGCTGAGAGATACATAACGAGACCTAACTTTCATAGTCGTAAAATATTCGATGAAAACTTTGTCGCGATTCAAATGAACAAAACTACAGTGACATACAACAAGCCGATTTACGTCGGGTTCTGCGTTCTCGAACTATCCAAGCAGGAGATGTATGACTTCCATTACTCATACATGATACCCAAATACAAAAGAGACGCGAACTTACTGTACACAGACACAGATTCATTTATTTATGAAATCAAGACAGACAATTTTTATGAAGATATCAGGCCAGACGTGCATAGTACTTTCGATACATCAGATTTGCCAGTCAATAATATATACGGTTTGCCGCTGCTAAATAAAAAGCTGCTCGGATATATGAAAGACGAAAGCAAAGGTCAAATAATTGCAGAATTTGTAGGATTACGACCAAAAATGTACGCGTATAGGTTTCAAAAAGATACCATTATAGATTCCGATGGAAAACATAAAAAAGAGATTGTTAAGAAAAATAAAGGAACGCCGGCTGCAATCGTTAGAAAGCTAATGATTGAGGATTATAAGAATGCCTTGGACCAAGATTACACACAAACTGCGACCTCGAGTTCAGTGTGTAGCGATAGTCACAACCTTTACACTCAAAGCAAGAAGCGGAAGATACTTTCCAGCGACGATGATAAGAGATATTTGTGTGATGACAACACCACCACATTGGCTTGGGGTCACCATCGCATCCCTTCTGTAGCCGCGTCGTCCTCAGGCACCTTAACCGGGCCCGGGAACAAGACAGCTTACTGAGAAGATTGCTCCCACACAAATAAAACTTAAAATCATTCGAAATATTTTTTGTGTATAGGTACTTACCCATAAATAGAATGTTTATTTTCAAGTATTTACTAATTATTGTTAGAATTTGTTTATAATTGAAAGGTTAATTATTGTGCTTTTATGTACAAAACCTAACTAAGGGTAGTTAGTTAGTTAGTTTAAGATTATTACAAAAACTTAAGTATTGTATTAGTACAATATTGAAATATAAGATAAGTACACTTTGTATATGTTAGAACTAATAAGAAACTTATTATGTAAATTAAACAAATATAATGAGTAAACTAGAATAATAGAGATAAGATACTTTGTAAATATTTATGGATATCCGTTAGTTTATAAATCTACCACGAGATGTCGTAAATTGATGAATTAGCGTAAATGTGGGCGTACAATAATACAATTTATCTCTTGTTTAGAATCTTACGAAGGTTTATAAATTTTCTAGGAAATTTATAAACGTACGGATCTTGTTATTTTTGGTGACATATATAACACACAGTGTCAAATTCTGTGACAGTGTTAAGCAATAGATATTTTGATTTAACCATTCCTATAGAAACTGTCCCAACTAACCGATTGTATAAAAATATGTTCATTTGTTTATAGGTACGTGGGACACTCAGAAAGTTTTGCGAAACAGAAAAAAAATGTTCTATGGGCAAATATATTTTTATTAAATCTTTTCAAAGTACTCTCCACTAGCATCTATACAAAGTTTCATGCGTCTGAACCAATTTTCGAAACACTTTTTCCAGTCCGCCGGAGACACCTCGTTTACGGCCTGCTCGAACGCTGACAGCGCATTTTCCGGTGACGAAAATTGTATCCCTTTGAGCAGATTTTTTATTTTTGGGTATAAAAAGAAGTCACACGGTGCTAGGTCCGGGCTGTAAGGAGGGTGACCCAGGAGTTTGACCGGCGTGCTGTCCAGGAAGTCCCTCGTTTTGAGCGCGGTGTGCGCGGGCGCGTTGTCATGATGGAGCAGTAGCCCACGGAGCCCTGCGTTTGGTCGCTTGTTGCTCACAACAGAGAAAACTTCTGACAAGCATTTATTAATATACCATTCGGCGTTGAAGCTTCTTTGGTTTTGTAAAGGAATGGACACCAAGTAGCCAGTCAAATTGAAAAAGTTCGCGATCAAAATTATCTCCCCGCTTCTAGATCGCTTCACTTTGGTAGGCGTTGCTTCGTTTTGAAACACCCAAACTGTCGACTAGCGCTTCGTTTCTGGATCGTATTGATATATCCAGGACTCGTCGCCTGTAATGATGCATAAACACGCCGAGACGAACCTGCTTCAAATTTGTTAAGCATATAAAAATAAATAAAATAAATATTTCAGGACATATCACGGCACCATTCCACCCGAGCCTGTTTCTGAGCATCGGTGAGGTTGTGCGGCACCCAGCGTGAAACTATCCTCCTCACGCGAAGATGCACGTGCAGAATCTTGTCAAGGCTTCCCGATCCAATCTGCACAATGCGCTGAATCTCCTGGTATGTAACTCGCCTATTGTCTTGGATTAAATTTTTCACTGCTAGCACGTTTTCTTCGGTAACAGCCGTCGAAGGGCGACCACTTCTTTCTTCATCCCCCAAAGTTAGTCGACCGCGCCGAAATTCATTATACCAACGATACACGGTTGCCTTAGAAGGGCCTTCATCCATGAAAGCCATTTGAAGTCTTTCGTAAGATTCTTCCGGTTTCAGGCAGCACTTGAAATCGTATAAAATCATAGCGCGATAATGTTCCCGGTGCAGATCCATTTTTTACTGAGACACGATAATTTAAATTAGCTTGCAAAAAATGTGGAGGGAAAATTTGAAATTGGAATGTGCCTATTTTTACTTATAAATAATCATATTTTTAAAATAGTTTTAAACTGGCCAGTCTCTCATTCATAAAAACTTTTTTTCGCAAAATTTTCTGAGTGGCCTGGTAACTAATCGAAATCTTTAAAAATGGAATACACGCAAAATCCTTAGTATAACATATGTGGTGGGTGTATAAGGTTGAAATTACTGTGGCTATCTCGGGAAGCAAATGAAATGCGGGTTGTCACTGCAAAGGTGTATTGGTGACTAAAGATTTGACTTACCGCTATGACAGTTTTGATGTTAGACACTTACATGGGCATATTAGCCAACCATACCGCCCACCAAAAGGGCGCTAGGCCTTTTAATTAACATATAATCACATAAATTTGATCTAACAACACAATCACAATATTTCATAACACAATAAAAATACGACTAAACTTTTCATACAAAATGGGAGGTAGATACACATAACTAGATGCTAAACAAAACATTGAAACATAACACAACTTGAAACGTTTTGCTTGCTGTGGGTTCACCCGAGTTAAGTCGCATTTGATAAAATAATGTTCATCATCATCATTTTTTTGTTTACAATTAACTACTAATATTTGTGATTTGTTGTTGAACGAATGTTAGAAATATGTTTGAAAACGGTAAGTATACATTGCAACTTTGGTAAAAACGCGAAACTTAAAAATCTTTAACATAATTTTATGAAAGCAAAATATGAAAAAAAAATAAGTGACAATATTTTTGACATTAATGGCTAAAAATTAGCAACTTTTAGCATAACGGAGTACAAAATATTGGTGAGATTTACGATGTTTGTTTGTATGAATTATACTGAACTTAAAAATGTTAACTTACAAATTCGACACTAGAACTGGTACAAACTGTTTTGTGTGTATGGGAAGCGCGCACAGTCTGGAGATACTTCGTTGTTTATTACAATCTTGTGTTTTGTGTTCCTTCTTAGTGATTTGTAATTTGGTACTTCACATAACTTTCGTCGCAGCTGTACAAGTTTTCGTGTAGCTGTTGCGTTAATGTTGCTCTCAGGAGCTTGTGGACTGTATCTGTTGCTTGGTGAATGGACTTTGTATCTTCCTTCTTCATTTCTTATCGTTGTGTTTCGATAAACTTCTTTGATTTTCTCTAGTGTTGGCCGTCTCCGCTCATCTAATTGCAAGATGTCATTAACATTGACATGCATGGAGTGGCACTCTGTTTCTTCTTGATCTTCAGGCAGATCTCCAAAGATGATCCATCCCAAAGACGTATTTTGGGCTGATGGAGTTTCTGGTGGTCCTTTGATGAGACCGTCTTGAACAATTTTGTTATATTGTTTTACTCCCAGAAGCATGTCTATCGGACCAGCTTGAAGGTAGTCTGGATCTGCTAGTTTTAATCCACTGAGGTGAGGCCATTGTTGTGTTGAGGATGATGATTGCATCTTGCTGGTGGAAATCTTGGGTACCACGTAGGCTTGAAAGGGTAAGCTGAAGTTTGAGACCCATCGTGGTTGAATGTTTACTTCCACTGCATGCTTTAATCTAGTCTTCATTGAAGCTAATCCTGACGCACTACCTTGTACAGGATATCGCTTGAGTTTCAGGAGTTGAGTCGCCTTCTCGCTGATAAAGGCTGCTTCAGAACCTGGGTCTATTAGCGCGCGAAGAGGAGTGATGTGACCAGTTGCGCTTGTTGCCTCCACTATCGCAGTCGCTAACAGTGCTTGTCCCTGTTTGGTTGTAATGTGTGAGTGTGACGTGACCACTGAATTGACTTGTACCTCTACATCTTCTACTACATGATGTGAAGTCAGCGGTTGTGATTGTACATTCCCGGTTAAAGCCGCTGATTCCATAGTCTTGTTCTCATGGAGTAAAGAATGGTGACGTCTACCACATATTCTACAGGACCCTGCTTTGCATCTAAAACTCAGGTGTCCTGGGGCCAAACAGTTGTAACATAAATTGTTGTCCTTTATGTACTCGCTTCTCTCTCTAGGTTCCATCTTGGTGAATTCTTTGCAGTGACATAATGTGTGCTGTCCATCGCACATGGTGCATTTCTTCTCAGAAAAAGGTGTGGCAACATGAAATGTACGTTCTTTGACTACCTTTGGCTGTGACGTAGAAGTGTTTGCAGTTACTAGTTCCAGTGTTCGAAACTTAGCTTCCATGAACTTCTTGAACTGTTTCCACGTCGACAAGTCTTCGGTTTCTTGCATGAGATCAGTGACATGCTCCTCCCAGGCCTTGTGAGTCTCGTTGTCTAATTTCTGCACGAGAAGATGTATGAGCATAAGATCCCAAGACTTGGTCGGTACATCCATATTTTCTAAGTTGTTTAAACATTCCGTTGTTGTATCAACCAGCGATTTTAACTGTGAGGCTGATTGAGTTGATAGTTTCTTCTGATTAAACAATCTTTTCATTATGTTGTTAATTATTAAACGTTTGTTGCCGTACCTGGTGTTTATCGATTCCCATGCTGTGTTGTAGTTTGCACTTGTTATTTGCACATGTCTCAATAATGATTCTGCTTCGCCTGTGACACTTGTATTCAAGTAGTATAATTTTTGCACGTCGCTCAGTGCCACATTCTCATGTACTAGTGATGTGAATAAATCCTTGAAGGCTGGCCATGCTTCATACGAACTTGTGAATATCGGAAGTTGAATTTTAGGCAGATGAACCAAAGTGTTATTCTTATATTGTCCACTATTACAACTCATACATGATGATTCTTGATTCCGTGCCTGTGATGAGAGTTCTTCTAACAAATCCATTAACTCGCCTTGCAAAGTATTGTACAAATCTTCATAATCGAAAAAAATGTCATCTCTAAAATATGGCAGTACGACTCTCTTCGGCTGGGGCGTAATTCGAGCCAACTGCTCGTGCGCCTTCTTGAGAGTGTTCCAATACTCGCATATTATAGTGGATCTCGTTTGTACATACCCTTTTGTTAATTTAATTTTTGGCGATTTCTTGAAGTTGATTTGGGCCTTTCTTATACTTTCACCACTGTCTTCTATCGATAGTAACAGACTTTGTTGCTCTTCTGAGGTCATTTTTATATCACTTCACTAAGTAATTTCACTAAAATCCAATTATTTGTGGTGCGTTAGGTAGATATCCGGTCTTGATTCGGCTCGGTTGGACCATATGGTGGGTGTATAAGGTTGAAATTACTGTGGCTATCTCGGGAAGCAAATGAAATGCGGGTTGTCACTGCAAAGGTGTATTGGTGACTAAAGATTTGACTTACCGCTATGACAGTTTTGATGTTAGACACTTACATGGGCATATTAGCCAACCAATATGTCTTCATAACTACACTGTTTCCAGGCATTTCTTCCAGGCATCCTACGGTTGCCTGGAAGAAATCGCTATTAGCGATAAGGCCGCCAGTTGTGGCACTATTTTTTAAGTCGTTTGTGTTTTTGTTTGTCTTTATTTTATTTTCAATGTGTGTTACAATAAAGAGTTTTATCTATCTATCTATCTATCTGTTTTTAGCAACGTTGTTACCGAACATGTATGTACATAAAATCAAAGTTACCGAATTAAGTAAATAGGTAAGTGGAAGTCATCACACAGGAGCTGAACTAGTTTGATGTCCACAGTTCATCTACTAAATAGTAGGTATATTAATCTTTAATCTCTAGTTCAATACGCCATTAAACACCTACAATATGGTGAAACTGAAAATCCAAATAAATATATTATTAAAGCATAAAACATGTTTAATTCATACACGAGACATGCAATAGATACATAAATAACAAATACAACAACAACAAGATTCATGTCACATCCCACCAGCGCTTCAAAATTATGTTTAATTTATATTTAACCGACTTCAAAAAAACGAGGTAATCAAGTCTTCTGAAAGTTTTTTTTTCTAACTTAGCGATTTTGTTTCGAATTTTGAGCTTTAGCAAAAATTTAATCATTGTGATAGTTATGCGTTTTGACACTTCTGACGCTTCTTACGTGGGCTTCCAACGCCCGAGGTAGTGCGCTGGGCAAGCAGTACCGGCCACCGGAAGCAGTGTGAAAAACTTGCCTAACGCAGTGCGCGAATCTGGGAATGAATTCGGTTATTAAAAGGATTATTTAAGCACTTACCGTCTTATTACAAAACGCGGTTATTAGTCCAGGACTTTGAAAATAAAAAGTGGGTTCTTGTTGTTCAGACATCACATACAAGCAATCAAAATGTCAACATCAAATTGGAACTTTTATTTAACATTGGTACATTTTGACAGTTTAATAATTATGACAATAGACATACAATTTTCGAACAACTAAAACGGACTTGGTCTAGACTAATAGTTAAACCACGTTTTGTATTAAGGCCTTTAGTAACTAAGCGTCGTGTATCGAACGCGCAGATTTAATTCAATAATTTTAATTTTAATTAGTGATTCAAGTTTATCAATTAAATTATTGAAAAAAAATGTTAAGTTCTTTGAGTATATTGTACATACATACATACGTAATTTATATTTGTGTCTTGTGTACACAAGGGCACTTGGACTATATTTTAAGTTTTCCTATAGGTTTCTCATAAAGCAGTAACGTATGTAAATGTAATGTAGCCTTTTTTGTTTTTCGTTTCTGTTTTTTAATATATATAAAAAATATATAAGAAAGTATATAAGAAATTTATATTGTGCAACCTTCTAATAAAAGCAAATAATATGTATGTTATAAAGGTTTTTAATTTTATTAGATCTCATAAAATATAATCGTAACCCCCTACTTGTAAAAAGATAAAAAGGAAGTTAGTGCGAGTGTGTGTTTGTTAAGTAGATGTTTTCGCTCAAATGATTGAACCGATTTGGTTCAAATTAATTACTGACTAGTGGACGCACGCGGCTTTACGCGCATTATCTAAATGTATAAAACTCAAAGGTGACTCACTGACTGATATAGTGATCTGCGCACAGCCCAAACCACTGAAATTTTGAATGAAGGTAGATGTTATGACGTAGACATCAGCTTAGAAAATAATTTTGGAAATGCCACTTTTAAAATAGGGGATTTAAGTTTTACTTCTTAAGGCGAGCGAAGCCGCGAGCACCCACTAGTTTCAGGATAAAAAGCCTATGACACTCCTAAGACCTCATACTATCTACATACCAAAAATCATGATGATCCGTTCAACCGATTTTGCGTTATGAGCGTTTAAATAAACACACAAACAGAGGCACAGATAAATAGATAAAAAATATAAAAAAAATATTGAAACGTGTTTTATTATCGATTTCCTCCTCCTTGCGTCGTATTCCTCATATCTGAGGGTCGTGACTACCACCATGCATGAGCCAATTATCGATTTAAAGTATACCCAAACATATTTTTTTCAAATATCCTCTGTGTACAGATTGTTGACCCTCTTCAGCTTTATTTTACGTATAGATATAGTTAGATCCTCGACATACGCTAATTTAATTCGGATTCACGCGAGCAAAACCTCGAGGCGCCGTTAGTCTATATAAATAAAACTCAAGGGTGACTGACTGATTGACTGACTGATATAGTGATCTATCAACGCACAGCCCCAACCACTGGACGGATTGGGCTGAAATTTGGAATTAAAGTAGATGTTATGACGTAGGCATCCGCTAAGAAAGGATTTTTGGAAATGCCACTTTTAAAGAGGTGAAATAGGGGATGCAACTTTTACTTCTTAATACGAGCGAAGCCGCGAGCACCCGCTTGTCATTACATATAAGCAAAAGCAATATGTGAGATAGATGATACACCTAATAAATAAGTAAGGAAATCCTAGTTTCTTATAGTCTTTAGTACTGCAATGGAACGTTATAACGCAATTTTTGGTATTGAAGCTAGTTTGGGATCTTAAAAGTAACACACATCACATACTTACACACTTTAAGCGCTCTCTACAAAATACTACGTATACTTATTATCCTTTTTCTAACATAAACTAAAAATCATCCGAAGTGTGAATGAATGATGTACAATAGCAGTTATCAGAAGCACCGATGCTACATTTGCTTAAACGCTTAACTTGCCTGATGTTAAGCAACGTTGTAATCTACGATCTAGAGCGCTTTCCTAGAAGAAACCGGTGCATCCTCGTGTTATAGACTGATAAGTTAATATTGTAGTTCAAGGTTTCGGCAAGGATTTTGACATTGGGCATCGTGAAAGTCGAAGCATAGCGTTAAGGCTGTATCGTATGTTTGAGCGTCCCAACATCTTTTTTAACCAACTTCAAAAACTGAGGTTATCAAGTCATCTGAAACTTATTTTTGTGGGTGTGTTACGCGATTACACCGTTATTTATGAACAGATTTCAATGATTATTTTTAGGGTTCCGTACCCAAAGGGTAAAATGGGACGCTATTACTAAGCCTCCGCTGTCTATCTGTCTGTCTCCAGGCTGTATCTCATAAACCGTGATAGCTAGAAAGCTGAAATTTTCACAAATGATGTATTTTCATTGCCGCTAGAACAAAAAATAATAAAAATGAAAAAAAAATTAGGGGGTTCCCCATATAATAAACGTGTTTTTTTCGTATTTTTTAATCAATATTAAAAATGGTAACAGGTAGACGCTTCAACTCTTCATCAGAATATAATATTAACTTGTATATTATCCTTTTATAATAAATCATTAAATAACAATAAGTAAATATCGAAGGGGGCTCCAATACAACAAACGTTATTTTTAAGCAATTTTTACTCGATCTTAATAAACAGGTAGAAACTTGAATATTTGTAAGTATATATTTAGAAATATATTAACTATAAAAATAACTACCTAATCTAATACATGAAAACTCTCAAAATGAAAATAATCCGTGCATCTAAACGCGATGCGAGCGCGAGGCGGTTGCTAAGCAACAGCCGCGCGGGTAGCGGGGGAGGTAACATAACAGACTAATAATTAGTATACCTACAACAAACGTGATTTTCATTTACACATGATAGTACGGAACCATTCGCGCGCGAGTCCGACTCGCACTTGGCCGGTTTTATTTTATTCGATGGAGATTGTCTCCGAGATGGTCCCATATTTGTTTTCATTCAGTCCAGTACTTTTTACATGATTTATTCTTTATTCATATACTTAGGTATATTCAAACAGATAAAATTAGCCGTTTTGTATCCAAGTTTCAGCGATTGTGATGAAAATAAAGAGAGAAATAGAGAGATACGATTGGCCGGTTCTGTAACAAACCAGTATATGTAGAGCTCCGGCTTTTCAAACATGCATCGATATTGTTGCATCTGATGGATATTCACGACGCATCAATGGAATAAGTAAAGGTTTACATCCCAGCCGTGGATTTGGCTCATAGTGTCAGATGAAGAAAAATAAACATTTGCAAATTAGTGCTGCAAAATATACGGACCAATATATCTATAACTTTGTAGGTAGGAGGTTTGTGTATGCAGATTCAGTGCTGCTACACGTTGTTCTGTCGCTATTCAGACCTAGAAACTATTATAGGTATGTATGTATGTATGTATGTATGTAGTAGTTACAAGCGAATATAAACAATCTGCCTGCACTTATTACGCAAGCAATGTACTTTGTCATGTTTGTGAAGGCGCTATGTATTCTCCACGAATATTAGTTTAATCGTGCATTTAAAGAAGCTGCAAAATTTTAAAGGCAGTTCTTGTCATCAGTCGTATACTTTCATCGTGAAACGGATCACCTGTAAAAAAAATTCAATGGTCACCGTGTTATACTACGAGTATAACCAACTAGCGAATGTCTCGAATTTTAACCTAAGTAAATTAATATGTTTGTTTGTTTTTAAAAATACAGATTTCACACATTATAGAATCACAATTTGGTCACTTTGGGTTTAATTGATTTTTGTTTAACCCGCCGTTGGTGACGTATATGTCTGTGAGACCGGGTAGTTTAAAAACAAGGAATACTTATGTTTACAACCGTTTATCGAATTGCGTTGCAATTTCGAGTAGCTGCCTTAATAATAATAATAATAATAAGACCACAGGGGCGACTTTATGGCGAGTCGTCGGTGAGTGGCGTCACCGCGGACCCCGATTCCCTGGGGGCTAAATGAGACCCCCTGCCTCCCGGCTTGCCTTGATTGGCCGTCCGGGAGTGGAAGACGCAAGAGCTAAGAACCTAAGCTCCAGGGTGGAAGTGTTAAAGGGCATAACGCCGCTAGTACCGCTTAGAGAACGCGCAGCACACCTCTCGACACCCTAAGCCACTCACACCAATGTTGCCCTTCCGGCGCCTTCTCAGGCTGCCTTTTGTGGAGGGCCCATTTAGTGAGTGGCAAGTCATCACCCGCTATATTTTTATGAATGAGGCATAATTGGCGGGTGCCGTTCCTCGTCCAATAGACCAGTAAAATTAAGACAAGGAACAACTCAACACAATAGCCTAAATTAATACAATGTCTGAAATAGTTATTTTTATACCCTTCCGTCCACAATCTGTATTTTTTTACTTGTTTTAAGTATGATATTGTAAAAGGCCTCTCAGTGCTGGCTATGGCCCTACTGATGCCTTAAAAATACCGGGTGTAAGACCCGTGAACCTGTAAAGATGAATAAAGAAATAATAATAATAATAAGTCTTTATTTCAGACAGCAGGGTCCATAGGAAGGTTCACAAAAGTACAATATAAAGGCATAAAACAAGATTAAATTAAATTATGTAGAAATACAGATTACGTGACAATATCCAACCATTGCCGGTATGTTACAGTCATGTGCATGCGGTCAGACAGACTCTTAATAATACTGTTTTTACAAATGTCAACTCTGGACATAAAAGAAGCAATCCTTTTACGCTGTATAGCATTAAAGCTGTCAATGCGTGCGTCAAAAAACATACCGGATGCACTGCAGCTCCGCGACAGGCCCATGAGCTGCCTGTAGATGTTGTTATATGCAACTCTGATGGAGTTGTGCGATTTTTTCGTGTAATTAGTCCAGAGTTGACATGTGTAAAACGTTTGGCAAAATGACTTAAATAGGGTAACTTTCACGTCAGGCGCAGCATTATAAAATTTTCTGGCTATCATGTTTCCGACCACGCATAAAGCTCGTCTTTGTCTCTTAATGTCATCATTATCTTTCATATCAGACGTCACAATGTGGCCAAGGTACTTAAAACTCTCGACGATTTTGACAGGCTGCCCATTTAATTTCAGTGGTGGTATATTCAGAGGACCACTGCCCGCCCGGAAGACCACCATTTCAGTCTTCTTTTCGTTGTATGCGAGATTATGCTCTCAAGCATACTGCTCACAGACACCGAGAAGATTCTGCAGACCTTTGATTGTGGGACTCAGCAGCACCATATCATCAGCGTAACTCAGATTGTTGACATATCTGCCATCCAATCTGAGCCCGACAGGCGTGCTGCTCAGTTCCACAATCAGGTTATTCACATAATAGTTAAAGAGGTCTGGCGAGGTGATCCCACCTTGCCTCACACCACAAGACAGTCTGTAGCTGTCTGAAACTTCCGTCCGTATCCCATCTGACGCTGTTGGTCTGATTGTTGTACCAGTACTCCATCAGGCCAACAACCTCAGGGGGGACATTCGAGCCGTGCATTTTTGTCCAAAGGAGGTCGTGTTTTATTGAAAGCATGCGTACACTGTAGTTTCGTTTTCAATATAATACTTGACTACCTCCTTTAAAGAGAATACTGCCATGTCAGTTGCAAGTTGTGGCCGGAATCCAAATTGGCCATCGTCGATTGGTAAGGTCAATATGTGGGTTTGAAGAACCCGTTCCAGCACCTTGGCCACTATTGTTGCCAGAGAGATAGGCCTGTAGTTAGACACGCTCGAGATATCACCCGTTTTATTTTTTGGAATAGGTACTACTAGAGTACGCATCAAATCCGTAGGTAAGTAACAATGCTTCACGCAGAGATTAAAAAGCCGCGCCAAAACATGACATATGTACCTACCCGCAAAAAGTAAGTGTTCTATGCTAAGATCGTCATGGCCCGGAGACTTCCCGCGCTTCATACTCCTCAAAACGTCTTCAATATTTTTCGGCGATATGTCAACGCGGAGAGGCTCCGAGTCTCGACATATCTTAGAAGAAGCAGTTTTATTGTTTGTACTATTATTAGCTACATTAAAATGTTTACGAAAAATATTGGCAATACTCTGTTTATCACTTTCTCCTTCTACGTTAATTGGTATACTACTTCTATTATCTAATTTTTTTGTTTCTTTCCAAAATTCAACGAAATTATTATTACTCGTAGCACGATGTCTGGCCAATACTTCCATTTTTATCCTGTCGCGCGGAACCCTCTCACCGAGCACGTCGTGCTTAAAGTGTCTCCGCGAGTGTGGCAGCGCTTTACCAACGCAGGGGCGGCGCACATCGATATGCAGCGGGTCAGGGTTGCTGACCAGTCTCCCCTAGTGCAGTGCTCGCGCTGCCTGGGGTACGGACACGGAAGGCGATTCTGCACTGAGGCGGTCGATGTGTGCAGCCACTGCGGCGGCGCGCACCACAAGCAAGATTGTGCGAAGTGGATGTCTCACACGTCACCCAGCTGTGTGAACTGCTTGAAGGCCAAGGCAGCCAGATCCGACCATGGCGCCTTCAGCATTGAGTGCCCGGTGAGGCGCAAGTGGGAGGCACTAGCGCGGTCCATCGTGGCGTATTGCTGAGGCCGTCCCGGGCGTTTACATGATAGCACAGTCCAACCTCCAAAGAAAGTTGCTAGCCACGGACGAAGCTTTCATGTTTGCTGCCAAAAATAAGGTCGCTGTCATGCTTCTTCAGGAGCCGTACGTGGGTGCAAAAAAGAAGCTGAAAAGCTACCCCGGTGCCAGAGTGTTCCAAAATCCAAACCACGGAGATGAGGTCATCAAAGCCGCCATAGTCGTTTTAGACCCAACACTCGACGTGGTACAGTATCCTCAATACACCACAAATAACATTGCGGTCGTGGGGATACGTACCAAAGCATGGCGAATAACCGTGCTCTCTGTGTATTTTGAGGACTACAAACCTCTGCAACCTTACACCGACCATCTAGGTGAGATACACAGAGAGCTAGGTGCTGATGGCTTCATCATGGGTGGGGATGTGAACTCCTGGAACACCTGGTGGGAAAGCGTCAGGACAGAGGCACGAGGTACGGACCTGTTAAGTGTGATAGACGACCTGGGGCTCCAAGTCCTTAACACTAACGACGCCAACACGCCTACCTTTGAGACCATCCGAGGCGGCAAACGTTACTCCAGCCACGTAGACATCTCCACGTGCTCGGCGAACATCCTCCCCCTGGTGCAGGACTGGAAAGTAGTAGACAATATGACGAGCTCGGACCATCATGGAATAACATTCAACATTCAACTCACAAAATCACAAGGCACACACATCACACGTACAACGAGACTATACAACACAAAGAAAGCAAATTGGGTCCATTTTCGTGAGAAAATGGACCAATTTCTAGCACAACACAACCTCACACACACTAGCATAGAACACATCACAGACACACAACAAATAGACACAGTCTTACAAACATACACACAAGCAATAACACACGCATGCACACACACTCTACAAAAGAAAAAACAAACAGAAACACTTACCTTTTCATGGTGGACCGAAGAGCTCGCTGCACTGCGGAGAGAAGTTAATACCAGGAGACGCCGGATCAGGTGCGCGTCACAGATCAGGAGGAAGGGGGTGGTTGCCGAGTACCTGAAAAAGAAAGAAGAGTATGAGACCAAGGTAGAGGACACAAGAACGCGCAGTTGGATGGAGTTTTGCAGCAAGCAGGATAGAGAGTCGGTCTGGGATGGCATATACCGGGTGATAGGGAGGTGTCGAAGTAGGGAGGAAGACCTGCCACTAAGAGATGGGCAGACTGTGCTGGACTCCGTCGGGTCTGCTAAACTACTTGCAGACACCTTCTTTCCCAGGGATGATGAAAGCAGCGACAGCGCGGTACATCGACAGATCAGACTCAAAGCAGAGCGAGTAAATGATGGACAGCAACATGAGCTTTGCGATCCACCATTTACAGAGGTCGAACTGAAGATGGCGCTCGATGCTTTCAACCCCAAAAAAGCCCCCGGTTCAGATGGCTTCACGGCCGACATCTGCACGAATGCCGTAGCGAGCGACTATCCACTGTTCTTATCCTTGTTAAACAAATGCCTCGAACTAGGATACTTCCCCACTATGTGGAAGGAGGCAACAGTGATAGCGCTTCGCAAACCCGGCAAGACCGACTACTCTGTCCCTAAGTCCTACAGACCAATAGGCCTCCTCCCCGTGCTCGGCAAGTGTTTCGAGAGGATGCTGGTTGCCCGACTTAGGTTTTACTTGGTGCCGAGGACGAGTACTCGCCAGTACGGATTCATGCCCCAGCGCAGCACCGAGGACTCCCTTTACGTCTTGATGCGACACATACGCGATAAGCTGAAACTCAAACGAATAATAACAGTTGTGTCGCTAGACATCGAGGGGGCCTTCGATAGCGCTTGGTGGCCAGCAATACGAGTCCGGCTGGCTGAGGAAAGGTGTCCAATCAACCTGAGAAGGGTAATCGACAGCTATCTCAGCAACCGCAACGTGAATGTACGTTACGCCGGAGAGGAGTGCCGCAAAACGACATCCAAAGGCTGTGTACAAGGCTCCATCGGCGGACCCACGATGTGGAACTTGTTATTGGACACTCTCCTGCACGAGCTGGAGAGGGGGGGGGGGGGTTCATGTACAAGCGTTCGCCGACGACGTCATAATCGTCTCGGATGGACCAACAGCACTCCACATAGAGAAGCAAGCCAATGCTGCCCTTGAACGTATTCGGGAGTGGGGAGTCGTAAATAAGTTAAAGTTTGCTCCACAAAAAACGATGGCCATGGTCATCACGAACAAACTTAAATACAACCCACGACTGAAGATGGGCGGGGTCGACATTGGTTTGTGTAAGGAGATAAAGGTGCTAGGCGTAACAATTGACCAGAGGCTCACGTTCAACTCCCACGTAAACAATATATGCCGCAAAGCGCAGAACTTTTATAAATTAATATCGCGTACAGCAAAGGTGAACTGGGGGTTGAAATCCCAAATAATTAAAACCCTGTACACAACCGTGGTCGAGCCAACCATTCCTTATGCAGCAAGCGCTTGGGCGGCTGCTACCGAAAAAATCTTGGTGCAAAAGGAGTTTAACTCGCTGCAGCGGAGCTTCGCCCAGAAAATAGTTAAGGCTCATAGAACGGCGTCCCTCAATTCGGTCCTGTTGCTCGCTGGACTGCTTCCTCTCGACATCAGGGTGAGGGAAGCGGCGCAACTCCATGAGGCCAAAAGGGGCTACAGCCAGCGGATAGTAGGAGACCGGGAGGTGGAGACGCCGGAGCCATTTACACGCATGCCACATCCGGCAGAAAGGGCGGAAATAAGCTTTATCTGCTTGACAGACGGAGCGGCGCTCGCCCAGTATCAAACTGATAACGATCTCCACATTTATACAGATGGAAGCAAGATCGAAGGGAAAGTGGGCGCGGCACTGTCCATCAGGGACGGAGCCGTAGAAACAAGTACCAAAAAGTTGAAACTGGGCGCGTGCTGCTCCGTCTACCAGGCCGAGTTGCTGGCTCTGGCCGAGGCAACAGAGATAGCGGTGAAAAGAGCAGCAACAAGGTGTAATGTGTACTGCGATTCAAGATCAGCGCTAGAGACAGTCGCAAACTCAAGTTCCCCTCATCCCCTCGCTGTAAAAACACGAGCCAACGTTCTCAAGCTGAAAAAAGAACACAAAATACTGCAGCTATTTTGGAAAAAGGCTCACGCGGGGCTTGAGGGGAATGAGAGGGCGGACGAACTCGCGAAGTCAGCAGCATTGCACCTAAAAAATTGGGCAAACTACGATAGGTGTCCGGCATCATTCGTCAAGCGACAACTCCGGCTTGAGTCGCTTGACGAATGGAACCGGCGATACATGAGCGAAGCGAGCAAAGCCGCAGTAACAAAAATTTTCTTCCCGGACGCAATAAAAGCATATCCCATCCTAAGAAAGTTGGAACTTGACCACGCACTGGTACAAATGTTTACGGGACACGGCGGATTCTCCTCATACTTACATCGCTTTAAGTGCAAGGAGAGTCCGGCGTGCCCCTGTGACCCAGAAGTAGAACAGACTGTGGCGCATATTATAACGCAATGTCCTAGGTATTGTAAAAAGAGATATGACACTGAGCAGGAATTGGATGAACAACTGAATCTCGATAATATATGTAATAATTATGTCAAATGTAAAAAAGAGAAATGTATTTCTTAAATTTTGTAAGCGAATTGTTATTTCAGTTGCAAAAGAGAACGGATGTAAAAATCTGGGCGCACCACCTTCAATTCAATTTGATAGCGTAGGTGCACCCACAGCAAACACATAAGTTAAATTAAGTGACCATAAAGCTGTATAGTGATAATAATGATATTGAAATTAGATTAAGGCAATTGTTGTACAAAACAAAATATGTAGGTATAAGAAATAAGTAATTCCCTATCTTCTCCTGTATTTATAAAATAAGTTAATAAAATATAAATAAAGATACACACAAGCTAGCATAGGGTTACGACGTTGGCTCCCACCAACAGAGTGATGAAAGAGATGAATGAAAGAAAGATACAGTATGAAGAATGAATGCATCCGTAGCGAAAGATAGAAAGTATGAATGGAATAGAGCAGAACAGGATCTCCGAATAACTCGACATCGGAGAATAGGACGTCGTGACAAAAAAAAAAAAACAGTTACTCTAGCTGACTTCCGAGACTTCGAGCTATTATCAGCCATACACGTATGTTCAGCAGATGACTGCAACGTACCAACAATACCACTATAAAAAACATCTATACTCTTATAATGACATTCATTGTTACATACTAAATCCGTGTCTTTACAGTCCATTTCATATAAAATTTTGTCAAAATTGTCCATTAACACAAAAAACTTATCATCACATAATTCCGAATACATTAAAATATAATATATAAATATTAAAATATATAAATTAAAATATATAAATATTAATTAAAACTAACCAAAAGCATGAACAAATATATTATATTCAAATTATATTGTAAATCTGAGAAGTTGTAAATATGAGAAGAAAAATGTTAACTTGCTAAGACACTTTTCTACTCCAGAGCATTGTAAAAAGCAGTTATATAGTTTTAAATCATTATATAAGACTTAGTAATGTCCCTTGCCTAGGCTGGGGGAGTTCTGTGTGGAATACCAATAAAAAAAAAAAAAATACATTAAAATTTCTTTTCGATCCCTTGTACCCCAAACATATTTTTTCAAATTCTTAATATTATTATCATCACTAGTTGTCTTACGGCAAATCGAATTAAAATTACAGTCTATGACTAGAGGAAAGTGGTCAGAACCTGTAATGTCGAGTCGAACACGCACTGACGTCACGAGGCGGGCCGCGGCGTCGTCTTAACCCACGCCCCCTTCCATTGGACCACCCCGCGATAGCGACGCGGGCGCACGTTCCTGAGTTTTGGTGCTGACCCGGTCCGTGAGACCGGTGCGGTGTCACCAACGAAGTAAGTCATAAGTTTGTAACTAGTGTATTTTTTATTATACTTATTTTGATAGGACTGTTGTCGTTATTTATTGTGTGATTGTAAGATTTCATGTTTAGTAAGCGTTTCACTCGTTTTAATTGATATTTTACTAGATATTATTAGAAGTTTTTACGCATTTTTTTTCCAACTATATTGTGTTTTTTTTTTGTTTTTGGAAGTATGTCTTACGAACAGCGACAGCGACGTCTTGAGGTTTATCTGCAGGAAGCCATGTCTGATACAGATTAATTACAAATAACAACGGAAAGTGAGAGATACGATTGGCCGGTTCTGTAACAAACCAGTATACCTATGTAGATCTCCGGCTTTTCAAACATGGAGAGAGATACGATCCATCAAAGAAATAAGTAAAGGTTTACATCCCAGCCGTGGATTTGGCTCATAGTGTCAGATGAAGAAATATAAACATTTTGCAAATTAGTGCTCCAATATAAGGACCAATATAACTATAACTTTGTAGGTAAGAGGTTTTTGTATGCAGATTCAGTGCTGCTACACGCTGTTCTGTCGCTATTCAGTCCTAGAAACTATTATACGTAGTAGTTACAAACGAATATAAACAATCTGCCTGCACTTATTACGTAAGCAATGTACTTTGCCATTTTTGTGAAGGCGCTATTTATTCTTCACGAATATTAGTTTTTTTAAGGCGGTTCTTGTCATCAGTCGTATACTTCAATCGTGATAAGGAAAACGGATCATATGCAAAAAAAAAATATCAATGGTCACCGTGTTATACTACGAGTAATGTAACCCCTCATTTCATTTCGTTCATTTAGTCTAAAATGGCTAAATGTCGATACGTTGCGCAGTCGCAAAACAAAGATTTGGGTTGCGACTGTCAATGTCAAGTGTCGAATTGACATTATTTTCTAACCTGTCAGAGAGACGGGAAAGGTGACTCGACAGATAGAAACGCGCACGGCAAGAAAAATGTAAGCGGGGTCTAGCTAGGGCTCTCGACCCCTAGACCCCGGCAGAAGCAGTTCGGTCAACTCGCCACGCTCCGTAAATAAGAACTCCCTCGTTGTTGGTGAGTGTTCGAGAAAAAGAGCTCAGTGAAAGAACCTGTTCACCGGGATTAATCTTCCACGTTTCTTGTCGTAGGCGGTTTGCTATATTTGCTGTCTGCTGGAGGTAGTGCTGGTCGATGAGGCCTGCGGACCTCATCCTAGCACGCAGCCGCTGATCTGTGAGAGGAAAAACCCCAGATTCTGGGTAAGTTTTATGACATAAGTGCGGTGCGTGCAGATACCATCTACCCTCTAAAGCGGAACATAAAATAAATGTAACTGTTTGTTAACAGGGTTTCTTTAAGTTTCTCGCAAGAATACTCCCTTCTACAACTCATCTACACGGTCTAAGGCTGCTAGCCTAGGCCGCACACAATCCTACTTACTTCACAACACACCCTACTTCACATTTCTACATCGTGCTTTGGGCGCGGGGTGCCGGAGGTCACCAACCGTGTTGGGAGAACTTGCTGCTTCTTCCAGCCCTCTATGGCGGGTGTCTCCGCCCTGACTCCGTCCCCATCACTAAGCCGGTAACACCAGGCATATCTAATGCCTGGTGCCTTTATACTTTTATTGTATTGTTGACTGACTAAAACGCATACTGGTTGCAACTAGATACCCTGGTGTAGGCATTTCCCCTCGACCCTGAGGACAATTGTGTAATTTAAAGAGTACTCATTCTCTATCGCCTTGAGATAAGGCTGGCGCCCATATATCTATAGAACTAATCATTGTTTAAACTACCTGTAAATTAAAAGTAAAGAAGAAACCTAATCAGAATTGTAAAGTGAGACTACCACCTTTTGAATACCTGTTAAATATACTTAAATTATTAGTAACCATAGTCTAACCTTTTATTTAACTACCTAATACCCTCTAGATAGACTTAGGTAGCCAAACCTCATGGATAACGCTTTTATATCCACCCTCTCACTATCAAAGCGTTACAGTGGCACTCCAACTGGTATAAGGGTCTAGTTGCAACCTTAGGCTTAAACTTTAAATACTAACTTACAATAAGTATGCAATTATAAAGAAATTTGTGTTGTTTTATTATTTCCTTTAGCTGTAAGTACTTATGTGTTCTTGAATGTGTAATTATTGAATAATATGTGTATGTAATAACCAAAAAGTGATAAAATTGTAAAGTTGCAACCAGGATATCATAAATAATAATTTTACAAAATCTACTTATCTAAACACAAAACTTAAATGACTATGATTATAATAATTCAATTAATAAAAACAAATTTACATATTTAAACTGCACAATATTAGTGTGTAAGTTTTAGAATCTACTTAGTACACTAGTAAACTTCATATTGAGACCTAATGGCAAACTATACAATATAGTTATTAACTAACAATCAAAATACAATTATTACACTCAATACTTATTATTGGAATTACAAATTATACATAAATACCCACTTTTAAATAAATAATTTACAACACTGGTACATACAATATACTGATAACAATACATTTAATAATTTCACTTTGATTACAATAATACAGAACATCTATAACAATTATTCTTTTGATTTGCGAGTAAAACTTAAACAATCTAAACAATGGCTCGGGAAATCAATACTTTTATGTTGAAAAAAGATGAGTTGGAATATGAAGTTTTAATTAGAGACACTACCCCGGCTACCACTGTCCAAGCTCTAAGGAAGCAGGTGGCTAAGTTGATTAAAGATCAGCCTCAGTTTATGACCCTGCCTGAACAGTGGGATCATGATAATGACTTTGCCTCCGTACAAACAAAGTCAAGTTTGTTATTGTCGGATTGGGAGAAAGTTTCAAAGGGAGCTATAGGCAAGTCTCAGTTAGATCGGTTATGTTCAGCATTCATAGGTTGTTGAAGGGTGAAAAGCTTGATACAAAGCAGCTACAATCTCTGCAGCTGTCTTTATCAAAGCTGTTGAGGAGATGTTAAACTATGACCATACTGGGTCTGTTTCTGAGTCAGATAGAGAGACCTCTGATTCAGAACCATCTAAACCATCATTAAATCACTTTTATTGTGACATTAAGGTCACAAATTTCTTTATTGGCCTATGATACACTTCTTTATTTAATAATAAAAATAATATTCTTTATTTACAAATTAATAATACCTAAAACTTTTAAATATTTTTTAAACAAATGGGAGATTGTTAACAACACCTCCTTATATAGGGAAGTCTTCTGAGAGTACTGACATAGAGTCATTCGGGGTAAATTTGCGCACTTTTGTCTATTTCACTTCATTACTCCCAAACTACTTCGATTTAAGAAAGATGGAATATGCTGCCTCCTAGCTTAGTCATTTGACTTGCAAACACAGACTTAAAGTTTACCATATAATCTATGCTTCTTTGGAAATTTTTAAAAAATGTGACTTAGTCAGACTGCGCAGTTTTGCCCCGTAATGTGGGTAAAAGTGCGCTGTGTTTTGGGTAAAAATGCGCACATCGGGTAAAAATGCGCATAGTACATTTTGACTTAATAAACAAGGAACATAAAAACTACACATAGAAATCAGTTTATATTGAATCAAACCTAACAACTTTCTATTGACGAAGATAAACTTGTAAAATAAAAGATAAATTGTGAGTTATTTATTATTATATAATTGAAAAAAAATTATCATCATGATTTAAAACTAAAATCAAAATAATAACTAAATGGGTAACTGAGTAGGCATATTATTAGGAGAAATTGTGAAAACAATACAATACAATAAGATCGCATACAAACAATCCCCCTTCGTACCCTGTGCAATCTTCATGGAACCATCTGTTACATGACGAGCATTCGATCCAATCTTCACTTGGTGGATCTTCATATTTTTCGTTACATATTGGACAAAAATGTTCAGATTTCAACCTTTTCTGCATATTTCGCAACTTATTGTGCGTTTTCGTTACGCCATGTTTAGGTTGAATGCGTGGTTTCTTATTTGGTTTACTAGCTTGAGGTTTAGTAGCTCCTCGCTTAGGGCGCGATTTATCATCACCATGACAATGTGATGGTCCCGCTTGTGGTTCAGTATCTTTCCTTTTCACTGGTAGCTTCTTAATCTGTCTCTTTGGAGGCTTATCAAGTACGATTTTTTTTAGATGAGATCTGTTTTTCTTTTGTTCTTCAATTTTTTTCTTTTCTTCTAGCTGTTTCTTATACGGAGTAGATGTTATAATCTCTGACTTTAAGCTTGCTTTTGTTCTTTTCTTCTTTTCTGTTATACGAGGCAGAGGACTCAGTTGTGAAACCGTTACTATTTGAGGTTTAAAAGGTAACTTGACATTATCAGAATCTATATTGCCTTTTTGACCTGCTGGTTCAGGTTCCAAATCATCAAGTACAGAAGGACTTTCACAAATTGTTTTGTCATCTGAGTCAGACTCATTGGGACGTTCTGAACTAACTGTTAGTTCAGGATATTCAGTTACAACCTTATTAGACAATTCTTGCATTACGTCATTATCAATCACATGTTGTCCGCTTAAACTACGTCCACTTGTATCATTTATTTGCTCATTCGTTTTATCCAGGTTAGGCGTGTGCATCGATTTATGTGGGAATTCTGCCGTTATTTTGGATGAAGAAGGCATCTTGCTTAAATCTTGACGATCGGGCGGAGAAAGTCTACCAGAGAATTCAATGGGTGTAGTTGGTATTTTAAGATTTGGGCGAAAATCTACTGGCGACGGAGCAAGCATCACATCAATGTGATCGGGTTGAGAAAGTCTACCAGAAGGTTGAATTGTTGGAGTTGGTGTTCTGTAATCCCGGGAAGACTGTACAGGTGGAGCAAGCATCTGTGAAATTTTTTCGTCATGATTGAGTGGAGAAAGTCTACCAGAAGATTGAATTGGTGGACTTGGTGTTCTATAATCTCGGGAGGACTCTACTGGTGGGAAAATAATCTGTGAAAGATTATCGTTTTGATTTGGTGCATTAGTCTCTTTTGACGTTGAATCGTTGACTTTAGATATATCTGGCCTTGTTGACTCTTGTTCTGTCTCTGTAGTTGATACGTTAGCCATGTCATGGGATTGTGTAGGCTCTGTATCGATTTCTCTCGAGTTCTCGTTTGTTGGTACGAGATCGGTTACTGATGACGGTGCAAAGTCTGTTTCGTCAAATAAGTCGTCTGCACAAGGAAAAATACCAGTAGCTCTGAAGCCTGATTCAGCATTGGAAATGGTTGCAACGTGCTTATAGGCAGTACTGAAAAGACCAGCTACTTGAAACTGGGTTATTCCTCGGCCAGGGTGTCGATTCATCCATTTCTCACACTCAATCGAATATTTTGTTTTCAATGGACTGTGCACCGCCACGTCCAGAGGTTGAATTTTGTGACTGCCATGGGGTGGGATAGTTAACATAATTATGTTATGTTTTTTTGCGTAAGTTAATGCTTCAAGGCTTATGTGTGACGAATGGTTGTCAAGTATAAGGAGCACCGGATCTTCTGGAGTTGGATGCACAAAGTTTTTGAAATGGTGTAACCAGTTGAGAAATAATGTTGTGTTTATAAAGCCGCTCTCTGATACCATTAAAATACTTGCAGGTGGAGCACCGTCCAATAATTCAGCTTTCTCTTTTTTGCGTGGAAAGATCAGTGCTGGGGGTACAAAGTGTCCAGTGGCGCTCATGCACATTACCGCAGTTATAGTCATTCCTCTTTCAGCTGACACAATTTTTCCAACTACTTTTTTACCCTTGCGTGAAACAACTTTTGGTGTTTTTTTGGGGACTGTACTCATACCAGTTTCATCCATATTGTAGATGCGGTGCGGTCTCAATTTATATTTATCATATACTTCTTTTAGATTTTTGTAGAATCTTTCGACTTGTGTTTTATTAAAACCGATAGCTCGGGCCAAACTAATCGGTGCTGATTGTCGCAGACCAAGATGTTTGTTACGCTTTAAAAAACCTTCAACCCAGTCACGTCCAGCCATTCGAGCAGATGTATCGAAACGGTGATCTATTTTGTTGACTTCAGCAAATTCGTGAGCCAACCGGCGTAAATCGTAAATAGTTACGCCAAAATACCGCTCATCCATTTCTTGACAGTGAACTGCAAATTCAGCCTCCTGGTCACGTGTGAATGTGGGTTTGAATCGTCCTAGCCCCGTAGGAACATGTTTCATTTTTAACCTGTTCCTTAGTGTGGACTCTAATATTCCCACGAAATCAGCCGCATATCTTTGACTTTTTCCTTCTGCGATTAGTTTTTTTGCTGTCAAAATTTGTTCTTCGCTTATTAGTGCCCTACTAGGTGTTTTCTTGATGTAGTTACGAGGAATTTTGTTTTCTGAAACAATAACTAAAGATTATTAAATATGTTTTGTACTAGTTCACAATTAATATCAAGTTGCTTTAAACACGCAGCCGGTACTGAAGTAGTGATGTGGTTCATGTATAACGCTCCCTACAACTTTTCATTCTTACTAACGCTGTGTGTGAAGGCAGCTTACCTATTAGTCCAGTCAATATGCATTTTTAATACGAAAATTAGTGGTCCAAGTCGAGACAGGACTCATTTTATAGAGAAAAATGCGCTGAATTCAACGGACTCATTATCTGGCAAAAAAACCGTACGCATCATACTTTTTTTTCAATTTAGAAATTAATTTTTCGAGTGAATCCACATATTTCATGTTATATCTCGGAAATGAAGCAAAAAACGAGCATACTTGACTGGAAAAAAATTGTTCATCATACTTTAAGGAATATTTTGGTTACTTTACTTTTGTAATTTTCAATTTTATTCGTGAGATATTTAATTTCAAATAGTAAAAAAAATGATTTTGCGTGGCAGCCATTTTTGTTAATTACCACGCAAGATTACTGGTATTACAGATTTCTAATCGATCGGTCAGATCGATATTTTAGTTTCCCAACTGTTCTACCCTTCATTACTGCAAAACGCGGGTATGCGCAGAATTCAAATAATTAAATATTCGTTAATTATTTGAATTCTGCGCATACCCGCGTTTTGGGACTTGGGACTGCGGCGCGCTCCTTGGCGCTGCCTGCAGTGTAGTAGTACGCCCTTCCAGGCTCCTGCGTGGGAGCGGGGTTGGCGGTTCGGCTTTGGGGGGCGACCGTGATTTCACCGGTGAGCGCACCGCCGCTATGGTACCTGGCGGGGTGGTTACGGGTGAGGCGGGGGGGGAAGGGGGTACCCCTACCACGCCTTCCCCTCCGCTGTCGTCTTCTAGGTCCGGTTCTGGTTGATGAGGGTGTGGACTCGCCGCCTGTGTCGGGCCGGCTAGCCGGCACCGGGTGAGGCAGCTCGAGTCTTCGTCTCGGTGTTGCTCGTTGTACTGGCTTGGGCTGGATTACTCTCCACTGCTGCTGGGGCGGCGTCTGCTGCGGAGCGGGCGCGGGCTGCGTGGGCGAGCGCCAATCCCCCGGGATAGGGATGGCTCGCTTGCGCGCCTCGCGCCGGAACCAAGGGCAGCTGCGGCTATTTGCCGCGTGCGGCCCCGCGCAGTTGGAGCACTTTCTCGGCGAGTCGGGCGAGCACTCTCGCCCGTGGTGAGGGCCCCCGCACTTCACACAGCGCTGGGGGCGGTGGCATTGTGGGGCTGACGTGGGGCTGCGCCATGCCTCTATGGACACCTGCTGCATGTTGAGGAGCTCGGTTGTTTGGTATAGTTGAGTTTCAAGTCCCCGGGGCATCTGGCTCAGTTCCACGAACATCACTGAGCCGACTCTCCCCGGGCGTGGAGGTATGTTTCTTGCGTAAAACGCAGGGAAACCGCGCTCTTGTAGCGCTTTCAATACGTACTTGGTATAGGTTGCAATTGGGAGCCCTCTCAGCGCCACCTTGAGCGGCCTGTCGCTCCTTATGGAGTAACTGTACCAGGACAATCCCGGTACAGTACCCTCCAGCCCCGTCAGGTAGCTGGTGATGGCGCGGTGCTCCTCCTCGGTCTTGGGCAGCAGTCGGATCCCGGCTCCTAGGGGGCGCGCGGCGGGCGCGCGGCCCAGCCTGCGGCGCATCTCCTCCAGGTGGTGCGGCCAACTGGGGAGACTCTCCACCATGATGGGTGGGGGTTTCCTCGACCCAGTCGGTCGGCTCGGCGATGCGGGTGCTGTCGTTTGTCCCGTGGTGCTACTGTGCGGTGCACGCGGCTCTTTGGCGGCGGTCGCACGCAGTTTCTCGGCATACGAGGGTCGTACCGGCTCCCCCGCTGAACTCGCGACGGTCGACTCACTCATAGTTGCACTTGGTTGTTCATTGTCATTGGTAACGGATTGCGGTGTCGCGCGGATCGCGGGAACCCCGTCAAACTCCTGTTTGCCGCCCAAACAGATAGCTTGATCGGGGCGGGCCGACTGAGCCATTCACAACACTGCGAGGTATGAATTTGACGCGTACACACAACACAAACTCGCTGCCCGGCGGCGGGACAGCGTTGCACTGCGCGGCACTACACGTCACCGGTAATAGTCACTGTCTATGGAATGGAGATACGGCACTCGAAGGTATCTTCGAGGTGCGGCTGGTGGTAATGTGCCTGACGTTGCGGCGCTTTTGTCAAATATTTGACAGCGCCGGGACGAACAGGCTGAAGTCCCTGAAGCTGGTGCAGGTCGCTTCGACCTCTCGTAGGGAGTTGCAGCACGTAGACCGGCGCACTCGACCTCACGGGAGGGAGCGATACTTCTGCAGCGCGAATCAACAGGAACTGGTACAGGACAGTCATTTGATTGAAAAACACTTTTGTGTCACATGTCCTTGTTTGCCTATGGTTTTCGTATCAGTAGTATTCTTACAGTATGTTTAATCTTGATGATTGGTCGTCAAACATAGTTTCTATACAAAGATAGTTTTCTAAAATGATTATTCCACATAGAGTAATGATATATTTTTTTTATTATATGTTCTGATTCACGAGATACGATTGGCCGGTTCTGTAACAAACCAGTATACGTAGATCTCCGGCTTTTCAAACATGGAGAGAGATACGATCCATCAAAGAAATAAGTAAAGGTTTACATCCCAGCCGTGGATTTGGCTCATAGTGTCAGATGAAGAAATATAAACATTTTGCAAATTAGTGCTCCAATATAAGGACCAATATAACTATAACTTTGTAGGTAAGAGGTTTTTGTATGCAGATTCAGTGCTGCTACACGCTGTTCTGTCGCTATTCAGTCCTAGAAACTATTATAGGTAGTAGTTACAAACGAATATAAACAATCTGCCTGCACTTATTACGTAAGCAATGTACTTTTCCATTTTTGTGAAGGCGCTATTTATTCTTCACGAATATTAGTTTTTTTAAGGCGGTTCTTGTCATCAGTCGTATACTTCAATCGTGATAAGGAAAACGGATCATATGCAAAAAAAAAATATCAATGGTCACCGTGTTATACTACGAGTAACCAACTAGTGAATGTCTCGAAATTCAACCTAAGGAAATTGATATGTTTGTTTGTTTTTAAAATTCATATTTCATGCATTATAGAATTACAATTTCGTCACTTTGACGAGAGATACGATTGGCCGGTTCTGTAACAAACCAGTATATGTAGATCTCCGGCTTTTCAAACATGGAGAGAGATACGATCCATCAAAGAAATAAGTAAAGGTTTACATCCCAGCCGTGGATTTGGCTCATAGTGTCAGATGAAGAAATATAAACATTTTGCAAATTAGTGCTCCAATATAAGGACCAATATAACTATAACTTTGTAGGTAAGAGGTTTTTGTATGCAGATTCAGTGCTGCTACACGCTGTTCTGTCGCTATTCAGTCCTAGAAACTATTATAGGTAGTAGTTACAAACGAATATAAACAATCTGCCTGCACTTATTACGTAAGCAATGTACTTTTCCATTTTTGTGAAGGCGCTATTTATTCTTCACGAATATTAGTTTTTTTAAGGCGGTTCTTGTCATCAGTCGTATACTTCAATCGTGATAAGGAAAACGGATCATATGCAAAAAAAAATATCAATGGTCACCGTGTTATACTACGAGTAACCAACTAGTGAATGTCTCGAAATTCAACCTAAGGAAATTGATATGTTTGTTTGTTTTTAAAATTCATATTTCATGCATTATAGAATTACAATTTCGTCACTTTGACTACTATTGATTTTTGTTTATATGTACATTCTCGTTTCGTTCCCTCAGACAGTGGCACACGCACCGTAGCTACGACCAGTCAGCACCGCCTGCTTCATGCCGACACCATATCGACTACTTACGTTCCATGTGCCAATCCTATACACATTTCGTGTACACAAGTTGGTACGCTTGTATGTACAGTGTTTGGTGAAGTTTAACATTGGTACAATCTCTCTGGATCCCTCTACTTATTATAACAGTTTATTGCAACTATTGCAGGCGAGCAAATTGCTGACATACCTACATATATAACTACCTACAATATGTGTCTGATTTTGGTCCAAACGAGAAATCGTAACACAGATCACTCCGTAATAAAATGATTTTATTGAGTAAGTATACATATTTACGAAGTGCCTCTTGAAAACTTTATTTTAAGTCTTTTAACACAGTTTTGGGATTCACTTGGAACATGACCTAATTTCCGCTTATGACATTTATTTGTTTCTTCACTTGGACGATTCCGTTCACAAAGATAGTACATATTACTAAACATAGCTACGACTGGTCTGTGATCGCTCTTCAGATATCGTCTTTCATCTATCGGCTGCAACGTGTCGATGTCCACGCTGTGATTCTTCACGTCCAGCAGATTGTCTCTCTCGGATGTGCTGATCAGAATGTGGTCGAGCTGGTGTTTGTATCCGTACCGAGGATGCTTCCACGTATACTTGTGCTCGTCGCTATGCTCAAACAGAGATCCTGCCACGCACAAGTCAAACTGCTTGCACAGATCCATCAGCAGGTTTGTGTTCCACTCGGCGTTCTTTAGTCGTTTCCCCGAAAGCGGCCTCTTATACTTTGGTTGGTCCATCGTATGAGCGCCCATGTACCTCTCTAAGCCGGTGTTGTTCAAAGCAACGCCGGAATTGAAATCTCCCATAATTGTGTCCTTATCTGGTGTGTGTTTTGATTTCAGGTCGATTAAGACCGAGTTTAATTTATCGTAAAATTGACAACTATCTTCACGATCTTTGTCACAGTATTCCGGCGAGTCTCTGGGCTTGGTCGGTGCGTAAATCTGTACAACTATCTCCGTTCGATTTCCAAACTGGAAAGTAGCGGTTATGATTCGTTCCGAGACTGGCTCCCAATCGACCAGATGCAGTGCCATGCTATATGTCATGAGAATTCCAACCCCATGCTGATGTTTCTTGTGCCCGCTATAAAAGAAACAAAATATGTCGCCTGTGTTGTGTGTAATCCGCTGCATGCCGGCTTCGCCCCATTTTATTTCTGCTAAACCAAGCATTTGCAGTCACGAGTCTTTCATGTAGTCCATGGCTTTTCCTAACAGTTCTTTGGCCCTTTTCATACCCTTTCCATTTAATGTTTGAACATTCCATGTTGCGATACTATATGTATTTAGTGCACACATTATGATTGATGATTTTATTATACCCTTATAGAATATAGTTTTTTGATAATTGGTGAATCGATATTGTTTTCCAAGTGGTGTGACTTCTCTGTCAACGATCTAATCGACCACGGTCGCGTCCTGGCAACCACAATGCCTTCTTGGTTTTTGTGTCTAATTTGTTGTTAAAATATTATTATAATATATGTTATTAATGTTACGATAATTAATTGTATATATTACCCGGTCTTGAGTTCAAAAGAAGCACTAAGCAAATGAGCCATAGTCCTGTTATGTCATCCTTTTATACAAAAAAAACAGTCAAAATTTACGTTCAATTTAAATACCTCATGGTGATCTTCATGACCACCACGGTAGTTGTAATCATAAGAAGAAGACGTGATTGCAAAATCCATCAGTGAGGTATTTATATGAACATTTACCATATAATCATCATGATATCAAGACCGATTCTGAGCTACTGCATCGTTGCTTTCAAAAGAACTAAATATTTGGATGAAATTGTTTCGAGCCAGTTTTAAATACCTCATGGTGATCTTCATGACCACCACGGTAGTTGTAATCATAAGAAGAAGACGTAATTGCAAAATCCATCAGTTAGGTATTTATATGAACATTTACCATATAATCATCATGATAGCAAGACCGATTCTGAGCTACTGCATCGTTGCTTTCAAAAGAACTTAATATTTGGATGAAATTGTTTCGAGCCAGTTTCGATGGTACCTACGAATGTATGGCACAAAGTTGACCAAGTTCCAGAGAAGATGTAACAACAAGCGTCTATGAAACGATGCATGTATGAACAAATATTTTGTTGTCGTTGTCTTATTATTGCGACTCAGGCATTGTGATGAAATTGTCTACAACCAAGTTTCGATGGTGATCTGGTTGCAACTCCGTCAGCTACATTTACCACAAGAATGTACATTTACAGGTACCACCAGTGATTGTCACAGAACCGGCCAATCGTAACTCTCTTCATTGGATTGTCACAGAACCGGCCAATCGTAACTCTCTTCAATGGATTGTCACAGAACCGGCCAATCGTAACTCTCTCTCAATGGATTGTCACAGAACCAGCCAATCGTAACTCTCTCCACGGTAGTTGTAATCATAAGAAGAAGACGTGATTGCAAAATCTATCAGTGAGGTTTTTATATGAACATTTACCATATAATCATCATGATAGCAAGACCGATTCTGAGCTACTGCATCGTTGCTTTCAAAAGAACTAAATATTTGGATGAAATTGTTTTGAGCCAGTTTTAAATACCTCATGGTGATCTTCATGACCACCACGGTAGTTGTAATCATAAGAAGAAGACGTGATTGCAAAATCCATCAGTTAGGTATTTATATGAACATTTACCATATAATCATCATGATAGCAAGACCGATTCTAAGCTACTGCATCGTTGCTTTCAAAAGAACTAAAAATTTGGATGAAATTGTTTCGAGCCAGTTTCGATGGTACCTACGAATGTATGGCACAAAGTTTACCAAGTTCCAGAGAAGATGTATTAACAAGCGTCTATGAAACGATGCATGTATGAACAAATATTTTGTTGTCGTTGTCTTATTAATCGTAACTCTCTCTCTAATATATTATAATAATAATCTGCCTGCACTTATTACGTAAGCAATGTACTTTGCCATTTTTGTGAAGGCGCTATTTATTCTTCACGAATATTAGTTTTTTTTAAGGCGGTTCTTGTCATCAGTCGTATACTTTCATGAGACGTATGGCCGGTTCTTAACAAACCAGTATAATGTAGAGCTCCGGCTTTTCAAACATGCATCGATATTGTTGCATCTGATGGATACTCACGACGCATCAATGGAATAAGTAAAGGTTTACATCCCAGCCGTGGATTTGGCTCATAGTGTCAGATGAAGAAAAATAAACATTTAGGTTTGTGTATGCAGATTCAGTGCTGCTACACGTTGTTCTGTCGCTATTCAGACCTAGAAAATATTATAGGTATGTATGTATGTATGTAGTAGTTACAAGCGAATATAAACAATCTGCCTGCACTTATTACGCAAGCAATGTACTTTGCCATGTTTGTGAAGGCGCTATGTTTTTTCACGAATATTAGTTTAATCGTGCATTTAAAGAAGCTGCAAAATTTTAAAGGCAGTTCTTGACATCAGTCGTATACTTTCATCTTGAAAACAGATCATCTGTAAAAAAAAACAATGGTCACCGTGTTATACTAAGAGTATAACCAACTAGTGAATGTCTCAAATTTTAACCTAAGTAAATTAATATGGTTGTTTGTTTTTAAAAAATCAGATTTTACGCATTATAGAATCTCAATTTGGTCACTTTGACTTCTATTGATTTTTGTTTAAAGGTAGGTACATTCTCGTTTCGTTCCCTCAGACAGTGGCACACGCACCGTAGCTACGACCAGTCAGGCACCGCCTGCTTCATGCCGACACCATATCGACTACTTACGCTCCATGTGCCAATCCTATACACATTTCGTGTACACAAGTTGGTACGCTTGTATGTACAGTGTTTGGTGAAGTTTAACATTGGTACAATCTCTCTGGATCCCTCTACTTATTATAACAGTTTATTGCAACTATTGCAGGCGAGCAAATTGCTGACATACCTACATATATAACTACCTACAATATGTGTCTGATTTTGGTCCAAACGAGAAATCGTAACACAGATCACTCCGTAATAAAATGATTTTATTGAGTAAGTATACATATTTAAGAAGTGCCTCTTGAAAACTTTATTTTAAGTCTTTTAACACAGTTTTGGGATTCACTTGGAACATGACCTAATTTCCGCTTATGACATTTATTTGTTTCTTCACTTGGACGATTCCGTTCACAAAGATAGTACATATTACTAAACATAGCTACGACTGGTCTGTGATCGCTCTTCAGATATCGTCTTTCATCTATCGGCTGCAACGTGTCGATGTCCACGCTGTGATTCTTCACGTCCAGCAGATTGTCTCTCTCGGATGTGCTGATCAGAATGTGGTCGAGCTGGTGTTTGTATCCGTACCGAGGATGCTTCCACGTATACTTGTGCTCGTCGCTATGCTCAAACAGAGATCCTGCCACGCACAAGTCAAACTGCTTGCACAGATCCATCAGCAGGTTTGTGTTCCACTCGGCGTTCTTTAGTCGTTTCCCCGAAAGCGGCCTCTTATACTTTGGTTGGTCCATCGTATGAGCGCCCATGTACCTCTCTAAGCCGGTGTTGTTCAAAGCAACGCCGGAATTGAAATCTCCCATAATTGTGTCCTTATCTGGTGTGTGTTTTGATTTCAGGTCGATTAAGACCGAGTTTAATTTATCGTAAAATTGACAACTATCTTCACGATCTTTGTCACAGTATTCCGGCGAGTCTCTGGGCTTGGTCGGTGCGTAAATCTGTACAACTATCTCCGTTCGATTTCCAAACTGGAAAGTAGCGGTTATGATTCGTTCCGAGACTGGCTCCCAATCGACCAGATGCAGTGCCATGCTATATGTCATGAGAATTCCGACCCCATGCTGATGTTTTTTGTGCCCGCTATAAAAGAAACAAAATATGTCGCCTGTGTTGTGTGTAATCCGCTGCATGCCGGCTTCGCCCCATTTTATTTCTGCTAAACCAAGCATTTGCAGTCGCGAGTCTTTCATGTAGTCCATGGCTTTTCCTAACAGTTCTTTGGCCCTTTTCATACCCTTTCCATTTAATGTTTGAACATTCCATGTTGCTATACTATATGTATTTAGTGCAAACATTATGATTGATGATTTTATTATACCCTTATAGAATATAGTTTTTTGATAATTGGTGAATCGATATTGTTTTCCAAGTGGTGTGACTTCTCTGTCAACGATCTAATCGACCACGGTCGCGTCCTGGCAACCACAATGCCTTCTTGGTTTTTGTGTCTAATTTGTTGTTAAAATATTATTATAATATATGTTATTAATGTTACGATAATTAATTGTATATATTACCCGGTCTTGAGTTCAAAAGAAGCACTAAGCAAATGAGCCATAGTCCTGTTATGTCATCCTTTTATACAAAAAAAACAGTCAAAATTTACGTTCAATTTAAATACCTCATGGTGATCTTCATGACCACCACGGTAGTTGTAATCATAAGAAGAAGACGTGATTGCAAAATCCATCAGTGAGGTATTTATATGAACATTTACCATATAATCATCATGATATCAAGACCGATTCTGAGCTACTGCATCGTTGCTTTCAAAAGAACTAAATATTTGGATGAAATTGTTTCGAGCCAGTTTTAAATACCTCATGGTGATCTTCATGACCACCACGGTAGTTGTAATCATAAGAAGAAGACGTAATTGCAAAATCCATCAGTTAGGTATTTATATGAACATTTACCATATAATCATCATGATAGCAAGACCGATTCTGAGCTACTGCATCGTTGCTTTCAAAAGAACTTAATATTTGGATGAAATTGTTTCGAGCCAGTTTCGATGGTACCTACGAATGTATGGCACAAAGTTGACCAAGTTCCAGAGAAGATGTAACAACAAGCGTCTATGAAACGATGCATGTATGAACAAATATTTTGTTGTCGTTGTCTTATTATTGCGACTCAGGCATTGTGATGAAATTGTCTACAACCAAGTTTCGATGGTGATCTGGTTGCAACTCCGTCAGCTACATTTACCACAAGAATGTACATTTACAGGTACCACCAGTGATTGTCACAGAACCGGCCAATCGTAACTCTCTTCATTGGATTGTCACAGAACCGGCCAATCGTAACTCTCTTCAATGGATTGTCACAGAATCGGCCAATCGTAACTCTCTCTCAATGGATTGTCACAGAACCAGCCAATCGTAACTCTCTCCACGGTAGTTGTAATCATAAGAAGAAGACGTGATTGCAAAATCTATCAGTGAGGTTTTTATATGAACATTTACCATATAATCATCATGATAGCAAGACCGATTCTGAGCTACTGCATCGTTGCTTTCAAAAGAACTAAATATTTGGATGAAATTGTTTTGAGCCAGTTTTAAATACCTCATGGTGATCTTCATGACCACCACGGTAGTTGTAATCATAAGAAGAAGACGTGATTGCAAAATCCATCAGTTAGGTATTTATATGAACATTTACCATATAATCATCATGATAGCAAGACCGATTCTAAGCTACTGCATCGTTGCTTTCAAAAGAACTAAAAATTTGGATGAAATTGTTTCGAGCCAGTTTCGATGGTACCTACGAATGTATGGCACAAAGTTTACCAAGTTCCAGAGAAGATGTATTAACAAGCGTCTATGAAACGATGCATGTATGAACAAATATTTTGTTGTCGTTGTCTTATTAATTGTAACTCTCTCTCTAATATATTATAATAATAATCTGCCTGCACTTATTACGTAAGCAATGTACTTTGCCATTTTTGTGAAGGCGCTATTTATTCTTCACGAATATTAGTTTTTTTTAAGGCGGTTCTTGTCATCAGTCGTATACTTTCATGAGACGTATGGCCGGTTCTTAACAAACCAGTATATGTAGAGCTCCGGCTTTTCAAACATGCATCGATATTGTTGCATCTGATGGATACTCACGACGCATCAATGGAATAAGTAAAGGTTTACATCCCAGCCGTGGATTTGGCTCATAGTGTCAGATGAAGAAAAATAAACATTTAGGTTTGTGTATGCAGATTCAGTGCTGCTACACGTTGTTCTGTCGCTATTCAGACCTAGAAAATATTATAGGTATGTATGTATGTATGTAGTAGTTACAAGCGAATATAAACAATCTGCCTGCACTTATTACGCAAGCAATGTACTTTGCCATGTTTGTGAAGGCGCTATGTATTTTTCACGAATATTAGTTTAATCGTGCATTTAAAGAAGCTGCAAAATTTTAAAGGCAGTTCTTGACATCAGTCGTATACTTTCATCTTGAAAACAGATCATCTGTAAAAAAAAACAATGGTCACCGTGTTATACTAAGAGTATAACCAACTAGTGAATGTCTCAAATTTTAACCTAAGTAAATTAATATGGTTGTTTGTTTTTAAAAAATCAGATTTTACGCATTATAGAATCTCAATTTGGTCACTTTGACTTCTATTGATTTTTGTTTAAAGGTAGGTACATTCTCGTTTCGTTCCCTCAGACAGTGGCACACGCACCGTAGCTACGACCAGTCAGGCACCGCCTGCTTCATGCCGACACCATATCGACTACTTACGCTCCATGTGCCAATCCTATACACATTTCGTGTACACAAGTTGGTACGCTTGTATGTACAGTGTTTGGTGAAGTTTAACATTGGTACAATCTCTCTGGATCCCTCTACTTATTATAACAGTTTATTGCAACTATTGCAGGCGAGCAAATTGCTGACATACCTACATATATAACTACCTACAATATGTGTCTGATTTTGGTCCAAACGAGAAATCGTAACACAGATCACTCCGTAATAAAATGATTTTATTGAGTAAGTATACATATTTACGAAGTGCCTCTTGAAAACTTTATTTTAAGTCTTTTAACACAGTTTTGGGATTCACTTGGAACATGACCTAATTTCCGCTTATGACATTTATTTGTTTCTTCACTTGGACGATTCCGTTCACAAAGATAGTACATATTACTAAACATAGCTACGACTGGTCTGTGATCGCTCTTCAGATATCGTCTTTCATCTATCGGCTGCAACGTGTCGATGTCCACGCTGTGATTCTTCACGTCCAGCAGATTGTCTCTCTCGGATGTGCTGATCAGAATGTGGTCGAGCTGGTGTTTGTATCCGTACCGAGGATGCTTCCACGTATACTTGTGCTCGTCGCTATGCTCAAACAGAGATCCTGCCACGCACAAGTCAAACTGCTTGCACAGATCCATCAGCAGGTTTGTGTTCCACTCGGCGTTCTTTAGTCGTTTCCCCGAAAGCGGCCTCTTATACTTTGGTTGGTCCATCGTATGAGCGCCCATGTACCTCTCTAAGCCGGTGTTGTTCAAAGCAACGCCGGAATTGAAATCTCCCATAATTGTGTCCTTATCTGGTGTGTGTTTTGATTTCAGGTCGATTAAGACCGAGTTTAATTTATCGTAAAATTGACAACTATCTTCACGATCTTTGTCACAGTATTCCGGCGAGTCTCTGGGCTTGGTCGGTGCGTAAATCTGTACAACTATCTCCGTTCGATTTCCAAACTGGAAAGTAGCGGTTATGATTCGTACCGAGACTGGCTCCCAATCGACCAGATGCAGTGCCATGCTATATGTCATGAGAATTCCAACCCCATGCTGATGTTTCTTGTGCCCGCTATAAAAGAAACAAAATATGTCGCCTGTGTTGTGTGTAATCCGCTGCATGCCGGCTTCGCCCCATTTTATTTCTGCTAAACCAAGCATTTGCAGTCGCGAGTCTTTCATGTAGTCCATGGCTTTTCCTAACAGTTCTTTGGCCCTTTTCATACCCTTTCCATTTAATGTTTGAACATTCCATGTTGCGATACTATATGTATTTAGTGCACACATTATGATTGATGATTTTATTATACCCTTATAGAATATAGTTTTTTGATAATTGGTGAATCGATATTGTTTTCCAAGTGGTGTGACTTCTCTGTCAACGATCTAATCGACCACGGTCGCGTCCTGGCAACCACAATGCCTTCTTGGTTTTTGTGTCTAATTTGTTGTTAAAATATTATTATAATATATGTTATTAATGTTACGATAATTAATTGTATATATTACCCGGTCTTGAGTTCAAAAGAAGCACTAAGCAAATGAGCCATAGTCCTGTTATGTCATCCTTTTATACAAAAAAAACAGTCAAAATTTACGTTCAATTTAAATACCTCATGGTGATCTTCATGACCACCACGGTAGTTGTAATCATAAGAAGAAGACGTGATTGCAAAATCCATCAGTGAGGTATTTATATGAACATTTACCATATAATCATCATGATATCAAGACCGATTCTGAGCTACTGCATCGTTGCTTTCAAAAGAACTAAATATTTGGATGAAATTGTTTCGAGCCAGTTTTAAATACCTCATGGTGATCTTCATGACCACCACGGTAGTTGTAATCATAAGAAGAAGACGTAATTGCAAAATCCATCAGTTAGGTATTTATATGAACATTTACCATATAATCATCATGATAGCAAGACCGATTCTGAGCTACTGCATCGTTGCTTTCAAAAGAACTTAATATTTGGATGAAATTGTTTCGAGCCAGTTTCGATGGTACCTACGAATGTATGGCACAAAGTTGACCAAGTTCCAGAGAAGATGTAACAACAAGCGTCTATGAAACGATGCATGTATGAACAAATATTTTGTTGTCGTTGTCTTATTATTGCGACTCAGGCATTGTGATGAAATTGTCTACAACCAAGTTTCGATGGTGATCTGGTTGCAACTCCGTCAGCTACATTTACCACAAGAATGTACATTTACAGGTACCACCAGTGATTGTCACAGAACCGGCCAATCGTAACTCTCTTCATTGGATTGTCACAGAACCGGCCAATCGTAACTCTCTTCAATGGATTGTCACAGAATCGGCCAATCGTAACTCTCTCTCAATGGATTGTCACAGAACCAGCCAATCGTAACTCTCTCCACGGTAGTTGTAATCATAAGAAGAAGACGTGATTGCAAAATCTATCAGTGAGGTTTTTATATGAACATTTACCATATAATCATCATGATAGCAAGACCGATTCTGAGCTACTGCATCGTTGCTTTCAAAAGAACTAAATATTTGGATGAAATTGTTTTGAGCCAGTTTTAAATACCTCATGGTGATCTTCATGACCACCACGGTAGTTGTAATCATAAGAAGAAGACGTGATTGCAAAATCCATCAGTTAGGTATTTATATGAACATTTACCATATAATCATCATGATAGCAAGACCGATTCTAAGCTACTGCATCGTTGCTTTCAAAAGAACTAAAAATTTGGATGAAATTGTTTCGAGCCAGTTTCGATGGTACCTACGAATGTATGGCACAAAGTTTACCAAGTTCCAGAGAAGATGTATTAACAAGCGTCTATGAAACGATGCATGTATGAACAAATATTTTGTTGTCGTTGTCTTATTAATTGTAACTCTCTCTCTAATATATTATAATAATAATCTGCCTGCACTTATTACGTAAGCAATGTACTTTGCCATTTTTGTGAAGGCGCTATTTATTCTTCACGAATATTAGTTTTTTTTAAGGCGGTTCTTGTCATCAGTCGTATACTTTCATGAGACGTATGGCCGGTTCTTAACAAACCAGTATATGTAGAGCTCCGGCTTTTCAAACATGCATCGATATTGTTGCATCTGATGGATACTCACGACGCATCAATGGAATAAGTAAAGGTTTACATCCCAGCCGTGGATTTGGCTCATAGTGTCAGATGAAGAAAAATAAACATTTAGGTTTGTGTATGCAGATTCAGTGCTGCTACACGTTGTTCTGTCGCTATTCAGACCTAGAAAATATTATAGGTATGTATGTATGTATGTAGTAGTTACAAGCGAATATAAACAATCTGCCTGCACTTATTACGCAAGCAATGTACTTTGCCATGTTTGTGAAGGCGCTATGTATTTTTCACGAATATTAGTTTAATCGTGCATTTAAAGAAGCTGCAAAATTTTAAAGGCAGTTCTTGACATCAGTCGTATACTTTCATCTTGAAAACAGATCATCTGTAAAAAAAAACAATGGTCACCGTGTTATACTAAGAGTATAACCAACTAGTGAATGTCTCAAATTTTAACCTAAGTAAATTAATATGGTTGTTTGTTTTTAAAAAATCAGATTTTACGCATTATAGAATCTCAATTTGGTCACTTTGACTTCTATTGATTTTTGTTTAAAGGTAGGTACATTCTCGTTTCGTTCCCTCAGACAGTGGCACACGCACCGTAGCTACGACCAGTCAGGCACCGCCTGCTTCATGCCGACACCATATCGACTACTTACGCTCCATGTGCCAATCCTATACACATTTCGTGTACACAAGTTGGTACGCTTGTATGTACAGTGTTTGGTGAAGTTTAACATTGGTACAATCTCTCTGGATCCCTCTACTTATTATAACAGTTTATTGCAACTATTGCAGGCGAGCAAATTGCTGACATACCTACATATATAACTACCTACAATATGTGTCTGATTTTGGTCCAAACGAGAAATCGTAACACAGATCACTCCGTAATAAAATGATTTTATTGAGTAAGTATACATATTTACGAAGTGCCTCTTGAAAACTTTATTTTAAGTCTTTTAACACAGTTTTGGGATTCACTTGGAACATGACCTAATTTCCGCTTATGACATTTATTTGTTTCTTCACTTGGACGATTCCGTTCACAAAGATAGTACATATTACTAAACATAGCTACGACTGGTCTGTGATCGCTCTTCAGATATCGTCTTTCATCTATCGGCTGCAACGTGTCGATGTCCACGCTGTGATTCTTCACGTCCAGCAGATTGTCTCTCTCGGATGTGCTGATCAGAATGTGGTCGAGCTGGTGTTTGTATCCGTACCGAGGATGCTTCCACGTATACTTGTGCTCGTCGCTATGCTCAAACAGAGATCCTGCCACGCACAAGTCAAACTGCTTGCACAGATCCATCAGCAGGTTTGTGTTCCACTCGGCGTTCTTTAGTCGTTTCCCCGAAAGCGGCCTCTTATACTTTGGTTGGTCCATCGTATGAGCGCCCATGTACCTCTCTAAGCCGGTGTTGTTCAAAGCAACGCCGGAATTGAAATCTCCCATAATTGTGTCCTTATCTGGTGTGTGTTTTGATTTCAGGTCGATTAAGACCGAGTTTAATTTATCGTAAAATTGACAACTATCTTCACGATCTTTGTCACAGTATTCCGGCGAGTCTCTGGGCTTGGTCGGTGCGTAAATCTGTACAACTATCTCCGTTCGATTTCCAAACTGGAAAGTAGCGGTTATGATTCGTTCCGAGACTGGCTCCCAATCGACCAGATGCAGTGCCATGCTATATGTCATGAGAATTCCAACCCCATGCTGATGTTTCTTGTGCCCGCTATAAAAGAAACAAAATATGTCGCCTGTGTTGTGTGTAATCCGCTGCATGCCGGCTTCGCCCCATTTTATTTCTGCTAAACCAAGCATTTGCAGTCGCGAGTCTTTCATGTAGTCCATGGCTTTTCCTAACAGTTCTTTGGCCCTTTTCATACCCTTTCCATTTAATGTTTGAACATTCCATGTTGCGATACTATATGTATTTAGTGCACACATTATGATTGATGATTTTATTATACCCTTATAGAATATAGTTTTTTGATAATTGGTGAATCGATATTGTTTTCCAAGTGGTGTGACTTCTCTGTCAACGATCTAATCGACCACGGTCGCGTCCTGGCAACCACAATGCCTTCTTGGTTTTTGTGTCTAATTTGTTGTTAAAATATTATTATAATATATGTTATTAATGTTACGATAATTAATCGTATATATTACCCGGTCTTGAATTCAAAAGAAGCACTAAGCAAATGAGCCATAGTCCTGTTATGTCATCCTTTTATACAAAAAAAACAGTCAAAATTTACGTTCAATTTAAATACCTCATGGTGATCTTCATGACCACCACGGTAGTTGTAATCATAAGAAGAAGACGTGATTGCAAAATCCATCAGTGAGGTATTTATATGAACATTTACCATATAATCATCATGATATCAAGACCGATTCTGAGCTACTGCATCGTTGCTTTCAAAAGAACTAAATATTTGGATGAAATTGTTTCGAGCCAGTTTTAAATACCTCATGGTGATCTTCATGACCACCACGGTAGTTGTAATCATAAGAAGAAGACGTAATTGCAAAATCCATCAGTTAGGTATTTATATGAACATTTACCATATAATCATCATGATAGCAAGACCGATTCTGAGCTACTGCATCGTTGCTTTCAAAAGAACTTAATATTTGGATGAAATTGTTTCGAGCCAGTTTCGATGGTACCTACGAATGTATGGCACAAAGTTGACCAAGTTCCAGAGAAGATGTAACAACAAGCGTCTATGAAACGATGCATGTATGAACAAATATTTTGTTGTCGTTGTCTTATTATTGCGACTCAGGCATTGTGATGAAATTGTCTACAACCAAGTTTCGATGGTGATCTGGTTGCAACTCCGTCAGCTACATTTACCACAAGAATGTACATTTACAGGTACCACCAGTGATTGTCACAGAACCGGCCAATCGTAACTCTCTTCATTGGATTGTCACAGAACCGGCCAATCGTAACTCTCTTCAATGGATTGTCACAGAACCGGCCAATCGTAACTCTCTCTCAATGGATTGTCACAGAACCAGCCAATCGTAACTCTCTCCACGGTAGTTGTAATCATAAGAAGAAGACGTGATTGCAAAATCTATCAGTGAGGTTTTTATATGAACATTTACCATATAATCATCATGATAGCAAGACCGATTCTGAGCTACTGCATCGTTGCTTTCAAAAGAACTAAATATTTGGATGAAATTGTTTTGAGCCAGTTTTAAATACCTCATGGTGATCTTCATGACCACCACGGTAGTTGTAATCATAAGAAGAAGACGTGATTGCAAAATCCATCAGTTAGGTATTTATATGAACATTTACCATATAATCATCATGATAGCAAGACCGATTCTAAGCTACTGCATCGTTGCTTTCAAAAGAACTAAAAATTTGGATGAAATTGTTTCGAGCCAGTTTCGATGGTACCTACGAATGTATGGCACAAAGTTTACCAAGTTCCAGAGAAGATGTATTAACAAGCGTCTATGAAACGATGCATGTATGAACAAATATTTTGTTGTCGTTGTCTTATTAATCGTAACTCTCTCTCTAATATATTATAATAATAATCTGCCTGCACTTATTACGTAAGCAATGTACTTTGCCATTTTTGTGAAGGCGCTATTTATTCTTCACGAATATTAGTTTTTTTTAAGGCGGTTCTTGTCATCAGTCGTATACTTTCATGAGACGTATGGCCGGTTCTTAACAAACCAGTATATGTAGAGCTCCGGCTTTTCAAACATGCATCGATATTGTTGCATCTGATGGATACTCACGACGCATCAATGGAATAAGTAAAGGTTTACATCCCAGCCGTGGATTTGGCTCATAGTGTCAGATGAAGAAAAATAAACATTTAGGTTTGTGTATGCAGATTCAGTGCTGCTACACGTTGTTCTGTCGCTATTCAGACCTAGAAAATATTATAGGTATGTATGTATGTATGTAGTAGTTACAAGCGAATATAAACAATCTGCCTGCACTTATTACGCAAGCAATGTACTTTGCCATGTTTGTGAAGGCGCTATGTATTTTTCACGAATATTAGTTTAATCGTGCATTTAAAGAAGCTGCAAAATTTTAAAGGCAGTTCTTGACATCAGTCGTATACTTTCATCTTGAAAACAGATCATCTGTAAAAAAAAACAATGGTCACCGTGTTATACTAAGAGTATAACCAACTAGTGAATGTCTCAAATTTTAACCTAAGTAAATTAATATGGTTGTTTGTTTTTAAAAAATCAGATTTTACGCATTATAGAATCTCAATTTGGTCACTTTGACTTCTATTGATTTTTGTTTAAAGGTAGGTACATTCTCGTTTCGTTCCCTCAGACAGTGGCACACGCACCGTAGCTACGACCAGTCAGGCACCGCCTGCTTCATGCCGACACCATATCGACTACTTACGCTCCATGTGCCAATCCTATACACATTTCGTGTACACAAGTTGGTACGCTTGTATGTACAGTGTTTGGTGAAGTTTAACATTGGTACAATCTCTCTGGATCCCTCTACTTATTATAACAGTTTATTGCAACTATTGCAGGCGAGCAAATTGCTGACATACCTACATATATAACTACCTACAATATGTGTCTGATTTTGGTCCAAACGAGAAATCGTAACACAGATCACTCCGTAATAAAATGATTTTATTGAGTAAGTATACATATTTAAGAAGTGCCTCTTGAAAACTTTATTTTAAGTCTTTTAACACAGTTTTGGGATTCACTTGGAACATGACCTAATTTCCGCTTATGACATTTATTTGTTTCTTCACTTGGACGATTCCGTTCACAAAGATAGTACATATTACTAAACATAGCTACGACTGGTCTGTGATCGCTCTTCAGATATCGTCTTTCATCTATCGGCTGCAACGTGTCGATGTCCACGCTGTGATTCTTCACGTCCAGCAGATTGTCTCTCTCGGATGTGCTGATCAGAATGTGGTCGAGCTGGTGTTTGTATCCGTACCGAGGATGCTTCCACGTATACTTGTGCTCGTCGCTATGCTCAAACAGAGATCCTGCCACGCACAAGTCAAACTGCTTGCACAGATCCATCAGCAGGTTTGTGTTCCACTCGGCGTTCTTTAGTCGTTTCCCCGAAAGCGGCCTCTTATACTTTGGTTGGTCCATCGTATGAGCGCCCATGTACCTCTCTAAGCCGGTGTTGTTCAAAGCAACGCCGGAATTGAAATCTCCCATAATTGTGTCCTTATCTGGTGTGTGTTTTGATTTCAGGTCGATTAAGACCGAGTTTAATTTATCGTAAAATTGACAACTATCTTCACGATCTTTGTCACAGTATTCCGGCGAGTCTCTGGGCTTGGTCGGTGCGTAAATCTGTACAACTATCTCCGTTCGATTTCCAAACTGGAAAGTAGCGGTTATGATTCGTTCCGAGACTGGCTCCCAATCGACCAGATGCAGTGCCATGCTATATGTCATGAGAATTCCGACCCCATGCTGATGTTTCTTGTGCCCGCTATAAAAGAAACAAAATATGTCGCCTGTGTTGTGTGTAATCCGCTGCATGCCGGCTTCGCCCCATTTTATTTCTGCTAAACCAAGCATTTGCAGTCGCGAGTCTTTCATGTAGTCCATGGCTTTTCCTAACAGTTCTTTGGCCCTTTTCATACCCTTTCCATTTAATGTTTGAACATTCCATGTTGCTATACTATATGTATTTAGTGCAAACATTATGATTGATGATTTTATTATACCCTTATAGAATATAGTTTTTTGATAATTGGTGAATCGATATTGTTTTCCAAGTGGTGTGACTTCTCTGTCAACGATCTAATCGACCACGGTCGCGTCCTGGCAACCACAATGCCTTCTTGGTTTTTGTGTCTAATTTGTTGTTAAAATATTATTATAATATATGTTATTAATGTTACGATAATTAATTGTATATATTACCCGGTCTTGAGTTCAAAAGAAGCACTAAGCAAATGAGCCATAGTCCTGTTATGTCATCCTTTTATACAAAAAAAACAGTCAAAATTTACGTTCAATTTAAATACCTCATGGTGATCTTCATGACCACCACGGTAGTTGTAATCATAAGAAGAAGACGTGATTGCAAAATCCATCAGTGAGGTATTTATATGAACATTTACCATATAATCATCATGATATCAAGACCGATTCTGAGCTACTGCATCGTTGCTTTCAAAAGAACTAAATATTTGGATGAAATTGTTTCGAGCCAGTTTTAAATACCTCATGGTGATCTTCATGACCACCACGGTAGTTGTAATCATAAGAAGAAGACGTAATTGCAAAATCCATCAGTTAGGTATTTATATGAACATTTACCATATAATCATCATGATAGCAAGACCGATTCTGAGCTACTGCATCGTTGCTTTCAAAAGAACTTAATATTTGGATGAAATTGTTTCGAGCCAGTTTCGATGGTACCTACGAATGTATGGCACAAAGTTGACCAAGTTCCAGAGAAGATGTAACAACAAGCGTCTATGAAACGATGCATGTATGAACAAATATTTTGTTGTCGTTGTCTTATTATTGCGACTCAGGCATTGTGATGAAATTGTCTACAACCAAGTTTCGATGGTTATCTGGTTGCAACTCCGTCAGCTACATTTACCACAAGAATGTACATTTACAGGTACCACCAGTGATTGTCACAGAACCGGCCAATCGTAACTCTCTTCATTGGATTGTCACAGAACCGGCCAATCGTAACTCTCTTCAATGGATTGTCACAGAACCGGCCAATCGTAACTCTCTCTCAATGGATTGTCACAGAACCAGCCAATCGTAACTCTCTCCACGGTAGTTGTAATCATAAGAAGAAGACGTGATTGCAAAATCTATCAGTGAGGTTTTTATATGAACATTTACCATATAATCATCATGATAGCAAGACCGATTCTGAGCTACTGCATCGTTGCTTTCAAAAGAACTAAATATTTGGATGAAATTGTTTTGAGCCAGTTTTAAATACCTCATGGTGATCTTCATGACCACCACGGTAGTTGTAATCATAAGAAGAAGACGTGATTGCAAAATCCATCAGTTAGGTATTTATATGAACATTTACCATATAATCATCATGATAGCAAGACCGATTCTAAGCTACTGCATCGTTGCTTTCAAAAGAACTAAAAATTTGGATGAAATTGTTTCGAGCCAGTTTCGATGGTACCTACGAATGTATGGCACAAAGTTTACCAAGTTCCAGAGAAGATGTATTAACAAGCGTCTATGAAACGATGCATGTATGAACAAATATTTTGTTGTCGTTGTCTTATTAATCGTAACTCTCTCTCTAATATATTATAATAATAATCTGCCTGCACTTATTACGTAAGCAATGTACTTTGCCATTTTTGTGAAGGCGCTATTTATTCTTCACGAATATTAGTTTTTTTTAAGGCGGTTCTTGTCATCAGTCGTATACTTTCATGAGACGTATGGCCGGTTCTTAACAAACCAGTATATGTAGAGCTCCGGCTTTTCAAACATGCATCGATATTGTTGCATCTGATGGATACTCACGACGCATCAATGGAATAAGTAAAGGTTTACATCCCAGCCGTGGATTTGGCTCATAGTGTCAGATGAAGAAAAATAAACATTTAGGTTTGTGTATGCAGATTCAGTGCTGCTACACGTTGTTCTGTCGCTATTCAGACCTAGAAAATATTATAGGTATGTATGTATGTATGTAGTAGTTACAAGCGAATATAAACAATCTGCCTGCACTTATTACGCAAGCAATGTACTTTGCCATGTTTGTGAAGGCGCTATGTATTTTTCACGAATATTAGTTTAATCGTGCATTTAAAGAAGCTGCAAAATTTTAAAGGCAGTTCTTGACATCAGTCGTATACTTTCATCTTGAAAACAGATCATCTGTAAAAAAAAACAATGGTCACCGTGTTATACTAAGAGTATAACCAACTAGTGAATGTCTCAAATTTTAACCTAAGTAAATTAATATGGTTGTTTGTTTTTAAAAAATCAGATTTTACGCATTATAGAATCTCAATTTGGTCACTTTGACTTCTATTGATTTTTGTTTAAAGGTAGGTACATTCTCGTTTCGTTCCCTCAGACAGTGGCACACGCACCGTAGCTACGACCAGTCAGGCACCGCCTGCTTCATGCCGACACCATATCGACTACTTACGCTCCATGTGCCAATCCTATACACATTTCGTGTACACAAGTTGGTACGCTTGTATGTACAGTGTTTGGTGAAGTTTAACATTGGTACAATCTCTCTGGATCCCTCTACTTATTATAACAGTTTATTGCAACTATTGCAGGCGAGCAAATTGCTGACATACCTACATATATAACTACCTACAATATGTGTCTGATTTTGGTCCAAACGAGAAATCGTAACACAGATCACTCCGTAATAAAATGATTTTATTGAGTAAGTATACATATTTAAGAAGTGCCTCTTGAAAACTTTATTTTAAGTCTTTTAACACAGTTTTGGGATTCACTTGGAACATGACCTAATTTCCGCTTATGACATTTATTTGTTTCTTCACTTGGACGATTCCGTTCACAAAGATAGTACATATTACTAAACATAGCTACGACTGGTCTGTGATCGCTCTTCAGATATCGTCTTTCATCTATCGGCTGCAACGTGTCGATGTCCACGCTGTGATTCTTCACGTCCAGCAGATTGTCTCTCTCGTCCCATTTTATTTCTGCTAAACCAAGCATTTGCAGTCGCGAGTCTTTCATGTAGTCCATGGCTTTTCCTAACAGTTCTTTGGCCCTTTTCATACCCTTTCCATTTAATGTTTGAACATTCCATGTTGCGATACTATATGTATTTAGTGCACACATTGTGATTGATGATTTTATTATACCCTTATAGAATATAGTTTTTTGATAATTGGTGAATCGATATTGTTTTCCAAGTGGTGTGACTTCTCTGTCAACGATCTAATCGACCACGGTCGCGTCCTGGCAACCACAATACCTTCTTGGTTTTTGTGTCTAATTTGTTGTTAAAATATTATTATAATATATGTTATTAATGTTACGATAATTAATTGTATATATTACCCGGTCTTGAGTTCAAAAGAAGCACTAAGCAAATTAGCCATAGTCCTGTTATGTCATCCTTTTATACAAAAAAAAACAGTCAAAATTTACGTTCAATTTAAATACCTCATGCTGATCTTCATGACCACCACGGTAGTTGTAATCATAAGAAGAAGACGTGATTGCAAAATCCATCAGTTAGGTATTTATATGAACATTTACCATATAATCATCATGAAAGCAAGACCGATTCTGAGCTACTGCATCGTTGCTTTCAAAAGAACTAAATATTTGGATGAAATTGTTTCGAGCCAGTTTCGATGGTACCTACGAATGTATGGCACAAAGTTGACCAAGTTCCAGAGAAGATGTAACAACAAGCGTCTATGAAACGATGCATGTATGAACAAATATTTTGTTGTCGTTGTCTTATTATTGCGACTCAGGCATTGTGACGAAATTGTCTACAACCAAGTTTCGATGGTGATCTGGTTGCAACTTCGTCAGCTACATTTACCACAAGAATGTACATTTACAGGTACCACCAGTGATTATCACAGAACCGGCCAATCGTAACTCTCGGAAAACGGATCATATGCAAAAAAAAAAAATCAATGGTCACCGTGTTATACTACGAGTAACCAACTAGTGAATGTCTCGAAATTCAACCTTAGGAAATTGATATGTTTGTTTGTTTTTAAAATTCATATTTCATGCATTATAGAATTACAATTTCGTCACTTTGACTACTATTGATTTTTGTTTAAATGTACATTCTCGTTTCGTTCCCTCAGACAGTGGCACACGCACCATAGCTACGACCAGTCAGCACCGCCTGCTTCATGCCGACACCATATCGACTACTTACGTTCCATGTGCCAATCCTATACACATTTCGTGTACACAAGTTGGTACGCTTGTATGTACAGTGTTTGGTGAAGTTTAACATTGGTACAATCTCTCTGGATCCCTCTACTTATTATAACAGTTTATTGCAACTATTGCAGGCGAGCAAATTGCTGACATACCTACATATATAACTACCTACAATATGTGTCTGATTTTGGTCCAAACGAGAAATCGTAACACAGATCACTCCGTAATAAAATGATTTTATTGAGTAAGTATACATATTTAAGAAGTGCCTCTTGAAAACTTTATTTTAAGTCTTTTAACACAGTTTTGGGATTCACTTGGAACATGACCTAATTTCCGCTTATGACATTTATTTGTTTCTTCACTTGGATGATTCCGTTCACAAAGATAGTACATATTACTAAACATAGCTACGACTGGTCTGTGATCGCTCTTCAGATATCGTCTTTCATCTATCGGCTGCAACGTGTCGATGTCCACGCTGTGATTCTTCACGTCCAGCAGATTGTCTCTCTCGGATGTGCTGATCAGAATGTGGTCGAGCTGGTGTTTGTATCCGTACCGAGGATGCTTCCACGTATACTTGTGCTCGTCGCTATGCTCAAACAGAGATCCTGCCACGCACAAGTCAAACTGCTTGCACTGATCCATCAGCAGGTTTGTGTTCCACTCGGCGTTCTTTAGTCGTTTCCCCGAAAGCGGCCTCTTATACTTTGGTTGGTCCATCGTATGAGCGCCCATGTACCTCTCTAAGCCGGTGTGGTTCAAAGCAACGCCGGAATTGAAATCTCCCATAATTGTGTCCTTATCTGGTGTGTGTTTTGATTTCAGGTCGATTAAGACCGAGTTTAATTTATCGTAAAATTGACAACTATCTTCACGATCTTTGTCACAGTATTCCGGCGAGTCTCTGGGCTTGGTCGGTGCGTAAATCTGTACAACTATCTCCGTTCGATTTCCAAACTGGAAAGTAGCGGTTATGATTCGTTCCGAGACTGGCTCCCAATCGACCAGATGCAGTGCCATGCTATATGTCATGAGAATTCCGACCCCATGCTGATGTTTCTTGTGCCCGCTATAAAAGAAACAAAATATGTCGCCTGTGTTGTGTGTAATCCGCTGCATGCCGGCTTCGCCCCATTTTATTTCTGCTAAACCAAGCATTTGCAGTCGCGAGTCTTTCATGTCTCTCTTCTCTTCTCTTCTTAGTCGTATCCCTCACTGCTGAGGATCGTGACTCCTTCTGATTTTATGTACTAAATGTCGCCATCTTCTTTCATGTAGTCCATGGCTTTTCCTAACAGTTCTTTGGCCCTTTTCATACCCTTTCCATTTAATGTTTGAACATTCCATGTTGCGATACTATATGTATTTAGTGCACACATTATGATTGATGATTTTATTATACCCTTATAGAATATAGTTTTTTGATAATTGGTAATTCGATATTGTTTTCCAAGTGGTGTGACTTCTCTGTCAACGATCTAATCGACCACGGTCGCGTCCTGGCAACCACAATGCCTTCTTGGTTTTTGTGTCTAATTTGTTGTTAAAATATTATTATAATATATGTTATTAATGTTACGATAATTAATTGTATATATTACCCGGTCTTGAGTTCAAAAGAAGCACTAAGCAAATGAGCCATAGTCCTGTTATGTCATCCTTTTATACAAAAAAAACAGTCAAAATTTACGTTCAATTTAAATACCTCATGGTGATCTTCATGACCACCACGGTAGTTGTAATCATAAGAAGAAGACGTGATTGCAAAATCCATCAGTGAGGTATTTATATGAACATTTACCATATAATCATCATGATATCAAGACCGATTCTGAGCTACTGCATCGTTGCTTTCAAAAGAACTAAATATTTGGATGAAATTGTTTCGAGCCAGTTTTAAATACCTCATGGTGATCTTCATGACCACCACGGTAGTTGTAATCATAAGAAGAAGACGTAATTGCAAAATCCATCAGTTAGGTATTTATATGAACATTTACCATATAATCATCATGATAGCAAGACCGATTCTGAGCTACTGCATCGTTGCTTTCAAAAGAACTTAATATTTGGATGAAATTGTTTCGAGCCAGTTTCGATGGTACCTACGAATGTATGGCACAAAGTTGACCAAGTTCCAGAGAAGATGTAACAACAAGCGTCTATGAAACGATGCATGTATGAACAAATATTTTGCTGTCGTTGTCTTATTATTGCGACTCAGGCTTTGTGATGAAATTGTCTACAACCAAGTTTCGATGGTGATCTGGTTGCAACTCCGTCAGCTACATTTACCACAAGAATGTACATTTACAGGTACCACCAGTGATTGTCACAGAACCGGCCAATCGTAACTCTCTTCAATGGATTGTCACAGAACCGGCCAATCGTAACTCTCTCTCAATGGATTGTCACAGAACCAGCCAATCGTAACTCTCATGAAATTGTTTCGAGCCAGTTTTAAATACCTCATGGTGATCTTCATGACCACCACGGTAGTTGTAATCATAAGAAGAAGACGTAATTGCAAAATCCATCAGTTAGGTATTTATATGAACATTTACCATATAATCATCATGATAGCAAGACCGATTCTGAGCTACTGCATCGTTGCTTTCAAAAGAACCTAATATTTGGATGAAATTGTTTCGAGCCAGTTTCGATGGTACCTACGAATGTATGGCACAAAGTTGACCAAGTTCCAGAGAAGATGTAACAACAAGCGTCTATGAAACGATGCATGTATGAACAAATATTTTGTTGTCGTTGTCTTATTATTGCGACTCAGGCATTGTGATGAAATTGTCTACAACCAAGTTTCGATGGTGATCTGGTTGCAACTCCGTCAGCTACATTTACCACAAGAATGTACATTTACAGGTACCACCAGTGATTGTCACAGAACCGGCCAATCGTAACTCTCTTCATTGGATTGTCACAGAACCGGCCAATCGTAACTCTCTTCAATGGATTGTCACAGAACCGGCCAATCGTAACTCTCTCTCAATGGATTGTCACAGAACCAGCCAATCGTAACTCTCTCCACAGTAGTTGTAATCATAAGAAGAAGACGTGATTGCAAAATCTATCAGTGAGGTTTTTATATGAACATTTACCATATAATCATCATGATAGCAAGACCGATTCTGAGCTACTGCATCGTTGCTTTCAAAAGAACTAAAAATTTGGATGAAATTGTTTCGAGCCAGTTTCGATGGTACCTACGAATGTATGGCACAAAGTTTACCAAGTTCCAGAGAAGATGTATTAACAAGCGTCTATGAAACGATGCATGTATGAACAAATATTTTGTTGTCGTTGTCTTATTAATCGTAACTCTCTCTCTAATATATTATAATAATAATCTGCCTGCACTTATTACGTAAGCAATGTACTTTGCCATTTTTGTGAAGGCGCTATTTATTCTTCACGAATATTAGTTTTTTTTAAGGCGGTTCTTGTCATCAGTCGTATACTTTCATGAGACGTATGGCCGGTTCTTAACAAACCAGTATATGTAGAGCTCCGGCTTTTCAAACATGCATCGATATTGTTGCATCTGATGGATACTCACGACGCATCAATGGAATAAGTAAAGGTTTACATCCCAGCCGTGGATTTGGCTCATAGTGTCAGATGAAGAAAAATAAACATTTAGGTTTGTGTATGCAGATTCAGTGCTGCTACAAGACCTAGAAAATATTATAGGTATGTATGTATGTATGTAGTAGTTACAAGCGAATATAAACAATCTGCCTGCACTTATTACGCAAGCAATGTACTTTGCCATGTTTGTGAAGGCGCTATGTATTTTTCACGAATATTAGTTTAATCGTGCATTTAAAGAAGCTGCAAAATTTTAAAGGCAGTTCTTGACATCAGTCGTATACTTTCATCTTGAAAACAGATCATCTGTAAAAAAAAACAATGGTCACCGTGTTATACTAAGAGTATAACCAACTAGTGAATGTCTCAAATTTTAACCTAAGTAAATTAATATGGTTGTTTGTTTTTAAAAAATCAGATTTTACGCATTATAGAATCTCAATTTGGTCACTTTGACTTCTATTGATTTTTGTTTAAAGGTAGGTACATTCTCGTTTCGTTCCCTCAGACAGTGGCACACGCACCGTAGCTACGACCAGTCAGGCACCGCCTGCTTCATGCCGACACCATATCGACTACTTACGCTCCATGTGCCAATCCTATACACATTTCGTGTACACAAGTTGGTACGCTTGTATGTACAGTGTTTGGTGAAGTTTAACATTGGTACAATCTCTCTGGATCCCTCTACTTATTATAACAGTTTATTGCAACTATTGCAGGCGAGCAAATTGCTGACATACCTACATATATAACTACCTACAATATGTGTCTGATTTTGGTCCAAACGAGAAATCGTAACATAGATCACTCCGTAATAAAATGATTTTATTGAGTAAGTATACATATTTACGAAGTGCCTCTTGAAAACTTTATTTTAAGTCTTTTAACACAGTTTTGGGATTCACTTGGAACATGACCTAATTTCCGCTTATGACATTTATTTGTTTCTTCACTTGGACGATTCCGTTCACAAAGATAGTGCATATTACTAAACATAGCTACGACTGGTCTGTGATCGCTCTTCAGATATCGTCTTTCATCTATCGGCTGCAACGTGTCGATGTCCACGCTGTGATTCTTCACGTCCAGCAGATTGTCTCTCTCGGATGTGTTGATCAGAATGTGGTCGAGCTGGTGTTTGTATCCGTACCGTAGCGACGAGCACAAGTATACGTGGAAGCAGGATGCTTCCACGTATACTTGTGCTTGTGAGAGATCCTGCCACGCACAAGTCAAACTGCTTGCACAGATCCATCAACAGGTTTGTGTTTCACTCGGCGTTCTTTAGTCGTTTCCCCGAAAGCGGCCTCTTATACTTTGGTTGGTCCATCGTATGAGCGCCCATGTACCTCTCTAAGCCGGTGTTGTTCAAAGCAACGCCGGAATTGAAATCTCCCATAATTGTGTCCTTATCTGGTATGTGTTTTGATTTCAGGTCGATTAAGACCGAGTTTAATTTATCGTAAAATTGACAACTATCTTCACGATCTTTGTCACAGTATTCCGGCGAGTCTCTGGGCTTGGTCGGTGCGTAAATCTGTACAACTATCTCCGTTCGATTTCCAAACTGGAAAGTAGCGGATATTATGGCTCCCAATCGATCAGATGCAGTGCCATGCTATATGTCATGAGAATTCCGACCCCATGTTGATGTTTCTTGTGCCCGCTATAAAAGAAGCAAAATATGTCGCCCGTGTTGTGTGTAATCCGCTGCATGCCGGCTTCGCCCCATTTTATTTCTGCTAAACCAATTATTTGCAGTCGCGAGTCTTTCATGTAGTCAATGGCTTTTCCTAACAGTTCTTTGGCCCTTTTCATACCCTTTCCATTTAATGTTTGAACATTCCATGTTGCGATACTATATGTATTTAGTGCACACATTGTGATTGATGATTTTATTATACCCTTATAGAATATAGTTTTTTGATAATTGGTGAATCGATATTGTTTTCCAAGTGGTGTGACTTCTCTGTCAACGATCTAATCGACCACGGTCGCGTCCTGGCAACCACAATGCCTTCTTGGTTTTTGTGTCTAATTTGTTGTTAAAATATTATTATAATATATGTTATTAATGTTACGATAATTAATTGTATATATTACCCGGTCTTGAGTTCAAAAGAAGCACTAAGCAAATGAGCCATAGTCCTGTTATGTCATCCTTTTATACAAAAAAAACAGCCAACATTTACGTTCAATTTAAATACCTCATGGTGATCTTCATGACCACCACGGTAGTTGTAATCATAAGAAGAAGACGTGATTGCAAAATCCATCAGTGAGGTATTTATATGAACATTTACCATATAGGTAATCATCATGATAGCAAGACCGATTCTGAGCTACTGCATCGTTGCTTTCAAAAGAACTAAATATTTGGATGAAATTGTTTCGAGCCAGTTTCGATGGTACCTACGAATGTATGGCACAAAGTTGACCGAGTTCTTAAGTTTGTCAGAGAAGATGTACCTAACAACAAGCGTCTATGAAACGATGCATGTATGAACAAATATTTTGTTGTCGTTGTCTTATTATTGCGACTCAGGCATTGTGATGAAATTGTCTACAATACAACCAAGTTTCGATGGTGATCTGGTTGCAACTCCGTCAGCTACATTTACCACAAGAATGTACATTTACATTTACAGTACCTCCAGTGATTTTGAAGAACTTGCAAAGGTGCCCAAGTCAGTAAATAGTAAACGTGGTCTAAACCACCGAGCTTAAAAAAAATATTGTGTTAACATGAAAACTCCCGAGGCAAAATTAAAAATAATTGTGGCCCATGAGGGGATCGAACCCGCGACCTTCGCGTTATTAGCACGACGCTCTAACCAACTGAGCTAATGGGCCGATGGGCGAGACGTCAAAAATAATTAATATCTCATAAACAGGAATACCTATCTTATGTATAAAAACATTATTTTAGTGCCTAACTATATTGTTAAATATTCTAACATATCAACGGTTGCTATCAATATTATGGAAGGCAATACAAGCCAAACGCCCTCTATCCAGATATATACAATTAGATTGAAATAGTGAGGCTAATCTTAGCAATAATAAACCTTTACAACAAATTTCATTCAAATCATGTCTGCTATTTAACGTAAAGAATTTTACATAGGTAGGTACATATTCACACGTCAAATCATGCTTAGCACAGTCACTAGGACAACACTGATTTATGTGATATGATGGTCCACCACACATGTGTCTTAAAAACCAATAATTTGATGAAGTTAAACTTTTGTTGGAAAATGAGCGAAAATAATCACGACCGGCAGGATTCGAACCTGTGCTGTTTTAAATTAACTCATAATTTGATGAAGCTTCAAACTAAACACACGAATAATATAGTTGATAGGTAATCTAAATAATTATTTATTGGTCAAGTCAGACGGATTCGGTTATTAGTTACCTACACTATCAATGAAAAATGTTTGATGAAATGCTAATCAAAGACGGCTAACCTGACACGATAGGCGTCTCTGATTGCCATTCTGTGTTCGAGCACAGAGTACATAATGTTCGAGAGAAAACTCTTCAGTATGTGAAACGGGGCTTCAACCTATGTAGAATGTAATTTAGTAAAATAAACGTTCTTGAATGTGCTGCTAATGGTCATCTTGCTAGTTTTATATAAGAAGGCACTTCATTTTACACATGTCATGTAGGTAACTATGGTATTAATCATAAATTAAACGAAAAGCGGTGATCTAGTGTGTAGCTGTAGAGTCAGTATCGGTGACGCACCAATATATTGTAAAATAAACTAAGTACATATGTCAATCCATTTATACTTATATTAATTTTACTATAATTTTACGTAAGTGTGCAACATATCGATTAGGCGATCACAGGCAGGCATTGGTGAAAATTTACGTTCATACGTGGATGATAATAGAATAAAATAAGCTTATAGGGCCCACTGCAGGTAAAAGCCTCCTCTCTTATATGAATGCACAGCTAATTTCTCGGCAAAAGTTGTACATTTGTGAAACCTTTTTTAGTACAATACCTAACTTTATCATGGCAGGATAAACGAGAATCGACAATGCCCTGGGGTGCAAAAGAGGGGTGTTTTTTTTAATATCTATGGCGAATGGGTCATTGTCACACGATGTCAAATTTTTGCAGAACAATCAGGACTTTTGGAACTTTTCCTACGTCTTAAGCTAATACAGGGAGTATCGGCATATGACGTATTTTGGCCTTCTTTTGTCCAGGTACTGCCTGGTAACTTGTCGATGTTGTCTGTAATCATCTTGTAGGCACTGTTGGGATCTTCCTATGTTGTTGTTCCCACAAGTGACCGCCCAACGCCACTTGAGTTTCGTAATAAGAATACGAGACCTGACGTCATCATTTGCATCCGTATGCAAATGTTAGTAAATAATTCACAAACTTAGTGTGGGTTTGGCACTTAACAAATAACTTTGTAAATAATTGTTTAACTAAATATAATATATCTTCTTCTTATCGAATGCCAGTGGCCAACTCTGGTGTCAAGAGTTTATCAAGCCGCCCGAAGGGCCTCTGTCAGGGTTTAACGACTGCCGTACTAGACAAGCAGCCGGGACCTACAATTTAACGTGTCATCCAACCCACGGAAGCGCCCATAATGGAATGCCACTTTTCGGTCATCCATCCAAGGACTCGCGTCGCGTCGACCTTTGCTTAACATTGGTAATCGCATGCGATTCCTCCGCTAGCTGAGCTACGGGCGCTTCAATAAATATTAAATATATGAAACACTGTTACGTCTTGTAATGTCGAAAAACCATAAGCCAATCGATCACGCACTCAATCTACTTTAGCGCGTGAACATTCACACAAAAACGAAAAGGTTATCATATATCAGTAATGCTTACTTATTTCGCATATTGTTTTATTATTTTAATTACAACAACTGTGTGAGAGGTTCCTGTATATTTTTAATCTGACAATAATACAATAATAAAATGTAAAAACAAGGGAAGAAAAACTAAACATACTACTTCTAACTACTAAAAAAGGGGCACTTAGAAAATCTTTAGAAAAGCCTAAAGATAATCTAAGTGCTCCAGCCCACTACCAGAGGGCAGCGTGCCCAGCATACTGGCCGCATTACCACGCTGGATGGCAATGCTGATACGTTGAGCCAGAATATGGCCATCATTTTGGTCCATTTCCTTTTTGTCATTTTTCCAGTTCCTGTTAACATTACAAGTAGATAATACAAGCCACGGCTGTATTGTTATCATTTTCACGCATTTTACTCATTTTCGCACGTGTTAGAGATAATATGGGTAATGTTGACTGATATATTCTGTATTTGTTGTTGGTTATGATAAGTTTGTATACGAACGTGAATAAAAACATGCAGAAAAATGTTGTAACATAGCATATTCATTCCAGCTTGTCCGTGGCAACTAATAGGAGATCTATCTATTACCTACATTTATATTTTTTTAAATTCTAAACCTGTGTAAATGTACGATGACAGTGGCTAATTGCACTGTGAGCCATTCAATTAGGCATTTTAAGATCAAATTTCGTTGTGTAATTCATATACATTTCGTTTTGTAGGATGATTAGTTGAGATTCGCCATCGGAAGAAACGTCAAATTACATACATATGTATCTGAATTGTCTTTAAAATAGAGAATAATCAGCATAGAGTAATATAATATAAGGCATATAGGTTTCTCCTAGGTGAACGAGCTAAGTATATCATAGATGGTAACATATGTACCTATTGGATAATCGTTGTTTACTAGCAAATACGAACGCCATCTTCATTCTTAAAGTAGTTGAAATTTGTCTGATGTCACAGAATAAAGAGTACAATGGTTATGGCTAGGAGGAGAGACCCAATTTTTTTATACCTGTGGTCTCAACCCTAAGCACAGTACGTAACTATGGCAACACCATGGCATATCACAGAGGTTAGAAGCTATTCGGCTGCTGATAGTGACGGTCATTCGACATACCTACCATCGATCTCTTTCATAATGGTATAAAACAATAATATTATTGGTTATGTAACTTAAATTAATACCACGTCAGAAATAGTTTTTTATACCCTTCCATCCACTCTCTGTAAATTTTGTACTTAATTTTAAGTATTGTAAAGGGCTCAGTTAAGATAATCTCGCAGTTCAGGCACTTAAACGCCGGTTACGTTGTGGTGAACACTAAAAAAAATTAACCAACAGTTAAACTGGTAAACTGGCGGTTAAAAGTTTGGTGAACTCCACCCTCAGTGTTGGCTGCGGCCCCACTGATGCCTTAAAATACAGGGTGTAAGAGCGGTGATTCTGTAAATATAATAAAGGTTATGTATCAATTTCAAACACATACATATTTCAATACAGTTCTAATAATGTACTCTCATGATATATGTATAACGGAAAAAGATAAATTTACTTAGTATAAAAGTTGATACACATACAAATTATTTATTCACAACTCCATAGTTACAAGTCAGAAGTAGATACATATACATATATAGATATATAGATAGATTTTATATTGTGTATTTATTAATTTATCTCATGATGAAAACTAAAACGAATGAATTGAATAACTTAAATATTTTGAACAGATTAGCAGAGCAGTTATATATCGATTGTATACAAGCTGGCAAGCTCAGTGGATGCTTACGTAAGCGAGGGATTAAAGCGTTGTAGATACGCTGATAGCATCCACCACTTACCATAGATAAGGGTACAAATATTAAATTTTCCAGCCACTATCTGCTTACAGACAATCAATAATAATATTTTATTTCGTGTAGGAAAGTTTATAAATAATGCTAAATAATCAAGAGTAAAAATAAATATAAAATTGTCACAAAGAATACTTTTTTCATAAAAATCTATCTATCGTCATAAGCTCTTGCTTACCATTAGGCTTCTTCTTCTTCTTATCGAATGAGAGTGGCCAACTCTGGTGTCGACATTTTATCAAGCCGCCCTGAGGTCCTCTGACATTGGCTTAACTTACCAGTAGGCAAACAGTGTACAAATGCAAACCTGTTTTAGTTAAATTTAATATATTAATTACTAACACTTCTTTTACACAATCTGTATGTATTAGCATACATAAGTATAATCCTTTGGTTAATAAACTCATTTTTACTAAGTAAAGAAATAATGAGGTAATTAAAACAGTGTACAGTAGGTGACCCTGGACGTGAGGATCGTTCTCTATCTTAGGGAATAAGTTTATGGAATTCTAAATACTTGAAAATACAATATATGAGTAAACTATCGGACCGAGATGCAAAATTAAATAATGCAGTTTTATCTAATATACAAATTTCCTAGTCATAAACAGTCGACATAATTAACAAAACTCAACACTATAAGCAACATGGAAACGTAGAGTATTTATCAGCAAGTAACAAATAGGTACTATTATGAAAGCAAAACACAAATATGGCTTCCTGACCCCGAGCAGCGCAGGCGCAGACACGTTATCAATGTTGACACTTGCCAATCTTTGTGCTGGCAGGCATTTGCGTAAGCACTTTATCACCACCAGCCTTGGTAGAGCCTTAGTGTGTAGTGATCGAAGTTACGCCAGAGGTATGGCGAGAGTGGTCCTAGTTATCAGCGAGGTAGGTTACGTCGGGGCTAGGAAGCCCGCTCGCACTCAGTCGGCGGCGGATCGTCGTCGGCTCCACACCTCCCTGGAGGCATTTTTCATTTCTTCTCTAATTATTATGGCTCGGTAAAATTGAGCAAAGTATGGAAAGGATTAAAATTTTTAGGCACCATATTTTTCAGCCGCCGCTGGGTGGAAAATCGTATGAAATCGAACCTATTTTACATTGTTCTTGATATAAAACTTATCTCTACCTACATTATTGAAGCGTCAACAGCACCAATTAGCCAGAAAACGTACGCTCATTAATTAAACTTAAAGATAAAAAAACTTGCAACTGAAATAGCGTGAGAACAAAACAAGGTAGGTGACAGTTGCCGTGGGACCGGTAAAAGTTTATTTTCATTTTATCAAGCAATTAAGCGTTCGGGGCGGAATTATCGCAGTTACTCTAATTACCGACGATAAAGGAAAGCACTGTACATAGTTACAGCTGATAGCAACGGAAAACAATCACATGTACACGGCTCAAGTATGTGGGAACTGGGTGTTATCGGGCCACAGATTAGATTGCAGTGCGTACTGCGTCGTTCAGCAAAACAAAGCCACGCGGCCGGCGCGTGCTGGCGCGGGTACGGCGGCCGCTATAAATAGACCGCAGCGAGTTCAAGCCCAAACTAAACCAGTCCAAGAGCCAACTCGCCAGCTAAACCAAACAAATTGTATTACTTCTCAGTACTATGTATATATTTTTATTTAAATCTCTTATTTTTATAATATGTTCGTCGATCACCAACCAACACGTAGAAGTCGTATATGTTGTCTAACAAGCACTGATCCCATGATATTTCATCGTATGTGTTCGTCTAGCTGCTGTGGGAATCCTTGGGAAGCTCGCGTCACCTCGGAACCACGCCCCGATATTGTCGGTTGTGTTTTAATCCACACGATTATTCTGAATTTGTAAAAGAGAGTAAGCAAGGAGAAATTAAATAGCCAATTCGGAACACACATAATATTTTCGTGATTGCAAAAAATATGTTATATGATATTTGAAGTTCATGCAAATAGATTTCAATGAACTGAATTAAATTTGACGAATTTACTTTGTATTTGAATTGCGGAATATATTAAATCGATGACTCACTTTAAAGTTTTCTAAGTATTTTTAAAATGCAAAACAATGTACGTAGTATATTTTAATTGCTAAATCAAACAATGGTACCTCTAAACATTGTAACTATTCTTGAAACTGGAGACCATTGACAATATTATATAGCAAGAGTTTACCTGGATACAAACCAGGAACATTTTAAATTTTGGCCCGTTAATGGGTAGGTACACAAATATTACTCAACATTAATATTTTGATTAAACAACGCTGCGCGGTAGCGTTCCTGTAATAATGTTTATTTTAAATCGAATTTCTGAGTACCTAACTATTAATATGTAGCTTAGTAAGCAGAAACTCCGTACAATCTTTTGACCATTTTAACCCTTAATTCGACGCCGTGCAGTATACTTCCCATTACATTTAAAAAAATCCACATAAAAAATAGACCATGTTTTCTTAACGTTATTAGTTATAATTGCACTTTGATCTACCGACTACCTTGTCAAAAATCTACATCACGTACACATCGACAGTACTCGCGCAATTGCTGGCGAAATGGCGGGGAGGAAGAACTCCCTGCGTGGACTCACAGTAAAGTGAATTTTATTTGATGATTTACGGCTTATTTCTTAAATAAATGATTGAAAACCAAAAGATTATGTACCTGGTAAGCTGTTAATAATATTTTCATTCTATTTTTGAGTCTAGGTTAGTTTTTATGACGTCCACAATTTGTATGTCCAGTATATTTCCCTTCGTCGAATTACTAGTAAAGTAATTACTAAATACTATGTCCAGTATTCTTCCCCTTGTCGAAGTAGTAGAAAATTAAATACCGAGTGGGGAAGTCAATTATGATGACTAATCAAGAGATGGAGCAAAGAACTGAAAAAAAAGTTAGTGTCAAGTGTTCGCAGCTAGTTCGACACTATAATGAACATATGGGTGGGGTTGACTTGTGCGAACATCTTTTAAGACCCGTCGTTGGTACATAAACATCTTTCGCCAAATGTTAGATATTGCGGTTAATAATGCTTGGCTACTTTGCAGGAGACAAAGCAATATGAGGAGCCTAAAAAACATAAGTCTGAAAATGTGTAGACACAGGTTGGCAACTGAATTTAGACAAAAAGGAAGATCAAATGAAACGGAACCACCAAGCCCTATACCGAAAAAAGCGCTTATCCAAAGCCCAAGTGCACCGAGGCCTCCTGTTTCAGTGCGTTATGATGGGTCTGAATATACGCCATATTATGATTGGCCTGAATATACGTCATATGGACGTTGCTAGTTTTACAAGAACAATAAAACTAACGTAAATGTGTTCCAAATTCAAGCAAAGGTTATGCTTGGTTGCCAAAAGTCTTTTTTACAAATTTCATAATAAGTGAGACCAAAAAACAAGTGATTTTTCTATAATAGGTATAGTATTATTAAAAACTAAAGGGTTGATTTTTTTACGTAGGCTTATGTCTGAATTATATTATATAATTCATGTTCAAAATATAAGTTAGTTTTATAGTTATAAGTTTTCGAAGTTCCTACTATAGAGTTTTAGGAGTACACTTGTGTCATTATCCGACTGATTTTCTAAAATATAATGATATTTTTTTAAGAAATCACCTTTATTTCTTTTTTCTATTTCTTTGACAATGGGAAGTATACTGCACGTGGTTTGAATGTATTGATTTGCTACGAACTCGATAATGTCCATTATAATGGACGTAGGTTTTTCAGGAAACTGAAAAAAGTAGATTTTTTCAGGTATTTTTTTAAGGTCCCTTATAACCTAAATACCAAAATTTGTAAAGATTGTACGAATTTAACTTCAAAAACAAATCCGTCGAATTAAGGGTTAAATAGCTGGAGGTCAATTTGTTTTTATATTATTGTTATCAGCGCCAAGGAACGTGCTGGAAATGTATCACATCGTTCCTTTTATAATCTCCCTTGTGATTGCACAAAATATAATTTTACCAATTCACTAGTGGCAGGTTTGATTAATTAAACATGAAAACATTTAATATATTATGGCTTAGTTGCTTTTGATTTCAGGAGAAATAATATCATGAAAAACTAAAACCGATATATGTGATCCTATAGAGCTATTGGTATATAAAACCTTATAAATTTCATAGCTGACAAATACTAGATAAAATGCTTCAGTATAGACTGCTATAAAACTGTCAAACAAGTTCTTCTTATATGTATAGTATGAGCGGGCTGTTTTTATTGTATAATTATACTTACACTTAAGTAATACAATTTAGTTTTTGACTTGTAAATTTACATATATTAAATAGTACTGTAATTATTTTCTAGTATTTACAACTATACAATGTGACGTGTAAAATGGCTTTATGAATAAATGATGATTATGATGATTATGATTATGATGATTATTTAATCATATGTAAGTACCTACAATCAGACAAAACGGGATAGAAGAAGGGTACATACAAATTATAAAAAACATTTACGCTTCGAGTTCTGCAAAAATTCGGATGGAAAGGGATGGCGATGAATTTCCGATTAGAAAAGGGGTACGGCAAGGAGATCCACTCTCACCTAAGATATTTTGTTCGGTTCTAGAAATGATTTTTAAAAAACACAGGTTGGCAAAATGAGGGTATATTGATAAACGGGGAATACCTTAGCCACCTAAGGTTCGCTGATGATCTCGTAGTATTTTCAGAATCAGCAAAAAACTTAGAAACTATGATACGGGATATAGCGAGAGAAAGCGGAAAGATCGGACTGAGAATAAACGCCTCAAAAACAAAAATTATGACGAATGGTCTAAAACAGGATGTGATTGTAGAAAATGAAACTATAGAATACGTGGACGAATACACATACTTGGGACAATCTATTTCTTTCGAAGATTTGACTGAAAAAGAGATTGACAGACGGATAGGATTGGCTTGGAAGAAATATTGGTGGAGCCTTAAAGAAATAATGAAGAGCAAAGACATACACATAAACATCAAAAGCAAAGTATACAACGTCGCTATACTACCCTGCCTAATCTACGGATGCCAGACATGGGCTCTTCGAAAAGCTGATGAGAACAAGCTAGCAATATGCCAGAGGAAAATGGAAAGGAGTATGCTCGGAATAAAACTCTCAGACAAAATTAGCAACAAAAAAATAAGAATGAAGACCAAGATTAGGGACATCATCACAGCAGTAAGATTGTTGAAGTGGAATTGGGCGGGGCATATATGCCGAATGGACACTAATAGATGGACGCAGAAAGTCACAGAATGGCTTCCACGCGAGGAGAGAAGACAAAGAGGTAGACCAAAAAGGAGATCGGACGATGTTTTTACTCACAAATATGGACAGGAGTGGAGGCGGATGGCGAGGGATAGAAAGCTATGGTCGCAACTGGGGAAGGCCTACGCCAAAGAGGCGACGTCTACTTAAATAAAGCTGTAACACAGGGACCTAAAACAATGTTTGACATCAATATTTATTTTATTTGACATAAGCATACCTACAAATACATTAACATTTTTATTTTCATTTGACATAAAATTTATACAAGATTAATTATGGACATTGTAATGAAATTTTTATCGAAAGTGGATGAATAAATGGCTATTTTATTTTATTTTATTTATAAGTACCTACAATATGTTACCAACACGAATTGAAATTACATTGCTTATATAGTTAAATAAGTACTACTCGGGGAAATAAAAAACTTACCTGTAAGATAATATTCTTTCAATTTTTGCTTTCATTTAAGACTTACGGGTCACATATTCACTAAGAATATTAAGCTAGCTAGCTAGCTAGCTGTGCCTGCAACTTCGTCCGCGTAGAATAGTTATTTTGGGCATTAATTTTTTGAATTTTGAACAGTTTTCGCAGCGCACGCAACGGAAGCCTTCAAAGATGAATATTTTTCCCCATTTTTTCCACATTTTCCATTGTTTCTTCACTCCTATAGGAGCTATATATCAATATAGCCTAAAACCTTCCTCGATAAATGGTCTATTCAACACAAAAAGAATATTTCAATTCGCACCAGTAGTTCCTGAGATTAGCGCGTTCAAACAAACAAACAAACTCTTCAGCTTTATAATATTATATAGTATATATAGTATAGATTTCGTAGCTTTGCAAAATACATGTCCACATTACATTGATAAAATGTTATCATTATCTTAAGTCAACCAAACAGCAGCAGAACCTGGGGTAAACAATGTGTTTTCCCAAAGCAGTACTTCAATTTTTTACATAAGATAAATGTTTAATTTTAAACTTTCCTTATCTTTTCAATTTGAGATTCCTGGTAAAGCCCCACCCACAAGTTGAATAGGTATTTAATAACAAGCTCATTTATTTATGCTTCGAGGTAAACAGTGGCTAAAGTAAACATATTAGAACATTTTTTAGCTTTTTTATTGTACTATGTCAAATTAGTATATTCAAAAAACACTAAAGTTTTCGCTAGAAATTTTACTTATTACAACGTCAAGGGAAATTGAAGACATCTAATAGTGTCGTTATCTAATATCATGAAAAAACCAAGCCCCTCGCCCTACAAGGTCTAACGTTAGGAAAAATCCGCTGAACCTTGTGCAGGCACACCTCTAAAAGAATCACGTTCGAAATTCTAAATAGTGAGTGTAAGTAAACCGTTGTTCGGGCAGTCACCGCACTCTCCGCAAGTCCGCAGCAACGAGGCAGGGCGCTGCATAAAAATGGAAAAAAAAAAATGTTGCTAGTCGGAGCAGGCGGTGTTGTGTTGGCTCGAGCACAGGTCGAGATGGGCGCGTCAGGCGGCGAGCACGCGGGCGCGGCGTGCGAGTGACGTCACGCACCGCGTCACGCCAAACACGACCGTACGCCGTTACCATACAGGTGTAACACCTCTATCATTGTGCAATGCCGTACTTTTCCGTTCGCTTTGCGTAATGCGAGTTTCGGTTCGGCCGATGATGCCGCCGACGAGGGATCGCTCCGTGACACCGACAATTTCTAAATTGCAACAGCATCGCTCGGCTCGAGGTCAGATGCGGTGGAAAATGAATCTAGGGGGAAAGGAAGTCAAATAAGATTATAAAGCTGAGTACGTTCATGAATAACGTTATCTGAGTGTAAATAATAAATACATATGTCGTAGTATCGCGGCCGAAGCTATATAAGGCAGCGCGCGCGTCATTCCGCGCCCAGTGCGGATCGCACGGGCACACTGGAAACAGCTACAACTATATACAAACATACACAAAGCACTCGCAAACACGGCGCTATCACACCACGCAACCGTCGCATGACTGATAACACTCAACAAACTATGAGCAATACTAAAACGCTATTGCTTGTGATATCAGATAGTCAGGTGAACCTGTAGCGACACATTCTTCAATGAATGATGCATAGACGGTGACTCAATGAATTAAAAGGGATATCCTAATTGTAACCTGACACATCAATCTGATAATATAGTAAACAAATGCCGCTAATTGAAAATTGAAATGAAATGGCTTAAAAGTAAACAGTAGTAACCGAGTAGCAACCTTTGACTCGGAAACTAATATCAACTTGTGATTATGACTTTTAACACCAGAAATGTTGGAATGCATAATAGTGCCTACTACTTACCTCATTGAACATAGATAACTAAATCCAAAAAAACCCGGACAACAGTGTTATAGTTATATATATACAACCAAACACAAAAAATTTGAAGTCATGTAAGTCAAGGGTAAATAAGATTACCTAAACATAGATTCAAACTCAAACTCAAACTCAAAAATGTTTATTGGTTTCATACAATAGGTACTTAAAAACTAAGAAAAGGTAATATTTATAATCTAATTTCAAAGTTGCACGCGGTGTGTTGGCGTCCGGACGAGAAATATCTGTATCCCGGATACCAACGTCTTCCCGTTATACATGTTATTTAGTTATGTAGCAATATAGTAAAATTACAAATGAGGGTTAGGTTAATAAATTAGTTAATAAACATTAAACATGATTAAACATGATCTAAAACATACAAACTAAAATTAATCACTTGTGTTCTTGAAATGGTATCGATATTACTTTCCACTGATACTGTAGCTGATAATAAGTCAAATAAATTAACTGAATCAAAACATTCGTTACTTTTCATACTAAATGTTTGTTTGTTCGTTATCTTAAAGATTCATTCTAAAATAACAATTTCTGTTTTTTAATCTTAAAGATTCTTTCTAATATCATAAGGATTGCCAGTTTATGCTTTTTCATAATCTTTAAGGTTCATTCTAAAATTAGAATTTTGTTTTGTTCTTAATCTATTTACTTTATTATCCACGATTTTATTTAATAATAAACAATATATACACATATATACACTAATTAAACTAAATAAGAGTATGTACATTTAACCTAAATATAAAACATCCACATGTGGTATGGAGCCAAGAACGCTGGCTGCATTCCCACGCTGGATTGCTATAGAAATCCTTTGCGCAAGGAACCAGCCAGCGTTCTTGTCTCTAGTGATGTCATTCAACCTTTTATTTATTTTTTTATAAAAGACTTCGTGCTTTTACCCCACGGACCAAAAGTTTCGTAGCCAAGCGGTACGAAAATATAATCAGTCGATAATGATGTATATTTTCGCCGCTTGGCTTCTTCTGCTGCATCCGCCGCGGCTCCTGCCGCTTGTACTGTTCCACTGATATTCTTAATCTTAAATATTCTTATAATATCATTAAGATTGCCAGTTTATGTTTGTTCATAATCTTTAAGATTCATTCTAAAATAAGAATTTTGTTTTGTTCGTAATCTTAAAGATTCTTTCTAATATCATTAAGATTGTCATCATATTAAAGGTCAAGTATGTATTACTTTTCATCACACAACGGCTATGCTGTTGCACTTTTTGACAAATTTCCTTAGAGCTTCTCACTCATTTTCTAGTTGGTTTAACACATATCTCAATCACTTTGCGGCTTTCTGTGCCCACTGCCCTGTCTTTCACTTTAGTTGTGATTGTGCCATAGGGTCTGAGTTAGGTAAAAAAACTTACTAATAGAACATAAAAAAGATTTTTACGACCAAAATTCATCAATAGTTTGGGTGTTGTATTCTTACGTTGTATACTGCCTTTAATTTTGTATTGTTATATAGTCTCATATTCGTATGGTTTGTTATGTTGTTTTATCATGGAAAATTTTAAGATTGATAAAAGAACACTGCTACAACACAATGCCTGCTTATCTATTGAAAATTCACTGTTAAACATGTCTTAATGCTATAACATTTAAGTTTATTTTTTGTTTGGTTATTAAAACATACTCGAATGTTCCGTTGTGGCCAAGATTCGAGGTTTACTATTTGTCTGAAAGTTAAGTTACTTCGAAGGGTATCTGATGGATTTGGAGACAAAGCTCGATAACCTAGTGGCATGTTTTACTGTATAGATACATAGTTGGATTGTTTATTATGTTTATCTTTAGATTATTTATCAACAATTACTGGTTCGTGCACACCGCGTCAGTTGCATTGATAATTGATAATAAGTTTAATATGGTTTGGACAGAAGAATGATAACATATTATTATAGCATATAATGGCACGGATAATTCACACTTCAAAGTGCTCAAAGAGTTTCATAGGAGTGATAATATACACAAGGGTAAAGATAGTCAGATATCTTTCATTCCATCTTACACACAAACTCATAAACTTTTCCGTTCTGAGGTTCTTTTCCTTGTTTCATTTGAGTCAATACTCTGTTATTCTCTACAGTTGTTTTATACAATGTACATATATTATTATTTATTTAATAATAATAATTTATTTATTTAATAATAATAATTTATTTATTTAATAATAATTAACACGGTCGTAACCAATTACATTAATTATTTTCTTAACAAATATTCAATGTATTGTGTTTATTTATATTGTAATATCACGTCATATGCCGCCTTGTCAAGGATTGCAATATAAATCCTGATAATAATAGGCAAATTACAATAAATTAGCAACTAATCGAGTCATGTAGCATTACTTCGGGAATTCGTGTTCATTCATTACCTTATCCATATTTATTCTATACCTTACAAGAATTAAATGACTCCTAAATACATTTAGCTATTTTATTATTTGATGATTTTGTCGCTAAATCGCTAAATGCGTTTAGGAAGCGTTGTCTCATTGGGCCTTTATAGTGACTGTCTGTACTGTAAAAATAAATAAGTACATCATTTAGCTACCGTTTTATTCAGGAAGACACCAAGTAGGTGGAGGACGCGACCCTCACACTTGTATAATGCGCGAGCGCAGGATCGAAAACAATGACGGCGCAGGAACTCATGTATATGCAAAGTAGATGGTGAACACTTGCGACGCACAAGAATACACACAACCACTTTAGAGGGACACATTAAACTTCGATTCAAAGCTTGCTGATAACTACAACACTTTTTTGGCCCACAGCACGCTTTGGAAAACTGTAAGTGCTGTGGGCAAGTGAACAATAAATAAATAAATAACTATCAAAATTAATAAAAGTCTCGATAGACTCTCGACACCAGAGTTGGCCTCTCTCATTCGATAAGAAGCAAGTGCAAGTGTCGCAATGTTCCTGGTTTTACAAAAATTTCCGATCCGGGCTGTATGTGTTGGTGACATCCCCACAAGCCACACATGGAACGTGCTGGTGTTAGATTGGCTCTCAGTTATTGCCACGATTGTCCCTAGCATCACTTGCAAGCCCCCTCCTTTGTTGCAGCGTGCCTGCGCGGGCGCACGATGTGTGTCAATGTTGACGGCGGGCGCGGCGATGACGTCAGCACCACGCGGCCGCGGCGTGATGCCAAGACTAGACACAGTGTACGCAGCAGTTAATATGAAAACCTGTCATAGAATATGTCTCAGTTAGCAAGGTGTGTGTAGTATGTCACAGTGTGTGTAGTAGTTGGCCCTGTGCCGGTGTTGTGACACAGTGTGTGTGTCAGTGTGTGCGCACGCCCACTTTGCGCAGTGTTGTAGTCACAGAATACGTGTTAGTTAGTAAATTTGTGTGCCCTGGCGTCAGCCCTCGCCAAAGAGGCCAAAAGCCTGAGGCGAGATCCCTCGCAGAGGAAGAATCAACTGCCTGCCTGCTTTATATCAAACTACAATATAGCAAATTTTGCGTCACATATTACCTCTAAGGCGTCACAGCTTTCTTCATTTCCTCATGAAAATCACACACACGTCAATTGTTTTTATAAGACAACACAATTATTTTATGTCACCCACTTTGATATTTCATAACAACAAGAAATAATTGTATGGATTTCTTAATTTACTTACTTTTAATATCCATGTAGGTAGCGCCAGTAGCGCGCAGTCGCGGCCCCAAAAAAAAAAATTCTGATGATGCGTGTCCACTGTCGGTTACATCCAAAACGCGTCAGCATACGCAAAACATACGTGCATGTCATCATCATCATCTATATCAGTGGTTCGTCCCACTGTTGGGCATAGGCCTCTCTCTTATTATGCCATTGGCTACATCCAAGTTTGACCTGCGATATATGTTATGTCGTTGACCCATCTAGCAGCAGACATGTACTTATGCCAAAAACGTTTTATTTATTAAGTAGTCATTTTGTGCAAATATAAAATCTATATTGGTTAACTTGGTTCATTTAGCTAGTTTTTTTTTTCAATAAGTACTTAGCTAGTTTAGACATTCATTCACATTTTCGTTGTCCTGAATTATGCTCAGTTAAGTGTTGAAGTACCTGTTCTTTGCTGACAATTGCGTTATCAATTCTTAGATGGGTGACCACATTTACACATTGTCGCAGATACAAAGCTCTGCCTGAATTGTGTACTTTTCCACAAAAACAAAGAACATCCATGACTCACCCATTGTATTTACCTACAATAAAATCTATCAGTTTATTGTCTGTATATGGCGAGTGCGGTTTGTGTTATTCATTCTATTTTAATTTATCACATCCTCCATATAAAATAACCATTTTCATACAATGAATAGTAATGACAACAACAGTTTTGTTTTGAATCGGAATAATGTTAAATGTTTGTACTTTGCCAGATTTCTTGAACAGAAAATCGTAAATTTTCTAAACACTTTACTTTGACCATCGAATACAGCTTTAGGGAGGAAAATTACTATCGGCTTAAAACAAAAACGATGAATTCAACTAGCAGCACCCCGCTGTTTTGCCTGCGATGATCTGGCATAAAATAGCAAAGTAGTATGTAGTGTATCAGACTAGGATACTAATCTATCTCCAAATTCCATACAAATTACTCCACTTACATAAGCTTGAAGTAGAAACATACATACATACTCGCACAAATTTTCGCCTTTATTAAATTAATAAAGATCTAAACCACACTAATATTGCTGGTATACATTTTTTTGGAACTCTATCTGTAGCCCTGTTTCCAGAAAAGTAGAACCCAGGGTTCCTGAAATCCAGAACATTGGTTTCTTCTAGACAAGCGTGCTACATCTTAGACTACAGAGGGGCTTAACATCAGGCAAGCTGTAGTCAACATAAGCCTGTTCCGTATTAAAAAAAAAAACTATTTTTTAAAGTGGCTTTTAATCGCCTTACGTTTATATTATCTCTCTCTCTCTTGAGTCGTATTTCCTCATGACTGAGGGTCGTGACTCCGCCGCAGAATTAATTCGTAAGGGGAGTTCTCTTGGGCAGATACATCGTAGTGGGCGCCCAGGTCCTTTCACGAAAGACACATGTCCTCGGATATTATGCTCCTCAAACATGTCGGTTTTCTCATGATGTTTTTTGTTTTTTTTCGAGTGCAAATCCCCACATAACTTGAAAATACAAGTAATTGGTGTAGGGCCGGAGTCGAACCAGGGTACGTAAGGAATTATGTACATTTACATTATAAGGCCTTTCAAATCTGGACCCCAGTTCAATCTCCGAGGTCAATACTTTCCTTAGCCGTAAAATAAATAACTTAGCACCACAATGGTGCTAAGCATAGCGTAGTACTTTACTAGGTTGGCAGCGTGCCTGCTTTCATTACAGCCTAGCAGGAAAAACACCGGGAAATATGCTCCTATATCACTAACTAGTGGACACCCGTGGCTTTGCTCGCATTATTTCATGATAAAAAAAGTCTATGACACTCCTTAGACCTCATACTATCTACACACCAAAAATCATGATGATCCGTTCAGCTGTTTTCGCGTGATGAGCGTTTAAATAAACAGAGACACAGATAAACAGAAACAAAAAATATAAAAACTGCCGAAACGTGTTTTATTATCGATTTAAAGTATACCCAAACACTTTTTTATAATATCTTATATATGCAAAATTTTTACCCTCTTCAGCTTTATTATATGTACTCGTATAGATAGACTATAACTTACTACCGTCTCACGAAGATAGACGAATTAAATCTGGATAATAAGACTATGTTCCAGCTGCATGTTGTAACAAAAGCCCTCATGGCGGTTTGAAAACTCGAGACATGAAAGTTTGACACTTTCATAAAAAAAAATAAGTAGACTATATCTATCTCCGTATAAAAATTTCGCCCAAATTGGTTTAGTTGTATGCGCGTGAAGGTGTAATCAACATTCACATGTCATGACATTTGTCGTGAAATATTAAATGTGATTAGTGTGTTGTGATACTTGCGATTTTATTGCAAAGCATCCGTAAAGCTATTTCATTGGACTCCAAACACCAGAGGTAGCCACTACCCAACTAAAATGAAGAATACAGAATAGCTTTTCTTAATGGTATACGCAATAGTTTGCGAGTAGGAGTCAAATCTTTTTTGTTTCATGTTTTCATGTATTTTCGCAAGACAACTCCCCTAACGAATTAATTCCGCGGAGGAGTCACCACCCTCAGTGATGAGGATATACGACTCAGGAGACAGAGAATGTGTTTTGCCTTAATCAATGCATTTGCTCTTTTTCTTCATAAAATACCATGTTATCCCTGGAAGGTATGTATGCACGTCAGAAATAGTCGGTTGCGTCACGGCGCGCGCCCGCACTGCTAACGTACGACACGCGAATCGCACGTGCGTGCAACTACGTCATTGCTCACAAGTTGCCCACTAACACACAGACAGACACAGCTTTTACATACAATATTAAATAAATTAAGTTCGTATTAGAAGGACCAACTAGCGTCGACTGCTATCAAACATGTCTAAATTATTTTCTTTCTTTTGAGTTACAATTACAATGTACTAACTTATGTACAAAACTTATGTACTAAGCACCATTTTATTATAATGTAAGGTCTTTATATGCATATATTAACTACTAGTGGAGGCCCGCGGCTTCGCTCGCTTTATTTCAGGATAAAAAGTAGCCTATGAAATGACACTCCTAAGACCTCTGGTGGGTGTATAAAGTTGAAATTACTTATACTGCCTACATACCAAAAACCAGGATAATCCAATCAGCAGTTTTCGCGTGATGAGCGTTTAAATAAACAGACAAACAGAGACACAGAGAAACAGACAAAACTTATGAAAACTGCTGAAACGTGTTTTATTATCTATTTCAAGTATACCTAAACATTTTCTAATAAATAAATAAATAAATAAATATTCCGGGACATTGCACAAAGCGCCATCTAGCCCCACACTAAGCAAACGCTTGTGTCGTGGGTACTAGATAACGGATATAATACTTATATACTTTTCTTTTGTAAATACATACTTATTATACATACAAACAACCAGACTATATCCTCTATGTTCAGATTTTTTACCCTCTTCAGCTTTATTATATGTGTGGTCACTCTCATTCAATAAGAAGAAAAAGATATTTCTGTACTCATCAGCTGCTCCAAGGCCTTCTTGCCCTATCTGGTCACGGAAATATGTCGCTGCTTGCTGATCTGCATACAGACGCCACAAGAAGAACGTGATCATCCAAAAGTTGTTGAAAGAAATCGCATGAAGCGACAAAGCCATAATGTGCATATAATTAGTTTGTAATTTTCTTCAAGTCATATGATATTTGGTGTGCATAATAAGTATTGATTTATCTTCTAAATGTAGGAAAATAATATATATTCACCTCCTGAAATTTCTGTAAAGCGTGGAAAGTAGTGTGATAAGATAAAGCTTTAAAATCTGACTCCCTTCGGATCGATAACAGTTCTATATCTTGCTTTTTAATTATGTGTGGTTGCATTTGCTTAGTGAAGGAAAACAGCTTGAAGAAACCGACTTGATTGAGGATCATAAAATCTGAAGATATGTATGTGTCATTCCTGACCTGACCACTGACGTCCACCCAACAGAACTGACACGAAGAGGATTTCAAGTACTTGGTGTCTAGGCATCCTTTCATAAGTATTGTGTAAGTGGTTGGTACAATATGTTTAATGTTCGTGAACTCATAAGTTTACTTAATCAATACTAATATAATAAAGCTGAAGAGTTTGTTTGTTTGTCTGTTTGAATGCGCTAATCTCAGGAACTACTGATGCGAATTGAAAAAATATTTTTGTGTTGGATAGACCATTTATCGAGGAAGGCTTTAGGCTATATAAACATCACGCTGCAACTAATAGGAGCGAAGAAACAATAAAAAATGTGGAGAAAAAAAAAATATTCATCTTTGAGGGCTTCCGTTGCGTGCGCTGCGAAAACGGTTCAAGATATCAAAAAAATGTGTATGAGAGAATTATTCCTCTTGAAATGATTCAACAAAATGTCCGCAACAGTATATGTCTATCTTTTAAGGTTAACTCACTAGAACTGTTTTTATGGTAATAACTATTCCACGCGGACGAAGTCGCGCGCACCAGCTAGTAATAAATATATAATAATTTTTCCATATATATACATCTACTTCTACTTCAAAATATAGTACTGTAACTCATAGGAAACACGCAATGATTTGCAATATAACAGATAAATCACGAGGATTCTATGCAAATAGCAATACTGCTTTATACCAGATTTCATCATCGTGATTGGTCCTTATTCGAAAAGTAATCATAACACCGAGTTTATCACTAAACTGTGATTAGCACACCACACCACACCGGCACACGGTTATATGACTCAGGGGCTTGTTGAGAAACAATCTAGCTACTGAAAGAATATGTTAGACAGCTAGGATACTATTTAATTTTAGGGAATTGGAAAGAAATTATCTTTATGTATGTATCTATATGTTAGAAGGAAATAAAAAAATGTGTAAGTTTTCGTTCTCCGCCCGTATCCGAGCCGCCGAATTTGAAAAACCAATTTTGACAGTCAATTAAAAAAAAATGTCTTTTGTTTGAAACTTCTGAAATGTTGCATTGGCAACGTATTTTTGTAAACATATCTAAATGACTCAAATTAAAACCTTCTGTTCATATGGAATCGTATACTTTCTAGAATTTCGCATGACAGAATAAGGATACGCATACCACATCGATCCCAGAATTATGTGGTTGGTTACAATGGTTACATAGTATGGTATAATTTGTGTTTTAATACCAGTAAGAATTATTAAGCACTTCTGCTAACTCAACATTTGCCAAACATATAAACTGTAGACTCTGTGAATAGTAAGATTTGTTTCCAATGCCACCAAACAGAACCAGTTTATTCCGGACCGTTATCAACCAAAGGACTTGCAAGAATTAACACTCGGCCAGTGCGTGAAGGCTAAATATAGGACCGGAATGAATAATTTGCTCTTACATAGTTTGTTCGCACAATGTAGGGTTATCAACGCCTCCGGAGCCGAAAGGGGGCAGTGTACTTGTTGATAACAGTGTGGTACTTGTGACACGTCTCTAGGAGACTTGTGGTGGATACCACGGACGCAGCATATGGACATATACAAAATATAGTGTATTCGTAACTCCAAAGTGGTGCTTAATATCAGGCAGGCTTCAATGAAAGACTTCGTGAAAAAAAAAATTAGCGTTGCAAAATTTATAGTTACCTATATATTCATTTAAGCGAACAGTCATAAAATACATTTTTTTTACAAGAAATGGGTTTTCACTTGACCGTAATTTGCCTGATTTATTTATTTATTTATTTAATAATAATTAAAACGGTCAAAACCAATTACATTAATTATTTCATACTCAAATACCTTACAATCACAATATTTATAATCACTTAACAATGTCATATAATAATTAATATATATATAATTTAAAAGTTGTCAAAAGGAAGTAAAATAATAATCAGTCCATTCAAATTAAAGTATGATGGTAAGCAATCATTACGGTCTAGGATTGAACGTGCTATACATGTATAATACGCATTGAGATAATATAGTTCAATGATAATACGTATCAAAATGTTTCATAAAATAAAACCCGACCTAATTGTCGATGAGATTTGCCATAGGTTCAAGGGATATAAAATATTGGCATTGTTCATAATGTCATATCAACTTGAAATTTAGTTGTACAAATTTTGGTAACGTTGAATTATTCAGAATCACAAAAATGTTTCAGCGGCCTTAGGCTATAACGAGAGCTAAACTAGAGTTTTAAAACAGCTAACTACGAGTATAAATAGCAGCAAAATCACAACTGATTTTATTTTTTCTATTCATCATAGAAAAAGACAAACAAAATATTTCTTTATACTACACCTGCTCGGAAAGTACCTTGTTACTTTATCAAATTTACGGTAGAAAGTACGTCATTGCATATCGAACAAGTATGCGGGGAGAAAATGCATCTGAGCGGGAAGAAATGGATTTTCATACACTTTTCTCTCCCGCTCAGATGCGTTTTCTCCTCGCATATTTGTTCGATATGCAATGACGTACTTTCTACCGTAAATTTGATACTTTTCGAGCAGGTGTAGTATAAAGCACTATGGATCACTCGAGAGAAAGTGCGATTCCCGATCTCGGGTGTTTTAAAGCCCTCGCCTACGGCTCGGGTTTCAAACGACACCCTCGACGGTAATCGGTCACTTTCTCCTCTCGGTGAACAATGTACTATTTTTCAGCTATTCTGTTTTGTTTCTCCAATTTATTCATTATTTATTAGAAGTTCATTGTCCAATACAATAAAAATATGCCCCATCAGCCATTGTTTATTGGTCATGAAAAAGCATTTGTTACCACGTGACATGTTTGCTATGAAACCTATGACAAAATCATGTCTGTATATACTCTCACGTGTCCTTATTGAGCAAGATTAAAAAAATGCAGTTTTAAAATACTAGAAATCTTTATGTTGGCCAATAAATGTTTTGAATGCATATTCATAGGGCTTTTGTCAGTGTAGAATTTATAAAGTATAATAGTTGTTGGTAACGTAACAGCATTAAAAGTGATATTAAGTTCACCAAACAATCTGCGCTCAAAAAAAACCGCCCGCCTTAGGTCATATTGTTGCACACCCGCTCTACTGTAAATTGGTTTTAATTACCTATTTAAAGAAAAATAACATGAATAATAATAAAGTCTAATATTCATAACATTTTATGGATATTTTTATTTTTGTTGATAAAATAAACTACAAAGAAGAAATATGATAGTCAGATGTAAACGTGACTATATCCCCGTCCACTAGTTAATAGCAAGTTGCTAATGACTGTCCATTACCTACTGTTAGAACGTAGGTACCTGTTTGTGATAATGACCAAGTTACTCTACCTATCTCTAGTAAGCCACTTTGACGAGTCAAGTGTAGTTTAGATATTTGTTTTTTAAATGTAAAACGACAACTTTATTTACAATAATAAAATATAAAAACAAGGATAGAAAAACTAAACGTAAAAAACTAAATGTAAATAATGTACATAATCTTTTTTAGTTTAGATATACATATATGTATTATATTGTTTATTTTTTGTAAATCCCACTAATATTATAAAGGCAAGATTTTGTACAGGTGTGTGTGTGTGTGTGTGTGTGTGTGTGTGGGTGTGTGTGTTTGTATCTTTGTCATGCGGAAATTGATTACGACACTAGTATAGCCTACTTTAGCCAGTAGCTTGTAATGAGAAGGGACCTATGTATATTTTCTGGACCTTAATGGACATTTTCATTCTTGATTCCTTGAAGCAATGAAGTAACAAGTAGTCAGACCAACAAACATCACATATTTTTTTGTGTATATACATGATCTCTCTTAAGTCGTATTTCCTCATGACTTAGGGTCGTGACTCCCCCACAGAACTAATTCATTAGGGGAGTTCTATATTCTGAAATAGCTGAATAAAATGGCTTTTTTACTTTTACTTTACTTACATGATAACCTAGACACAATAATGATAGGTATTTGAAGGCACGTGTTCAGCAAAGTTGGTATAATTTCAACTCGGCAAAAATGTGAAAATGTAATGTAGTACTGCATCCATTTCAGTCCAAAGTCCGTTGCGGAGAGATGCCCCTCTTTTGCTATTACGGGCGTGGCGCAGCTTCAACCATAGGTACTAAGCATTCTACATAACATATCAACTATGTATACTAGTGAAACCTATGTGGTTCAGTGTACTGCAACATCATTCGCGATTACCAAAGTTAAGCAGCTGTTGTCGCGGTCAGAACTTGAATGGGCGACTGTGGCAAAAAGATTAGTAGAGTAGTATTTACACCTGGTTGCTTCCGCAGTTCAGATAAAAAGTTAAATTGTAAGTAAACTATTTGTAATAGTACGGCACAACGGTGGGTTAAATAAGCCAACATTATAATCCCTTGGACAACGTCTGAGATAATGAATAAAAAGTAAAATAAAATAGTCGTTTAGACATGTGAGAGGACCCCAGGGTGGTTTGAAATCTCTGAAACCACAGTTGACTACTCTCAGTAGTTCAGCTAACTGAGCTAATAAATTATTGAAGGCAACACACGCTGCGTCCAGTTTGTAGATGGGTGACCGAATAAAAATTATTTCAATTTTATTAAAGAAATTCCAAAGCATCGGATGACAAAATATGAATAAGCAGGTATTATATGTTCCGTCCGAACACAGAGATCGAATCCCTTGATATTTTTTTGACTTCATATGGTTATAAATCCTTAGCAAGAGAGTTTTAAAAGCAGTTTCGAAACTTTGGAAACTAACTGACGTTAAAAACACTTCGAAAAGGGAAAGAAACTACATAAGTACATATATTTAACTACAGACACACTTGTCTTACAAGCTGCAACTGAATCTGTGTAATCACGTACCTACGTTTATTTTTACCGGTGGGTTTGTTTTCATTCGAGCACAGAATGCGCAGCAGTTTCAGTACAAAGTCCTCCTCACACGGGCGAAGCATGAAAACAACGTTACTATAAATAAAGTTTATAGTTGGGCTCTGAAAAACTGAATCGGTGTCAAATTGGGTTAGTCGGGGATTTTTATCTTCTCTTTGTCGTCTTTCCGTCTATCTATGTACCTCCTCTTTACTGAGGTTGTAAATTCCTTTACAGGTTTTAGTTAGTATTTATTTCAATCATATCTTTTTTAATAAATTGTTTCTCAGCTATAATAATATAAAAAAAACTATTGTGTAATATTAATATGTATATGTAAGTACAGTTTATTGCGAACTTTATTTACAATAATAAAATATAAAAACAAGGGAAGAAAAACTAAACATACTACTTCTAACTACTACAAATAGGGGCACTTAGAAAATAAGTAAAAAAAAATAAATTAAAAATAATAAGTACCTACTTTTTTTAATACATGTGTGCCAAATGCTATATGTCAATTTTATTGCTTTTTTAAATATTCTGGACAGCTGTTATAGTTTATATAACTCACTAGTTATGAATCATCACATTGTTTATATAAAAAAAATAAAAGACGAACACTATACCAAGATGCTTATTAAAAAATAAGTTTGGTGAGAAAAAGTCAACAAACAAAAAGCAAAAAAGCAGTTTTCTTTGGAAAGCAAGCGGATAGAGCAATTTGAAGATGTCTCTAATTTCCCAGCATCAAACAGTTAGTTGCCAAAATAGCTGATTTGATATAAATTAAACTAAACGTAGAGAGGTGCCAAACACTCGTAATATCGTCAGATCGTAGGTTAGATATTTTAAGAGCATTTGTTATTTTGATATCGAAGTCTTGTTTTGTTTAGTACCTGAATATATGAAGCTTAGTTTAAAAGCCAACTTCAAAAGATGCATGGGCAACTCGACATTGCCAGTATTTAAAAAAAAAAATGCTAGTTGGCTAAACCCTAATTAAAAATATATATTTTTTTTGATTATTTTTTGTTGGATTTACATACTTCTCCGTATGAGAGAGGCCAACTCTAGTGGCGAGAGTATTCAAACAGCGTTAAATGCCTCCGACATGGCCGTACCATGATAAACAGCTGGGACTTACAATATACCGTGGCATAAAGAGAATGCCACTTTTTCGCCTGATCCATAATTTGTTAAGCTTTGTAAATTCGCAGTATACATAGTACATCCTACAAGCGAATACCTCCGCTATCTGATCTACGGGCGATACTATGACGATTTGAATGACTATAAAGAATAGTCTCGACTGTTCTGCACAATTTTTATAAATGAAACCTCGCCAGCTCTAGTCGGTGCTGTGATGTGCGGATGTTATCGGCGTGAAAGTGTAGTTTCAGGTGTGACGTCACGCGCACGTCGCCACGCCGTGCTCGCGACGTGCTCCGCCCGTGTCACGCCCGTGGGACACACCTACGTATCATACGCTAAAATATATTATATGTATATGAAAACAAACGTTTTAAACAACACTTGGGCAAAAATCCGGGATCACATCTATTGTAGGTAGGCCTACAACTATTAATTGATTGATTGATTAATACTTTATTGGACACTCACATAAAAATTAAATCATTATACAAAAAAGAGACAAATTTAAATCTAATGCCAAAAATGGCGGCCTTATCGTTGAAAGCGATCTCTTCCAGGCAACCGTGGGATGGAGAGGAAATTATAAAAAAAAGACTAGACTAACTATCTTTGTTTACAGAGGTCAAATTAGGTACACTGTCCAATAAAAGCCTATTCTATGATTTATTGAGAACTTATGAAGTATACTCTCGAACGTAGCGTGTTGTAAACTGGCAAAATTATGTTATAGACGAGCAATTGTATATGTAATTATTTTCCAAAACAAAGTTTTAAAATCATATATATCACATTACAGTGTTACTTTTGTGAATTTTAAGTGTCTTCACGTGATAGAATGTCTCAAGATTCCTGTCGCAGCACAACACAAGTCTCCATAGACTTAGTGTGTTGCGCAGTCATCCATAGATGTACTACCTAAAGTAAGTTTAAGATTAATTGTATTTTTACATACATACATTGTATTTTTGGCATAATAAATGATTATTTAAACGATTATATTACATATTTAAACGATTTAATTATGTACATACGTAATACCGTAGGTATATTTATTTCATGCGATCCTATATGATTGAGTCTATGTTATGGGGTTACAGTGTAGGTACAAAAATGATTTACTTCATTAAGCATAAGCCCAAAAACATTATAAATTCCGTACATACTGTAGAGTAATGTAAACTTCTTTTCTTTTTACTCTAAGTATAACAGACTAAGTACATTATTTTTCAAACAACCAGCTACACGAAGCTAAAAGGTAGAGTCTGTTGGATTGGACCCAAGATTGGATATAATATTCTTTATTTCCGTTAAAAAATATAAAAAGCATAATTATGTACGTCAAAAAAGTTGAGCTAAAAATTAAGAAGAAGTTGTATCAATTTATGTATTTGTTTGCAATACTTTTGCTCAACTAAAATAACTTGGCAAAAATGCTAAAAAATGTTTCGCTTTCCTGATCCATTCAACAAATGGGTGTGTCAGATTTTATGTGGCTTAGAAATCGATGAATGCTTAATAGAAGTAAACAGATAGCAACTTAACCATTTATCTGACTCAGAGCAAAGGATACGGTTTTTAAGCCCTTTAAATTGTTTTCGTGTTAAAATTTTGTTTCGATTCTCTTTAACCCAACTATTCGGACTGTGACCAAAATAAATGACGCAACTTTGTATACTTTTAAGATATTATTTATTAAAACTTCCCTTTTCTAGAAAGATTTGTTTGTTGTAAGTGCTACGAAAATATAATCTTATCGTGTTGGTAATTTTCCATTTGAGAATAGGTAATGGGTAGGTACAGGTTTTCTTCGAAAAAGGATGTGATGCAATATTTCTCAAATCTAAGCTCATTATAGGAAGTTTAGTACAAGGTGTTTATTTACAAGAGTTGCACGGGCAAGTTATTTGCTGAAAGCTTCACTAGAAGCTTTTTTAAGCTGTGTCTGTTTTTGTGTTAATTTTCTAAGTAGGAAATGTTACGACTTATCGCTATGAAAAGTAAGAAACGGTTGTCGCTATCACGACAGATAAGGAGTCTGATGTCAGTATTAGGTAGCTTGTTATCAGCGTCGGCGCGCGGACCTTGCTCGCGCTGCTTCAGTCGCGGCGGGGGCTCCGTGGCCGCCCAGTGCCTCCTCGCACGTGCCGCCCAGGGCTTCCCTGCCCGTCAGTGCCGCCCAGTGCCCAGTGT
>OZ026818.1:11492037-11681665 GCA_964023185.1 Macaria liturata
CCACCGCGCCGCGCGCCGCACTCCGCCCGCGACCACACACACCACTATTTGACAGTTTGGGGTCATCGCCCGCCACCACTCGCCGCTGCTCCTCCGCGACACTTTCAACACGGAATCCACCAATGAGGTCACAGTCGCACTCACTCGCAACTCGATGAGCAATAACAATATTTATATTCGTACGGAATCTTCGATTATATCTTCGAATAGATGCAGAGATTTTGGTAACCTTACTGGTAAATACTGTTGATTTATGCTGTAAAATTCCACTGTAACTACATTAGTATTTATCAAAGTGGATCAACACACTGAGCTTACATATATTATAAACACAAACATACCTACTTACCAAGAATTAGCACGTTTTCGGAAAAACTCCATCGATCCAGTAAACATTTTGCTCAAATTCCTTTATCAAGGTATGTATCACGACATGACCTACATCAAGTGACTCGGTGCGATGATCTTATTAAACAACCAAAACGTATGACAAAGACTTCGCCACTCAGTATTAGTCACTATTCACAATTCAGTGTCATAATAAAATACCATTTATTACGCTAAAAATCCGTTTCACCAAAAGCCCCCACAAAAATGACAACAACAAAAGAAGTATTTCCTATAAGAGCAGTAAAACAGTGCATTGCCGTTACAAAGAAAAGCAACACGTATTAGTCACGCATACGCGCGTGTGAGTGACGTGTCAATGTGTGCGTGGTGTCTCGTGAAAGCAAGCACGCGAGCGCTGAGTGAATATCTACTACTGCCTATACTGTGGCAAGAACTTGTACTACTGGTTATACTGTGCCAATGACCGTACTATTCAATACTTCTACCTATTCTGTGACAGTGACAGTGACTAAGTGCAGTAACTATGACCACACTGTGGTTGCGTAGTCACCTCGGTCGGACACACAAAAGGGCCACAATGTCGTTTACAATCAAGTGAATTGTGATAGAGTAGATGCCTAGTGCACGACCCAAAACATATAAAATAAAGTCTAACTTAAATAAGAACATAGGTATGTATTCCATTTAGTTTTAAGCAAAATGTTTTTTTTTGCTGAATCACTTATTTAAACAAAGATGTTCTAATTCCATCATCTTTATTACATATAGGCATCCTCAGGACGTGTTGACTCCTCGAACGTCGGGCTTTCGGATCGGACCGACGTTCAAGACACAAGGTGCGGTGTTGGTAAGATCTTGAGATCCACGGAGGCCACGTTGGTTAGGAGGTGAGGTGTGGCGGTGGTATATGGAGGAACACACCTAAAAACCATCAAGTTTGTTGTTTGATGTCGGTTAAGAAGCAGTCGCAGCGGAAAAACACTACATATTTCTCCAGAGTTTCAGTTTTTCAATATATAGGTAGACACTGTAAAACCACTTATGCTATTTTTATCCCGGATTAACGCGTCAAATATCACAGACTATATATATATATATATATCCAAAACTAAAGTTCTCGTATTAAACCTTGTTTGCGTCATAAAAGCCACAGATTATGTAGCAGTAAACCCCGGGCATCGCGTGAGTATCATCATCATATCGAATTACAACGCACTTTTGCTATCAGATTGTCAAATAGTAAATAAAAATAAAATCATTTCATAATAGCGTGATACTGGTACTGATAGGTATTGGACTTTTGACTTAGACAGGTGTTGGTAAGTACCTACATGTTTTTCATTCGAAAGAAAGAAAGAAGAAGAAAGAAAATATATTTATTGAGACACACACAAAACTATAACTTATTTACTTACTAAACTGACATTAGAAATATTTTAACATGTTATTAAGTGAAGGATCGTCCATTCAAGTCAATAAGTTTTCTTTCACTTCAAATGCTACATTTCTTTTTCTTTCTAATTATGTATAATATTAACCACTTAAAGTCTAATTATTGCATCAATATACTGTCAGTTTTGTTAGAAAATATGCTATAGTATACATACAACTGTGTCGAAGATATTTACGAACTTTGCCGAAGCAAAGTCTCCAAAAACTGAGTTTAGACTCATTTGAGTGTTCCCCTCCACGGAAATCTTTAGTAAAAGGCGAAAGATTTATACGTGTTGAAGGGAAACCAGAGTGACGGCACTAATAACAGCAAAAATTTCTGACTTAGCTATGAAAAATCACAATAGCGCGATTCAGGATTCTAAAGGTCATTGATAAGCGCCATCTACAATGTGTGTTTGAAACTAACAAATTTTCATCATCATCATCATGCTCAACTTTACAATTTATTATATTTTTTATTGGCATGAAAATGAGAAGTAAGTTTGTTTAAAAGTTTTATATTAATTTCAAAAGAGAAATATGGCTTAGGCTGTAAAACAGTCATTTATTTTTACCGTTTTTTAAGCTTATATCTTTCTTATAATTCGAACGGATCACAGACTATAAGACGGAGAATATCTGTGACGAAAAAATTATAAAATGAAAGCTCCCAATTTGGGTGCTTCCCGAGTCGTCGCGCTGCAATAGCCGCTCCCTCCCGTGAGATTGCGTGCGCCGTTCGTCGTGCTGCTGCTCCCGAGCGGGAGGTCGACGCGCCTGCACCACCTCCAGGAACCACCGCCTGTCGTCCCGGCGCTATAGAAATGCGCCGCAGCGACAGGCACATCGCCTCATCACGTCGAACAACGCCGACCGTTGCTGGTACGCCGCCGGACTGAGCGACTCGACGTGAACTGTGAACTTCCCCGGGGTCAGTGTGCCCCGGAGCCCAGGCCCTCGAAAGAGATTTATCTCGTAGAGGTCCTACCAGCTCCCCTCGGGGACTGGCAGACGACCACGTGACTGGGTGCTTCCAGAGATCAGATGACTCGTTTCACTAGAGGCTCCGATGATTCATTTTTGCATAATCATTATTCATATTTCATTCTACCTAACCAGATGTCATAATTCTAATAAAATGAAAAAATAACTTTAGTTTCCTTCCTTATAATAAAATTGTTATTCGTAGAAAGGTCTACGCATGGTCTACGCTCGTAGCGCGCGTAGCACTGACGTAGTGTTATGAAGAAATTAGTATTATGCCCAACGAAAAATATTGTTATATTTCATTATGTTATTAATTAAAAACAGTTATAGATACTTGGATTTACCTGTGGACTTCATTACTTCATTACTAACCGGTGAAAACAAGAAAAATTATACATTTCCTTTAATGATCTTCTATACAAACTGAGGTATTAGTACACCCTCATTGGTTTCCATGCGTTTCCACATTCCACACAATATTATTTTATCTCATGTTATGATACACCTAGCTCCATCTATATTTGATAGTAGTCAATACTTCGTATTCATTAACACGAAAATAAACAGCGAACGGTATCAAGGCGAGAACGAGGATATTTTTACTTCAACCATTTTGATTAACATATTAGTTCATGAAATCAACATAGATGGCGCCACTGTATTCTAATTTTTAAATCAGTTGTAGCAGAAAATATTACTTTATATCTTTATAGTATTAGGTTTACTTTTATATAATTTTAGCATGGTTTTAAATCAATCAAATCAATCTATTCCATAAGGGACCCTCTTAAACGTAAGAGAATAAAACTTTTATCAGCAAATATAACAATACATAATCTTATTTTATATACACTATTAAGTAAATCACAAACTAAACCTTGGTTATTAAATACAGCACTTATTATGTAAAAGTTATTAAGGATTTTCACGCTGGTACTCAATTAGATGTACTACTTCAAGGAAATCAATCAATGTGTCAAAATATAGCGTTAGGAAACGACTATACAAAAGACTTCAACGCGCGTTGTAAAAATTGTTTGAAATCTTTTGCGCCGTGAAAACTCACAAATATGTTAAAAATAAAATTATAAGAATTTAAGTGATTGATTATTAAAAACCGATATATTTATGACGTGTAAAGAAATAGGGATACCATAGGTATACACTTTTATACTGTCCTTAACTTTAGCGCCATCTAGTGTCATCGCGGCGAACATGTATGTCTAGAGGGAAACTCTTTGGCAGCGTAAGTGGAATCACAGCGGAAAATGTTGCAGCGTTAAGGTTAATCCATACGCTTCCAACAAGTCATTGTAGATGGCGCTACTATATCTTTTCTTTTTTAAGTTTCACAACAGAATTTTAAAGTTTTAGATTTTTTTAGTTTTTCTTCCCTTGTTTTCATATTTTATTATTGTTAATTAAAGTTTTTGATTTTGATGTTGCTGTTGTTTGATTGATTGCGTTATCAATTCATTTGGATTACAGGAATATTTTTTTTTAAATCAGCTTACAAATACATAATATGAATATATAATAATTAGTTACTTAAAAACAGTAGTTTTATGAACAACTTCGCAAAACAAATGCTGGCTATAAAATATCAGTTGAAAAGTAAAAAGCGCGTAAAAAAAGTATAAAGTAAGTAAGTAAATAAAAAAATGGATTATTATCAAGTGGACAATGTCGCTGTTGCCTGTAAAAGTAGCTGTATCTTAAATATGTTGTATGCAAAATCACCGAAAAACAGTTTTTATTGGCATTCGTTATTTTAAAGGGTTTACGACAATTATTTCTATTTGAGTATTTTAACTTCTTTCTGTTTACCACGTTTGGCTTTGCGTCTTTCACCGTTATTATCATAACATGTAAATATCATACATTAAAATTCCTGCTACCACATTTCTTTGTCTCAAGAGTAAAATAAGGCATGATTACATAGTAGATGTTCCTAAGACCAGTACCAAGATTTTTACACTATTTATTTATTTAAGATCTACATTTATTTTGCGAACTGCCAAACTGCGCATTGCCAGATTCTCTGTTCCCTTGAAATTTATTTTATCGGTCTTCCAGTTGTAAGTTAACCTGTGTCTTCTAGGCTAGCGCACTAGATCGTAGGTTACAACGTTGCTTAACTTTAGGCGAGTTGTAGTCAAGCGTGAGCCTATCTTGCAAAGTAAAAACACACTGATATTTGGTTATGTTGTCGGGGATCTAGGTTCCTGGTTAGCTTGGTAATTGAGGCTGTAATCTACTATTCTAGAGATGTGAACACTGTCTCGTCCTCTTTAGTCTTATTCTTCCTTACCGAAGGTCGTGACTCCCCCTTAGTATAAATTCTTTTTCATTTTTTAATACATTGTTTTCTTTTTTAATACATTTCTTCACGATGATTTCTTTCACTGTTAACGAACACAGTCTACTCCATACATAATACTTACGAGTTGTTAGATTACAGTAAATAATTTATCAAGCTATCAGTTTATGCCTTAAACCAGATATCTTCCTCTTTGAGGTATCCTTCGCGACTCACGTGCACCCACTGCTGAAGACAGGGTAAGAAATAATAAAGGTGAAGAGGGTCGAAAGTCTAACATTAAAGATATTAAAAAATAAGTTTGACTTTATCGCAAAAAACGTAGATACAATATTTTCTAGATTTTTTGTCTGACGCTGATCACGCAAAAACGGCTGAACGGATCTTTGGAGTGTCATAGGCTACTTTATATCCTGAAATTATGCGAGCGGACGCGGACGTCCACTAGTAAAAAAAAATTGTTTATTTGTTACTTAATATGTTACCACTTTTAATACTGTGATATTTAGCACGCCGAGTTCCTTCGAAATATGTGCTTACGTTTCCTTCATAATAATATTTATTTTTTATTATTATTTATTAAGACTTAACATTTGTAATCACAATAGTACAATTATAAAATTATAACAGACAATATAGGTTAATAGTATATTGTGTCACATGTCGAAGTTAAGCACAGCTTGCATTATAACTTAAATTATTTGCAAACACAATTTTATAAGAACATTGTATCAATCTATATATTTTTATGATTTTGGTGTTTTACGCTTAAATTTCATATACATATTATATCCATATATACATATATATGGATATAGTATATTGAGATCGATATAACAATAACGTATCAACAGTTTCTTAATTCTGTTTGAAAATCTATATTTAAAGTAAACTAAGATAAAGAAGTAAGATAGACAGAAAACACTTTATTAAAAACACCAACAAACAAATGAAATAACTAGAACATATGAATAAACACGATGAAACATATTAAAATTAAAATAAGTGTCCTAATTAGCGACCTCCATTAAAATATTAAAATTTATTTATTTCATAAAATACTGATACATTAAATAAACACAATAGTAATTATTTCAAGGGTTATTTCACCTATAGCTTAGTGTTTGATTTTAAACGAACTCGATTGCCTTACTGGTAAGTATTTTCATAAGTATTTTAATCAATACCTCGAGATGTTTTTTTTATTAATGAGAGTTGCGACTCCTCCATCGATGCCTAACAGCCGATACAAGTTGATTTTGTTGATCGTTCACATCACACATACGAGTACATAAGTATGAACGTCATTAATATGATTTTATGTTCATGTAAATAGCTCGTTTTTTTAATTTCAGATATGGGTCCAAGTAACCCGAAATAAACGTAGTATCTGTCGTGGGTCCAACATTACACAATATTGGCACAAGATCAGCATGGGATCGCAGATTTTTTCCATTTGACCTCCAAACCTTCTATATGAAGATGACACCCGATGATGACGATGATGATCATCTTCAAGGTGGCTGGTATGAAAAGAGAGAGGCGTATACCTAGCAGTAGGACAAATCCAGTTGCGGATGATATAATTATGGTGAGGCAACTGTTAGATTCCAGCTTATTTCTTTTAAAGTAAGGCGATCCTATCTGATATTTTTATTTATTTCTTCATCATCATCATCATCAGCCTGTTATCGCCCACTGCTGAGCATAGGCTCTCTTCTCGTTCTTATATTCATGTATTTCTTAAACAAGCAAATTTGTTTAAGGTATTGTTTTTCAGTTTATTAATTAAGACAAGTTCTTTGCATGAAACATCTCACTTGTTCAATCTAATCAACAACGGAACTATAATATATATTTTGTATTGGTCTTACTTATAATCTATACAAATCTATACTAATATCATAGACAAATTAAACTTTTGAGTTTAATTAGTTTAATATTATAAAGCTGAAGAGTTTGTTTGTTTGTTTGAACGCGCTGGAATCTCTGGAACTACTGGTGCGAATTGAAAAAATCTTTTTGTGTTGGATAGACCATTTATCGAGGAAGGCTTTAGGCTATATAACATCACGCTGCAACTAATATGAGCGAAGAAACAATGGAAAATGTAAAAAAACGGGGAAAATTATTAATCTTTGAAAGCTTTCGTTGCGTGTGCTGCGAAAACGGTTCAAAATATAAAAAAAAATTGTATGAAAGAATTATTCCTCTTGAAATTATGTAACAAAATGTTTGCAACAGTATATGTCTATCTTTAAAGATTAACTCACTAGAACCGTTTTTATGGTAATAACTATTCCATGCGGACGAAGTCGCTGGCACAGATACATAGTACTAAATAAGCGAACGTTTAGCTAAAAAACAGTATGAAAATCGGTCTATTTAATACGGAATTCAAATAAGTAAGAAGGTAAGTATAAGCATGGAAGAGAGGCGGAGCTTCTTTTTACAATTTATATAAAACAATCTCTTCCTCCAACAGTAACTTGTATCGAACAGTGAAAGATATTTTACAATTAATACTCAATTAATGGATTTCTGTAGCGACTGATATAAGGTAAATATGATAGGAGACTATCACTGCCTCAAATTACCAAATACAAATTTAGTTATTTATCAATACAAAGTTTTTGTACATATAAATGTACATCTGAAATCCTGCAATTTGTGTTTAGTGTTGTATGCTAAGGGTTTTTTGTACACCATGCTAGACATCGATTCTGTATCGTGTACAGTTTCTACGCGCCAAAACCTCTACGATACTCTTACGTACTCTTACTTACAAAATCTAAACGTTTAGTAAGTTTTTAACATTTTCTGTTCAGTTAAAAATCCTGAAAAGAAGTATAAAAAGCATTCCCTGTTCCCAGGCTTCTACGTTCTTGTTCCCAGCGTGCTACGAGAGCCGCTACGGCGCCGCTACGCGCTACGTCCGTAGCGGGGAGGGGTACCAAGGAGGCGGGGCCAGCCAGCCTCCTCGCCTGACGCCGCCTTATCTCGCCTCAGTCGCGCGCCGACCGTGCTCCCGCGCGCACGTCGCCTCTCGCCACGACTTCACGTCAGTTCGTGCAGTGCAGTGAGTGTGACATGTTGGAACCAGGTGCAAACTAGGTCATGTCGCGAAGGAAGCAGAGCAACCCAAAGCCTTTGAAACGTAAGTCTATGATAAATGATTAGAATTTATCCAGAAGTTTTTTTGTGAGACGAGGTATGCTTATAAGACAACTGTATCAACAAAAAGTTGTTCCTAGCTTAAGTTCTGAAAGTACGTTGTTTCTTAACAGCTAAAAGTTTTTGTAACATATTAACTGTATTGTATAGTTAGACCATCAATACAATTCTCAAAAAAAAATGTTGTGATGTATCCTCATAGACAACGTGATAAGTTAAAGTTAATTCTATTAACTGGAGCTTTGAAAGTTAGTTCAATACTTTGTAACTTGAGTAAAACTTATGATAATAGTGTAATTTTTCACTTTGGTTAAGCTACAGTAGTTAGTGGAGATATATGTAGTTTAAAAAAACGCGGTAGCTTTTAGAAGATTATATTCTATCTTAATTACTTCAAACTTAGTGAAAAGTAGTATAGAGCTTCAAGTATATTAATGTAAAACAAATCAATTTAAAAATCTAACAATTTTATAAAAACAAAAGACCATTTATTGCAATGCTTAGCAACAAAAATGATGCGCCGGGTTAAACCCTTAAGTCTGTAATGTTTAAGTAGGTACGTTTGTAACTTATCTTAAACTTAGCGCTCCAAGTAATTTCAAAATATCTGTAACTTAGTAACTGCAGTTAAGTTACTGCTGCTTATGTTGCAACCGTAACTTGGTAACTATGTCAACATCTGTGGCGATAAGTAAAACAATAAGTTATTGATAAGTTGCCAGTTTTGTTTGTCAACTTAAAGACTGTTATTTTGTGATAAACGAAAACATCGAGGGTAGGTATTTAAAATGCAAGTTAATTTTAACTATTATCAGATATATTTAATTTTAGATTTTTGATATTGATATTATTTACATTTATGACATTATCATACACGCCTGCCTATATTGTAAGAAATTGAAAACCAAACTGCAAAATATATCATCATTAAGTGTAACACAGTTATGTACCTCAACTAAGTCACACTATGAAAATCCCTGTTACTTATTATTAATCTATAGGTACTTAATATTATAAAGCTGAAGAGTTTGTTTGTTTGATTGTTTGTTTGTTGGTTTGAACGCGCTAATCTCAGGAACTACTGGTGCGAATTGAAAAAATCTTTTTGTGTTGGATAGACCATTTATCGAGGAAGGCTTTAGGTTATATAACATCACGCTGCAACTAATAGGAGCGAAGAAACAATAGAAAATGTGGAAAAAACGGGTAAAATTATTATTATACTACTACTATTCATCTTTGAGGGCTTCCGTTGCGTGCGCTGCGAAAAAGTATCAAGATGTCAAAAATGTATGTATGAAAGAATTAATGCCTAAAATAACTATTCCACGCGGACGAAGTCGCAGGCACAGCTAGTTATAACGTAGTTATGGAAAACGGAGAATTTTTGTATATACCTAACTACTACTGCTAAGTACAAACCTATTGACATGAATCATATTTGTAGAGAGAAATATTATTTATTTACTAATCTTACCATCACTAGTTCAAAGGTATGTACCTACTTTATGTAATAACAAAATGGAAAGATACAATCACAATCAATGGGACAGATTTCACAAAATATACGTGTTAAAGTAATCTAAATGTACGCTACTGAAAAAAACAAACGAGTTTTATAAAAAAAGCGATGAAATAAAATTATGTAAGCATAAGCAAGTCATATTCATCAATTAGTTTTCAAAATACAAGTTTGTATATGCGATTGAAATTAATATTCAAATTGCATAATCCCAAATGATGGAGCATATAAAATATATATTTAAACGAACTGGAAAATTTACATTTTAAACATGAAAAATCTTTGTTTTATGGCCTTTTAGACTTAACGAGGCCTCAATAAATATTAAAGACTTATTTTCATGTTTATATAAAGACCAGCCACTTATATAAAACAGTATATTTTAATATTGATCAGACTATTTCCGTATTTCAATTCTTGTATCATTAGACAAATATACAATATATACATAGTTAACGTTATGGTTGTTAAAATGTTTTTTAAATATAACGCAAGGCTCTTTTATAGTGGCGTTTTATGTTAAACTACCTAGTGGCTGCTCGCGGCTTCGCTCGCATTAAGAAGTAAAACTAATCCCCTATTTCACCCCATATAAAGTGGCATTTCCTAAAATCCTTAGCAGATGCCTACGTCATAACACCTACCTGCATGCCAAGTTTCAGCCCGATTCGTCCAGTGGTTTTGGCTGTGCGTTGATGGCAGTCAACCAGTCTCCTTTAAGTTGTCCACTCTCATTCAATAAGAAGACCTTTAAGTTTTATATATTTAGATATAAGAGTACTACTTAACTTGAAAAACTTTGATTGAAAATACGTACAAGCTAAAGATGACCACTTTGGTTTCAGCTGTCTACCACCAGTTATAGCAGTCTTGTTTTATTAGATACACAAGCATTTTTTAACCATATTTCAGTAAATTTTAAATAGGCCTTATAATCTAGAAGAAAAGCTCTTTACTCTCTTAGTCTAAACTCTCAGCTTAAGTTTTAGTGTACACAGAGTACTTTCTCTTTGGGTGATCAATACACATATTTACCACTACATTAATCCAGGATAAAAACATCTTTAATTAATCCAGTTTCTAACCTACCTATGTTTATACAAATTATCATTCATTTCAGTGTAGCCGTATGTCAGGATAAAGGAAAAAACATGCCTATTAGTTCAACTGTATATTATTATTATTGTAATGTGATGCGGTTATTCTGATCATAGCATTTCACATTTAGGCGACCAAACGACTAAAATGAAATGTGTGATAGAAACTGTTTTTTTCGTTAAAAAGTTTTTCATTTCTACACTCCACAATACAGGTAAATTACATCCTAGTGTGGAGTGTACGGAGCAAAGTTGTATAAGTACCTAAATTTTTGCTAAATAAAGTTATCTTTATCTAAAATAAAGTTATCTTTATTAAAACTGATGTAAAATATATTCAATTTCAGATTATCTCATTTATTATGCAAAACATGGGTAAGCTGTACACATATGTTATTCTAAGTTACATAGAGCGCGCCATGTCTTAACCAACTAATAAAAAATATATTTTCGGTCATTTGTCAAATAAATTTACCGGGTTAAGTTTAAATTGGGATTTTAGATTTGGTTAAACCTTAAATTAGTAGATCCGGTTGTAATCCGTGGTCCAGTTAATCAGTATAAATAGTCTATTTTTGTTTACCCGATAGAATCAAAGAGGGTTCGTTAAACCACTATCTATGCTTAATGTATTCACCGATTGTTAGCTTATCACTGCTCCTGATAACTGTAGTTAATTATTTATGTTGAACCGGCCAACAATCGCTAGCTTGAGATTTTTAAATGAGTGTTACCGAAAAACCTCAATCTATTTTAGTTCTTGGTAGTTTTGCTATCTTTAATTTCGTGAAAAGTGCATTGAATATTATGACACATTTATAAATGTTTTAAATGAACCAACTATCTTAAATTATGTAACCTATGTCTGATTAATGTTATGAAATATATAAAAATCATAATTATAAACAAATTATGAGTCTGATGTTGTTAACTGCCTCACAAACAGTAGGTAATGACATGTTTAGAGTTTTATAAAGTAGGATGATTTTTTAAAATTATTTTTATTCAAGTTTGGTTTGATTTTTGGTTGTTTTTTTCACGTCCATATCTACCTGTTTAATTTTTATGTTGTGTTTTCACCACTTAAAATTACTTATGTTCGTAACTTTAAAGTCTCGTTTTGTTAGTGTGCTGTGCATGAATTATTATTAAGATATGTTCAGTTTTTTGTTCTTTCAACAGTGTTTCCCTCAACATAAACCTGATATATTCAGATTATCAATAAAAAGAGAAAACAAAACTTTAAGTTACCTCGAGTCAATCATTTGTTTATCTTGTGTGATTGCAGTATTGACCGCTGGGTTTTGTCCAGACTTCTTATACATATAGTACATGTATATTACTTATTATGACGACAAATCTTGCACCCAATCAATAATATTTATACTAAAGAGAAAGCGAGTGAAAGTGATAACTAATCATGAGTGAAGAATGTGACCTGTGGTGTGTTATCTTTTGTATAAACAATTAATTTTGATCGTTATTTAACGTGAGCATGTTATTTTGTATTATCACTAGAAAATACTGATTATGGTTGTTTGGGGAGCTGTCGCGATCGTGTAGAAAATTGTACCGAGATAATACTTAAGACCGTAGAAGAAATCAAATATTTTGCTTATTTTATGTTCATAAATACATACATTGATAATTGTCTAATTTTAAAATAAAATAAAATAAAATGTTTTTATTTCGGACAACATAAGAGATCCAGATAAGTGTTAGTAAACTAAAAACTATAAACTTAAAACTAATAAGGGTTAGTACAACTAAAACTAAGTGTGCTAAGGCGAGTATAAGTATATTGTTTATTGAGTCATGTACTTAGGCGGCATGCCCTGTGGAATCATAGTTCGCACGAGATGCCTCCGTACAGACGCCTGCGGGTCCTCCAAGTTTAAGTTTAAATACTAACAGCATCCCACGATTTTACATGATTTAATCTGGAATCAAGAAAACTAATCTATGTATTCCTCTATCAGGGTTTAGGATATCTCCATGGCAATTTTAATAGAATGCCAATCAGTTATGCTTAGGATAAGCTGCTTAGATACAGTGATGACTTTGGTCTTTCTTAAGGTTTACATTATTCAGAGAAACAATACCGTATGTAAATGTTTATCTGTAGTATGTAGCCCTAGAAAGATTTAAGTAGAATTGCTCACCTCAAGTCACATTGCAAAGAGAACTTTCTTCAATGACATCATACTTGTATACAGTTAACCTTTTCGTATCTATCAGATCACCTTTCCCCAGATATGTGGGTATAAACACTAGATACGGTATCTGGAAGGTGAATGTATCCACGATCGTTGCTCAGAGGCGCTTCTTGGAAATCTAATTGCGTGTTATCACTAACACTAGTTTTTGACATGATTATGTCGTGGTTTGAAATGATGAAAAGTTTTTTGCATGCTTTATTTAGTATGTTTAAATAATAAGGTACTCGGCCGAAATGATGTGATTTGTCTCGTATCTGTTATTGTATATTATTTTTAGGATTCTGTTCACATTATGGTGTACATTTGGTTTAAAATTAGTATCTAATAAGTAAAGTATTAGATTTATTGTAGCTAAGTAGGCTTCTGTCACATAAACTTACTTATGATACTCATATTTTTAGGATTTAGGATTCTATATTTACACAACAATTCATATATATTGTAAGTCTTATCTCTGTCTTATTGACATTTTGTGATCCTTAATAGAGAAGGAGCTGGTTTCCGAGACACAGATAATTTTTCTAGTTTGGAAGCCAGAGACTTGAAACCTTAGACTTGAAACATTTTGTGTCTTGTGTATATTTTTGTCAATAAAGAACTGATTGATTGTTTGATTGATATACGACTTAAACTCATTTCATTGTTAAGTATGGGATTTAAAGACGTTTCAAATGTCAAGAATATTTACATACACACTTATTAAAATGAACATCTGATTAAAATCAATGTATGTACATACTACATATTTGTTGATTTGATTATGTTTGATTTAGCAAACAAGATACATTTAATTTATATTGCAAGCAAGCAACTTAATTTATATTCCAAATAGAAGCCAACAAGAACTCATGTGTAAGCAACTTATTAGAACCTTTTAACATCAGATAGTATCATGTTTTACCACTCAAATTTATATTTTTTTTCATTGCACTAACACGCTTATTTAACGTACCATCCTTTTAAAGTTTACATTTTTACAACATTATTACGGTGAGTGGTAAAACAAGAGAGTGGCCAGTAAAAGTCTTGTCTAAAGGCCCATATTCGTATCTGGAGATATCGCCGGATGCCGAAGCGTAGATAAACAGATGTAATTGGTCCATTCTACAGATATTATTCAATAAATGTAGCCCCGAGTGGTGCGACACTGGAAGGGCAGGGCAGTGACTGAGATTCACTTGTGAAAATGTTTCGATATTGAGATATTTGTATATTTATCGGTTCTTATCGGGTAAGCACGCCCCATCTTAGGCCATAGCCTTTGCTTGCTATCAAGTAAACTATGGACAAGTGCAAACCCGTTAAAGTTAAAAAAATAATTAGTCGTTTAATTTTATTGAACATGATCAAACGGAACTGCAATTATACTAGGGGCAACACAACAAGGGGGCAAAACAATTAACTTGGATATTCCTTATGGAAGTCTTCAATATGTTTTTCATATGTATTCAAAATAGAAGGATTGTATATTGTGTAGGTAGGTACGTAGGCATGGATTTTTATGCCGTGCAATCAAGTTCACAACTAACGCAAGTTTGTATTTGTAAATAGTCAACGCGTTATACTTCAATTATTGTTTAAGGCCTTGAATACCATTATCTTCTTCTTCTTATTTAAGAGCTACGCTCATGTCGGTGGAGAATTGAAGAAATTGAATTATTACTTGTCAAACCTGACAAATAGCAGGTAGGTACACAAAACACACACACAAACACCCAAGTAGCAGAAATAACCAGAATACACATACACTCACAAACACTCTCTCTCTCCCTCTCTCACTTACACACACACCGCACACAAACACACACCATACACGCACACACACACAAATCCAAATGCAAATATACACAGCAGGACAAACATGTACATATATACAGATAAAAATTATATATTCTTCTATTTTATTATCTTATGATGTCAATAGTTTTAGTTTTATTTACTTTTAATTGTATTTGTTAACCATCCAAACCACTTGGAAGAACCTTTCTTTTGCAACACAGTTCCAACTAAAGCAAAAGACAGAATCATGTAAATTATACAATAAGGTTGCTCAAATAAAAATTTACTTTACTTTACTTTACTTACTTTTATTTGGTCTATGTATGTCCTTTGCCTTCTTTTACCTCGCTTAGCTTCAAGTTTTACTTCTATATAAAGTTCGTGATAAATTTATCATGTCGTATAACATAAAATATTTAGTTTAAATTTTAGCTACTCCCTAATTCCCCTCTTGACAGGGTAAATGTAAATACATTAATGTTAATAAAGGAATTGAATTGAAACACATGGCCAAACATTCGTAAATAGTAAATACCATAATTATGCTGCTTGAAATTATGTCTAGTTGCTTTTACAAGTGTGCGTGTGTCATTCCGTAGCAAGCTCAGTCACTGTGATTCTATCCACAGTCCCCTACTCTTGTACTAATGGAGTTGATAACAAGCTCTTGTAGTTATTTGGGTTTACATCTGATACTAGTCGCCGCGCCGGGAGTCGCCCGGGATATTATACAACAAATATATTGTACTATGCTCTTGTGCAGTAATTGTTTGTTTTGTAGATAAACAAGTAAAGATTCAAGAAACCATTTATTCGTATTTGTACTACCATAAAATTAATGAAAAAATCTAATTCATTTGCGTTTTAGCTTTAGGTTGTACTGATGTATGTTCATGGTTACGAGATTTTAATACATCTGGCACAGTAACTAACATACAGAAAAAGTTAGAAGTAACATAAGATAATTAAACGTATGTATTTTATTTTCTTATATGTCGTTACAACCCGTTATAATTTTAATTTATTCAGAATTGTGTTACACTGCCAGTAACAACATATATTTACCCTAGAATTCTTAATTATATTATTTAGATTTCTTTGTTGTGTTGTAGGTAGTACCTATAACACAATCTTCATAGAAAAGGTATAATTATATCTAAAAACAAGTAAGTTAAATACATAACTCATACTTAATTTATTGGTAAAAAACTAAAGTTTACACGTCAATTATTTACAATACAATGTTATAATACCTCAGTTGATTCCATCCTACAATATAAATTCATCTTGACTTGATCATTGCACTAACATTCAATCGAATCTTATCCCGATATGGAAATGTGATGACACCAAAATGGCCGCCTTGAAAATAAACCAAGTCGAAGAAACCACTTGGACAAACATACAGTCCGTCTTGTTTTACATGACTTGTGCATGTGTTGCGTATGTCAGGGTTACAGGACAAAACACTCTTTCAAGGACTTATAAATTGTGGGATAAGAATTATGTTGCTTTAGATAGAAGATTTGGGATAAAGCTAAACAAATTTATTGGATGTTTTTACATGCAAATAGGTATATCAAATTTAAAGCATGCAAAGAGATTTTTAAATCTAAGGAAACTCTTATAGTTATGCAGTGTTACTAAAAAACATATAGACAATACAGAGATTCCAAGTAGAATTTTACAATACATGAGCCAGTTTGAATAAAAAAAATTGACTAATTTTGTGTACCAACATCACCCTGATATTAATACATTCAGGCATGTTTTCAAAATTATTTTAATTATCTTTTCACCATATAAACAGTGTCACCATGTATATCGACATAATATAAACAGGGTGTTCCCGATTTTGTTCATCGAGGAATTATGCGGCGGTGAGATCAAAGCGTTATTGTGTGCCAACTTGTACGCAAATTACTGCGCCGGCGCAGCACAAACTCAGCTCCAGTATAAGAAAGGATAACAAGGGAAACGCAGCTTTTGTAGAATATATAATGTTTATCTAAACATCAGTTGTTATGTAAGGCTTGATATGTTCAAGTAATTTTTGTGATTTAATTGCTTGATTAAGAAACAATTGTGCATCTCATGATGGATGAGTAAAACTACTAAATATAATTAGGACTAAGTAAACCCGCCTAACGAATTAATTCTGCGGGGGAGTTACGACTCTCAGTCATGAGGAATACGACTCAAAAGAAAGAGAGAGAGAGAGAGAGAGAGAAAAAGAGAGTATACTTTTAGATACTATACAAATTTAAATTAATAACAGGCACAGATAAGAAAATGCATTACAATTTCATTTTTAAATAACTCCAGAGATCGGTTTCTTTGTCTTCAGTTTTATGAGATATTGTGTGATAATTACTCAGAAATTAAAGCGAGTAAAAGAACCTTATCTACAAACCAAAGATGAACTTCTTTGTCCAGAAGGTTGGTCATCGGTAGATAAGAGAATTATTAATAAAATTGAGCAGAAAATTGCAGATGATTCACAATTAAATGCGTCAACTTACTGAGCTGTGAGGGTTTGTACTTGCTTATTTATTGCTAAATTTCTGTCTTTCGTCCGTATGTCCGTCACCTGAATTAATTCGATAGTATGTAAAATTGACATAACATGTCTTTTTTAAGTGAGTGTGGCTCAGAGGTTCGTGCGTGTCTGCTTTTTATTCAGATGCACACTGGTTCGAGTCCAGCCCTACACCAATGACTTGTATTTTCAAGTTATGTGTAGAATTGCACTCGCTTAACGGTGAAGGAAAGCATCGTGAGAAAACCGACATGTTTAAGGACCACAATATCCAAGGACATGTGTCTCCCGTGGAAGAACCCGAGCGCCCACCTCGATGTATCTGCCCAAGAGAACTCCCCTATCGAATTAATTCTGCGGGATAGTCACGACCCTCAGTCATGAGGAATACGACTCAAGAGAGACGATTGTCAATAATTCCATTCCGTAACTGGGGTTTTACAATATTTTCCAAATTGTTATCAGCATTATCAGCAGTAGTAGTTAAACAAGCAAGACATTATTATTGGCACATCGGGTGCCAGATAAGCTATCAGTACATACAGTGTGACCAATTATTGCAATCAACTGTTATCTGTGTTAACTGATGTAATTATAAATGTTTATGTAACTTAAATCGGTTCTTAAATCTTATGGTCTTTTTTGTATTTCAAGCTGTGACAATTGAGGAAATTGCTAAGAACAAAAACCACACAATGTCATGATGTCCATCGTACAAGTTGAAGTTAAGATAATGTAGGTAACATTATTTATGAATAATTGATCAGATTTGAATTTGATAAAAGATCTAAGTACAAGGCAGGCGTTATAAATCAACATCGCACCCATCAGATGCTAAAATGACGTGGCTTTCTACATATAAAAGTTTTGTACTTCACATACATATGTATGTTAATTCCAGCTTTTTGCCTCTTTCACATAATATAAAATGAGTGAAGAAGACAAGCTGTTCATTCTTTTTAAAAGATTTTTTAAAACTATGCTGTTAATTTTGAGAAGGGTATTTTAGTCCCCAGGATCTTTATATTGGGGTGTGTTGGACCCCATATTTCCCACGGTATCAGAGTGCCTGCTAGCTTTTGACTTTGGTTTGATTTCGTTTAATTTGGGGTGAACTGACCGCGTGCTCAAGTCAGTGCATCTTGCGGTAATATGATTTCATACATAAAGATGATAATTTTCAATAATAATAATACACAGAAAAACCAAGGTAACTAAACATACTTACTACTTCTTACTAGGTACTATAAAATAATAAAAAGGGTCACTTAGAAAATCTTTATAACAGTTAAAAGATGGTCTGCGGCTTTTGCTGGAGGGCCATTTCAAATAGATTCCCAAACTAACGGTTCTATAATTAATTTTGAATAAATCTTTGTTTATAAACATTGTAATGGTTTTTAAACTTGATTTTTCTTGCACCCAAAATTTTATAATAGTTTTGTATAAAATAAATTGGGTAGGGTTATAAAATAAATTCGGTAAATTGGGTAGGGTAGCTTAAACCTGTAGTTTTACATAATGCTATGTTAATTATAATGTCAGTACTAAGTATTTTAATACTGCCTTCGGTCGGTAAAATAGCCAACTTAATCATTATCATCCTCAATGTCCCACTGCTTTCTCTCTTGTATGCCAAAATATCCGCTCTTCAACACTTATTAGGCCTTAGGCCTAACTTAGGCTTCTAAAGTGTTTTTGATCTTATTAGCTGCATAAGATAAAAAACACAGGTTTTCTTACACTTACATAACTTCATTTACTAGGTTTTTTACCAAGACGTACAAATACATACTCGTACCACTCGTACATAGGTACCACACGGTTCAGTACCTCGCCATCCAGCACTCAATTGACTGGCCTGTTAGCTTAGTTGGTAGTGGCTCTGCCTTCTAATCTAGGGGTTGTGGGTTCGATTCCCGCCTGACACAAGTATTTATGCATTTTAAAAATGTTTAATTTCTTGTGTTGAGTCTGGTTGTTTGTATGTATAATAAGTATGTATTTACAAAAGAAAAGTATATAAGTATTATATCCGTTATCTAGTACCCACGACACAAGCGTTTGCTTAGTGTGGGGCTAGATGGCGCTGTGTGCAATGTCCCGGAATATTTATTTATTTATTTAATTAATTAATACTCAATACACATGACAAAATATTTCCAAGAGCCGATGGTTTTATAATAATAGTGGTTATTTTCCTCATATTTTACTTTGAAAATAAAATACTGTTAACATCATTATCCTCCTGAAGAGCGATTGTGGCTAATTTTAGATCTAGTCGGTTTATAATGTCGTGCGTAATATTGTGGATTGATATACAGTCAATATTACGACAACAGCCTGCCTGATGTTAAGCACCATTGTAGTCTAAGATGTTTTACGTTTGCCTAGGAGAAACCTATATACTCTGGATATGAGGACCCCTAGGTTATAATTTTCACCTATTAATGCGTTATTTTCGTTTTGTTATGACTAGCGTTCGCGGATTAGAATTGCCAATATTAGTTAAAAATAGTAAAGAGAGGAAAAGATATATTCTATTTTTTAAGTAGGTGTGTGTAGAGAGTTCCATAATCTCGCGTTTCTGAGCGTTATCCTTCACAGATTATGATATTTTTTGTAGAAACGAAAAAAAATAACACACACACAAATTGTTTGTTGTGTAAAGAAGGAGTCGCTGCGTTGCAATAGAATTAATTCTAAACGCATATATGTAGCTTATTTGATAGTTTTTGTATTTCAAAGGAAATTTAATCATGGTCACAATTCTGTCATGGTCAAGAAAAGGCAGTTAGTATCAATATTATCATGTTTTTTTCACGCCTTGTTTTTACAAAATGTTACCAGTTCAGTACATATTGTTATAGTAGACACGACAAAAGCCGGGGGCTACAACTAATAAAAAACTGATGGATATCACTCGCCGTGTGTTTGACTGTTTATTTATTGCTCCAAACAAATCTTAGATTTAATCGCGTATTATTTAAACTGTGTTTGAGTTCTGTTGAGGCTTTTAAATCAGCGAGCTACTTTTTATTTTAGGTAAGCTATCATAGCGATGGAAACTTACACCTGGAGTGAGTTAAGTCTAAATATAATTATGAACAATTTAAAAATCATCAAAAAATATCTTGCGTTTTTATCAATTTTCAGGTCATTTTATAATTAACTAGCTGGTGCGCGCGACTTCGTCAGCGTGGAATAGTTATTACCATAAAAACGGTTTAGTGAGTTAACCTTAAAAGATAGACATGTACTGTTTAGGACATTTTGTTAGATCTTTTCAAGAGAAATAATTCTTTCATACACATTTTTTTGATATCTTGAACCGTTTTCGAAGCGCACGCAACGGAAGCCTTCAAAGATGAATAATTTTCCCCGTTTTTCTGCATTTTCTATTGTTTCTTCGCTCCTATTAGTTGAAGCGTGATGTTATATAGCCTAAAGCCTTCCTCGATAAATGGTCTATCCAACACAAAAAGATTTTTTCAATTCGGACCAGTTGTTCCTGAGATTAGCGCGTTCAAACAAACAAACAAACTCTTTAGCTTTATACTATTAGTATAGATTTCTTCTAAAGGCTATGTGAATTTTTGAATATCAAGATAATTTTCGGTTTGATTTTTCTTTGCAATAAGAATAGCGGTAAAAACCGATAGTAAGTAGTATTTTTCTTCCTATGAATATTTGAATCGCCATTTCTATGGCCTCCACAACAGTTGCTGTATCACAACACCTAAATAAAGTGTACATTGTAACACGTGATACAAACTGATAATCTGTGCTCTATATACAGAGTGACTTATAAAGATAAAGACATATACGAAAATTATAAGTAACTGCCACTGCGCAATGACAGTTATATATCTAGAGAGTCAACTGGCTACTGGAGCCAAATCATATAAAAATATACAATATATTTCATAAAAATATATTTGTTGTAATGATTTTTCTTGATATCTCATAAAAACTGATGAATTAAAAGTAAGTACCTATAACACAAAATTTTTAAAGTTCTCTCAAAATGTTAAGAGTGAAAAGCAGTTATTATTTCAGGATAACAATTTGAGAAACCGCAGTCATGCAGTGGGTGATTACTAAGCATTTTCGATTCCTTGCTGTTTTAAATATGAATGTTGGTATCAATAACAATGCGTGCAATCACCCTGTATAACGTATAAGAACAAACTAGTCAGATAAATAATTTGAAAGAACAAGTATCGTTGTTTTTATGACTGATTACGGATGTGATAATTATCTGTGTTTCGAGAGTAGAAACAGAACCGTCGAGAAGGTTGTTATCTACTGAGATAAAGTTAAACGACTTTGTGGTTGATAGCTATCAACCGGACAATGAGGTTTCTGTTTATATCAAATATACATATAATAACAAGCGTTTGCTTAGTGTGGGGCTAGATGGCGTTGTGTGCAATGTCCCGAAATATTTATTTATTTATTATTATTATTTTATTTTTTTTATTAATAATAACACAAGGAAATAAGTAAACTAGACAATCATGCTAGATTGTACGCTAAGTAATGATTAACATCAAGCAAAATATAGTCAACTAGTAGGTGCTCGCTGCTTCGCTCGCATTAAGAAGTAGAACTTGCAATTCTATTTCACCCCTTTAAAAGTGCCATTTTTTGGAAATGCCACTTTTAAAGATGAATCCTTTCTTAACGGATGCCTACGTCATAGCATCTACCTGCATGCTAAAATTCAGCCCGATTCATCCAGTGGTTTGGGCTGTGCGTTTGATAGATCACTATGTCAGTCAGTCAGTCACCTTTTTTGAGTTATATATGTATATTTAGATACTATACCCACCTAGTAGTAGTTCGTTCGACTTACCTTTCAGGCGGTTCCAGTTAGAACCTGACTATTTACCAATGACTGATACGATTTGCGTATGTTGGTTCAGTAAGCAGGTAATCTTTAGGTACTGAACTACATTCCTTCGACAATCGTTATAAGATATTAGAATGAATTTAGAAGTTTTTGTAAAAATAATAAGTGATACTATTTTAGTGACAACAAATTGAATAACATCATTCCATAGATTTAATATCAGACATTTCAAACTTTACTTGATTTAATCGAATTGAATAAAATAGAGGGATGACTAATCCGATTCGATGCGATTTCATTAGAAATACGAGGAACTTATAACACATTTCTATTGCTGCCTAGCTTACCATTCTCAAAAATGTACTTAACCTACTAATATGGTAGTTTTTAAACAGAAATCAGCTTAAACTAGTTAAATCTGATATTAAATCTAATTTATTTGATCATTGATCTGTGATCGAATTAAATGATCATGGGAACGGCACCAAGGTTAGATCATATCAGAGATCAACCAATCTGATAACAGTTTCTTCCATTGCAATTTCGACCTTATCATGATGAGATAGGGTTTGATTTAATGAACAAGTCGTATCTAGCCTTCGTAATAGGATCAGTTTGCATGCGATAAACTGTTTTTCTAGTGAATTTCGTATTAATATTGTTTAATATTGATAATTATAATCGATACGGTTTATCCGCGGTGGATTATAATCGAGCGAGGCGTGATAGTGATCGCTATCACCTGATAGCAGTGTGATAGTGCGTAGCTAGGTAGGTACGTACAGGTGGACACACAAATAGATATGTTACTAACTACAAAATACCTAAAACTTATTTCAAAACGTAAGGAAATAGTTAAAATACAAAAATCTTTCCGTGTCTCGAATGTAGAAAAGTATGATGCGATGATCCTAACAGATATACTCGTATCAAATTTTGGTAAGAACATACCATTATATCTGCTATTTATAGGCATGGAAATATAAACACTCTGTCCTGTGTGTATTCTGAATCACTAAATTGTATAAATATTTTATTTACTTACATTATTTTTAGCGTGCGCTGTTGTGCACTATATAATACCTATCTAAGACTTCGATCCGTATAATTGATCGAAGATCTAAGACAACGTTGTCTCCAACGATGCTCAACAACAGGCAGGCCAAGTAACTCCGTAGTCAAATGTATCTGTAGTAAAAAACAACAGTCAAACACATCTTCCTAACGTGTACACGTGTTAATTCCTACCCTGTTACATCCACATGATAGTCAGGCATGTCGGCATTCAGTTTCCCGCCCACCAGTACCTGTAATCCGTCTTAAAACATTCCCCATCGATGTAATTTGATCATTATCCATCGAGCCCTAATCGCCGAGGATTTACAGATAAAACAACTTGATCGATCATTCCAAGATATGAACTTAGATACGCGATGCTTATCGAATAGAGAGATTTATAATTTTACCTTCACAGAGCTTAGAATTCTTGTCTGTAATCTGATTAGAATTTTATTTGGTTTGGGTTTTGATGTTAGTTTTTTGACTGTTGTTTTGTTTTCTTTAGCACATAGTTACCTTTACTGCTTATACCTGAATAACATTATCAACTCATATACACAATATGCGAAATTATTTATATTTATCTGATTTTTCTATGGTGGCAAAACGGAGATATTTTAGACATTAATACCCTCAATAAAAACCAAATGGTTCAATACACTAGTAATTGGTTTAATATGGTATATTTCATTCTCAACTTAGCTTAACAAAGTTTTTGTTTAGTTTTCAGTCAATGAAAACTAGAAAACCACTAAATTGATACAGGCAATTTTTTACACTGTTCAGTAAAGTACAGCAAGACACATACAATTCCATCGGGTCCCCTGAAGCGATACACGGGAAAACTGTAGTCCAAAAAGGGTTTTTGTGAAGAATTTAACATTTATAGCACCAGGAAGGAGGTATTTAAGAGCGCTCTACCTGTCAGCATCAGAGCAAAGGCCATGAATATTTGTTTTACACCATGCCTCTCATACGCGTGTCAAACTTGGCCACTTACAAGGACAAAAATTGGAAAAACTAAGAGTATGCCAAAGAGGCATGGAAAGAAGCTTCATGAACCTCAAACTCTATTTTATTATAGCACCAGGAAGGTACCATAACTCCGCCATGTCTCAGCTCTCCCATGGCTGTTCTCGTACTGTGAAATCGTGTCAGATATCCGCGCCCGATCATGCGATCCAATTAAACATCAGCAATGTTTACTTCAGTGCCCAGATCGCCAACTCCGATTCCATTTTATTTATTATGTCGTGCTTTGATAAAACGTATGATCCTATCTTTGAACACAGTCATGATCTCGGTACATTATTTGGGGAGTTTAGACTCTAAAGTTTGTGATATAGGGTGCAGATTAGATTGGGTTCGATGGAGGAATAAGCTAGTGTCGTCAAATGTAGGTGGATTTATGCGCAAGAGTCGACACGTGTATATGTGGGATGAAGATGTCTGTCTCGTGTTGGTGTCGACGGATTTTTTGGTCACGTTGCTTTGGATCTTGCAGATGCAATATACAGTATTGTACAGTTAGCATAGAGAAGATTTTAATGTCATGTTATCAAGAGTGAGATCGGACATCTCTGTGCTAGAAATGTAGGCGTTTGATGAGTGTAAATTAAATTGGATGGTTTATAAATCCATTGAGTTTGCGATGAATTTACTTATTATTCATTAGTCAGTTAGTGTTATTATCTTCAATCAAATAGGATTGAAGAATCTAATAATCTAATCTAATCTTCTAATCTATCCCTGTTCCCCGCGGAATATAACCTTGCGATCTTCAAAGCGAGAGTGAATCGGTTCTTACTGAGTAAGCACGTTCCATCCTAGACCGTAATGATTGCTTACCATCAGGCGAATTACGGCCAAGTGCAAACCCAATTCTTGTATTAAAAAATTTTTTTTGCTAATATTACATGTCTTGTATCACAGCAATGTATATAGTTTCGCAGCAAACAAAGTAGGTATCTATACTAATATTATAAAGCTGAAGAGTTTGTTTGTTCGTTTGTTTGTTTGAACGCGCTAATCTCAGGAACTACTGGTGCGAATTGAAAAATTATTTTGTGTTGAATAGACCATTTATCGAGGAAGGCTATAGGCTATATAACATCACGCTGCAACTAATAGGAGCGAAGAAATAATGGAAAATGTGGAAAAAACGGGGAAAATTATTCATCTTTGAGGGCTTCCGTTGCGTGCGCTGCGAAAACGGATCAAGATATAAAAAAAAAAGTATGAAAGAATTATTCCTCTTAAAATGATCTAACAAAATGTTCGCGACAGTATATGTCTATCTTTTAAGATTAACTCACTAGAACCGTTTTTATGGTAATAACTATTCCACGCGGACGAAGTCGCGCGTCCCAGCTAGTCTATAATATAGTTTTTGCGTTTGCTTCACTGATTATTTATAAATCATCAATGTAAATCAATGAAAAATGCATTTTATAGTAACATTATGTAGTAACAGTTTACTGTAACTTTGATAATCATAAATTTTCGCAACTAAAATAAGAACAAAAATACCCATTGAAAATATCTGGAAATGTCTTACATACCTACATGACACAAATCTAATCTTAAAAACTTCATAGAATAACAATTCAGTAAAAATATTTCACTGATAGATACGCCCTGATAATATAATTCAAACATATGTAAGTACTATGTTTAACACATACACATTATTTGGTTTTGTCCATTGATAGCAGAGATAAGATATCAAATACTATCAAGAGTAGATCGCTACCGATGTACCGATAACACTTTTACATTTTTACGATAAAAAAATGCTACTGGAACTAATTTAAGAGTGTTTTTTGTTACGCGTCGAATATCATTAACCATATATTAGTTAAGCCATGTTAGAGGCCCTTAGGGCTGCTTGATAAACACTCGATACAAGAGTTGGCCACTCTCATTCGATAAATAAATAAATATATAAATACAATTGGTTTATTTTGCATAATTCTGTTTAACAAATAGATATTGGAGTCCAAAGCCTCCCTAACTAGTTTTCACTGTGTCTCGGGAGCCGATGGCTTCTCCCTGCTTATAATCTACACACAAATAAACAGAGTGCCAAAATATTAATTAGATAAGAAGAAGAACCATATATAACCGAACAACTATGTATGCACTTATTTGTTGAGTAAAAAAAAGTAATTAGATCTCTGTCTTATAGAACAATTGAATAAACTCGTAAGTATGTAACAAAATATACTGGATGTGGAAGCAAGGTATATATACTCGGATGAACATACACATGAAAATAGAGAATAAATATTTGTTCATCCTGAAAATAGCTTTATTTAATAGAATTCTTTTATCATTCTTTTACTGTAGGTAAACGCGGGTAAGCACCGTTTCTCCTAAAACGCATGCCAGTACAGCAGATAAATCTGATAGGTATATTTATGTCATATCCGTGATCAACAGCATCATTTTTACGTCCACCCTTATCGCCTCAGTTGAATTAGAGGTCATCATACGCCGATAAATCGACTTTCGACTCAACCTAATTGTCATCGATATTAAATTATCTCATATCAGTCCACCATGCGGCCATCACGCTAGTGCCGTCTCTCTCTTTCTGGGCGATAAGTATCGCTATCTCGCTCGCTTATCAGCTAGCCACAAATTAAAAATAATATAGTATCGTCTGATAGTGCCAGCATCCGTCGATAAGAACATCTGCCATGTCAACGGTCGAGTGTTGTTCTATTCTGTTCGGAATTTGCGAAACACAGGTTTTTAATGAAGAGATATGATGAGGTATTGGACAAATGTAACGATGACTAGTAATGTTCACTTGCTTCTGCTGGTAAAGGTAGTAGTGCTAGTAAGCAATAGTGTAACAAAAAACAATTGTTTGTTTACAGTTATCTCATGTTTGCGGTAATTAATGTTTTGTTAGCTATATAAGTATGTATGTTATATTCAATTGATGTGATTGAGCTACTTTTTTTCGGGCTAGAATCAACATGTTGACAAATTTATAAATATTACTTTATGATAATGAAAATGATTTCTACACACAGGTTTAAGCACCTGGTAAAAGACAAGTATACTATTCATTTACTTGGCTTGTAGAATTTAAATGGCGTGTGGGAGGTTACAAAACTATTTTTTTTATTATAAGATACTTAAGTACAAATAACTTGTGCCACTCTCGGAACCTTTACGCAATCAGCATACCAAAAGTATTTTAGCAGCGTAAAAAGAAATAAACATACCAACAAACACACTTACAATTTTATGTAGTGATATGATGATTATATTTTTTCCCAGTTATAGTCATGGCATAGTATCGTGCTTGCTTTATCAGATAATAATCTGTGGGAGGGTATCTCGGGTCACACACTATCTGCGCTTAGATTAGGATTCAGACAAATACTCGCAGTAGATGAGTGGGGAATGGGTATTTTAATTTGAAACTAACATTTTGAGTTGAATCCTAATAACACTACTAGTAGACACCCATGGCTTCGCTCGCATTATTTCAGGATAAAAGTAGCCTATGTCACTTCTAATACCTCATACTACCTACCTACCAAAAATCAAGATGATCCGTTCAGCTGTTTTTGCGTGATGACCATTAAAAATAAACAGATAGACAAAGACACAGATAAACAGACACAATTTTTTAGAAATTGTGAAAACGTGTTTTATTTTTGATTTAAAGTAAGTATACACTTTTTTTTCTATCTTCAACGTTCAGATTCTTGGCCCTCTTTAGTTTTATTATATGTACCTATAGATAATGGTTTTAAAAGAAATTATGCTTATCTATGTCGAAAACAATACAAGCAACTTGTTATAACAAAGTAACTGATAAGCATTGTGCAAAGGGTAACTTATACACATTATTTGTTTGTATGTAATACTTAACAGTATTTGTTGATAGGGTGGCTGTGATAAGACACGGACGTACTAATCTCGATTACACGCTTACTTTGTTTCTTTTTAAATTATTATCGCATGAGTTCAAAGTAAAACATTATACTCATCACAGTATATTATGTACATATGTACATCATATGTACCTGTGTAACATTATATGTTTTATTTCGATGGAAATATGATTGAATGAAACTCTGGAGAAATATATAGTGCTTTTCCGCTGCGACAAACAAACAACAAACTTGGTGGTTAATTAATATAAAACTATTTGAGGAAAGGGTTAAAATATAGCCTGTGCTTCTTTTCGACACACATTAATCAAATAAGTACGCGTATTACGAAATAATTAACCATGAAATCAAGATATACGTTAATTTAGTTCAATTTGTTACTTACTTTGTAAACACTACTTTATTTAGACTTCATATTCAAAAGCAAGAAGGCAGTTATTATGTATAAGATGTTCCATTTGTGGTACAGTTCATCTGACAGATAAGAGTGGCGATAACTCAGATATTTTTCCTAATGGACGCCGAGCTGTGATTAGATAGTGGTAATGAATCATCTACTTCAAATATTCTTCTAGTTTGATGCTGATTGTGTTGAACTATATTTGAATATCCGTATTTGATTAAATGAGGCCATTTTCTACTATTTAAACTTCTTTTTCATTACTCATACTCTGAAAGTAGGTCTGAAGTTGCCTGAGGAGCGGGTTGAAAGTAATACTTTTCATCCCTAGGGAGAATCGCTTTCAACTGACAGCTGTCAAATGAACATGTAAAAACTCTGCGCGCGACTGGCGGCAGCACTTATGCCAAGAATTGGCCTCTGATGCAAACTGCAATCAGAACATTTTAGTTTCAATTTTATCCGCGCGCAGAGTTATCTTGAACTCTACTAACTTCTTTACAAAAACAAATGAGTTCCTATACCTACATTCAACAAAAGAGTTCTTATACCTACATTTAACCAAATAGTTCTTACACCTACATTCAAAGAGGTTCTACGTCACAATACGTATAGCAGAGATTTTGTACCTATAAAATGAGTTCATCTGATTTTAATATAAATTTAACGCCTGATTTTATAAAAGAAGAGGCTAAAGCGGTAGTGGAAAATCATCATACGATTTGAGGTATCTTTGTTTTGACTTGGGTGGTAAAATAAAATTTACTCATATTTTCTTTAGCTAATTCATGTTTTTATTTTTACTTTCCTCGTATTTGTAATGAAAAGCACAGTGTTTACCTCGGGTTAAAGACTTATTTAGTCCCTCGAACTATTGGCGCCCTCACCTCGGGACTGAATAAGTAACTTTCACGCCTAGGGTAACAATGTACTATTTCTACTGATGGTTTTGACGTATCTGTAGCGTAGCTATCGAAGATATATTATAATCATTGATTACCCTTGTGTGAAATCCCAACCTTCTGTGATCAGACTAAATATAGAAGGAACAATCTTAACCACAAGTATAACATGTTACGTAAAACTTTTAAACCAAAAACAATAGAGTTGTAATCGAAAAAATAATTCCCTAATTTGTCCGCTCGACCAGATTGATGTGCCTTATTAATCTGCTGAATAAAACTGTCCGATTGTTAACCGAGTTTCTGCTGTAATTAGTGCTATTTGTTTTGGCTGGGTTATCTTGATCGAGCCCGCTAAGACAATGGGGAAAGGTAGGATTTTTAATTTGATTACGCTTTTTTTTATTGTTTGGTTCTGGTTAATAGGTTTTCTTAATTTTGGGAGTTCGAGGATGGTCCGCTCAAATTGCCGACGAAACTGTTTAGATTTTTTGGGAACGAGATTCTTATTAGATAACGGAAGTTTGTGTGGGGCTCTTATTGGACCAAGCTATACGTTTAATTCTAATAAGACATTTTTTCAGGTACATATTTTTATTTGAAGGTAAACTAGGCAATGAATCTTAATATTTTTTTCACTCATTTTTGTTTTTGTTTAATCGTCAATGTCGGCAATAACTGAACATTTTAAAATAATTTATTAGAAGTAATATTGTACTTAGAGACCATACATTTATTGGACCGTATTTCACAGAATCCATATGTAGTGATTACACACCGCTCAACAGGTGTGAGGTATTCCAAGTATTGTTACTCCCGGGTGGTCGAGTACCACAATTATTGTTAAACAAGATAGTGTAGCATATTGAAGTAACAGACGTATACTGAACAATTTATATGAATTATTCTAAAAAATTTGCTGGGTGTCATAATTTTCATTAATGTGGAATACGACACGAGAAAAAGGATAAATGACATTATAAATAAAGACTAGCACCAAGCGGTTTGCTTCGACTTTCATCGTGCGAACAGCCAAACTGTGGAACTTCTTGCCCGAATCTCTATTCCCCTTGAACTATAATTTGTCTTCAAGTCGAGAGTAAACCGGTTTCTTCTAGGCAAGCGCGCTAGATCGTAGATTACATATACATTTCTCTGAATCGAGCCCAGCCAGGTTAAACTAAAACTATCTAAGAGAATGTTGATGCTTGCAAAAGTGAGTTTGCAAAAATCGTAACTGTTGTAAAGTACCTATAAAGCAACATACAATAAAAATCATAAAAAAATCTTACCAAGTCTCAAAATAATGACGATGAAGAATAAAAACAACGCAACTATTATTTTGACTTTACTCAACACTTTATAAAGCCGTAACAAACAATAAAATAGATACAAGACAGCACAAAACTAATGTTCAGATTTTCGTTACAACAAAATTAACAGACAGTCTAGGTGCTACGGCATTTTGTTACCTAATCACCTGTCTCATCTCTAACCGAGCATTGTCCATTTTCACAATACAGGCAAAAATCTACCCTACTGTTGCTTAACAAAGTTTATTTCCCCAAAGCTAACGAGATAGTTCTCGACCTCAACCCAAGATCCATTTCATCTCCTCGAAGCATAAACTAGAGAACGCGCGTCAATTGTTAACAGCCACTCGATTCTCGTGAATCGATACAATCGATTATGTCGTTTATTTTCTCCGAGCAAAGTTCCGATTGTTTTATTCCTTTCTCCCCTCGGGCTCAGTACGTTACTCATATTCAATCGAGTTGTTCTCGATCTCATTTTGAGGTTAGGTTTTTGACACTTGCATATCGATTTGGATGACGGATACGAGTGTCAGATTCGATATTTAAAATAGTTTTTGTCGTGTTGGGTACTTGTATTGTGCTTTATTGTGTTACGAATAAGTTTTATAGTTGTCTGTTGTTTTATGTGTGTTGTAAAGGACAGTACATTTATTTTGACAGGCTGTATTCGGTTACGGGTGACTAAGATCGTCCGATTGCGCGGAACGTTTTAGATCGGCAGATAAGGCTCCGAAGACACATTGTCTAATGGAAACAGAAGCCTTACTACTTTGCATGATTTAGTGTTCGTATTAACAATATCATGTATGTAAGATCACGAGATTGTTGCTTTTGGATGAGGTCATCGTTTTGGATCATATTTTTATTCAGTTTTTGTCTAGGTCATTTAAAACAAAAAATGCGACTTCTGCCCATTTCTAGTTTAGCATTACTTGCCTAATTTCTATAATATGTCAAAAACCTACCTTTGTGTTTCTACAAATATTTTAATTAAAATTAACAACATTGTTTGGAGGTGTCGAACTCTGATAGTTAGATAGCCGTTCTAGGGGCTTTATAAGTATAACTAACAAATACTAAACATCACACTAAACATACTAAACATAGTTATACGTGATGTGTATGAAAAACATCACATACAACTATCAAAATATTTTATTAAGTTGGCTAGTTTGTGAGTCCGTGTGTCTCATCGGTTTTACATTACACGTCGTAGGTAGGTCTGTTATAGTTTTTGTACTCCGTTAATGGCCCGATGGTAGATTAGATAGGGCAGACAATGTTTTAGTTTAATTATATATCTACGTGTTTGTGTTATAACTAATAATGATTGCTTATTGGTAAATGGAATGTTTGGCTACCAGTTTGGATAAATACTGGGTTACGGAAAAAGGGGATGTTTAAAGGAAGTGTCTGTAGCTTATCGGGTTCGTTTTTGTATGCAGTTATCGAAATTAAGACACAACAAACACTTTTTTCTTTTCGTGTGAGAGTTGTCCACTCCAGTGTAAAGAGTTTTCAAACCATTTTACTGTCAAACAACATTTTGAAGGCATTTTGTGTGAGTAAATATTTTACCACACATAATTCCCCCGATGAATGAATCAAGTTTTTGCGAGGAATCAAGGTCAACAAGGAAATCAACTGTTGGGTATTCTTATTATGAAAATAGAAATTAATATAATTCTGTCTTTTTGTAGGTTACATAATAGCTTCCCAATTACACCTAATGTATGTACTTGCCCAAAAGAACTTCCCTGATTAATTAATTCTGTGAGCAAGTCGCGGCCCTCATGTATGTATCAGTCAGTCATGAGGAGTACGATTTGAAGAGAGAGATAAAGCATTTTGACTTTAAATATTTCATCATCATCATCATCAACAGCCCGTTATCGTCCATTGCTGAGGAGCATAGCTGTTTTAATATTTACATAAGTACATCACTTTTATGTCAGTATGCTGGACACACTATCCTCTGGCAGTTGGCTGCAGCACTTAGACTGTCCTTGGGCTTTGGTATTTTTTTAAGGTGCTTTTTCTTTTTATTAGTTACAAGTAGCATGTTAAGTTTTTTCCTTCTTATATTTTGAACAATTGTTATAAATAAACGTACTATACCCAGTACATCAGAATTTCAGCTAGGTTTCCGCACCAGCATCAGTTATCCAGTTTTGAAGCCTGCCCAAGATGGCTGGATACAGGCGGCGTGCTATCGGCGCCTACGCAGCTATTGTTCCACGCCACGGCCGCTGATACCATCGTAGCCCATGTACAGATAGCTAGCTTTGCTGTAGCCAATTTGCCAGCGACGAATTTATTTTGCTGGACTTTTCTCGAAACTCAACTGTGTAAAGGAGACGTGTACCTACTATATATTACTTGCTTTATGCTGTAGTTATATGCACAAGTTATTGATATTTCTCAACTAACTGTAGAATAGAGAGCCTGGTGGTAGGTACTGGAAATGTTGCCGTATAACAGTTGCCGTATAATATATAATATAATAACGTATAATAGGTATATGTACACCTGTTTTAAATAGCTGTCTTAATTGTGCATTTTTCTGAAGGATTCAGTTACTGATAGATTATCGCACTAAAACTAGATTAGGTATATGTTTTAAAACTTTCAGTTATGTAACTATCTGTTATTTTACAGTTATTAAATGTCCATCAAAAGTCACACATAAATTGTCATGTACTTAAAAATAAGTAGTGTTGTCAAAAACAGATGATAATCTTTTGAAATTATCGAGTAATCGACGAAACGGTTGCGCGCGCGCCGGATGTCAAAATAATCGTTACCATCTCTGTTATCTATCTGACTCACCTTTATTTATTTATGTATAAGGTTGATTTTGCATTGTTTTGTTTATGTTATAGTTGGTCTGTCATAATAACAGTGACCTGTCATAGTGTGACATTTTTAGAGATTGCATCGTACCATTAAACTAGTGGATAGAAAGATTTAAACGTAAAATGCGGTCAGTTTTTTTATTTTCATTCATTGATACATGCCATTAGTAATTTTTGTATCTGTATTCTGTATCTAGGAACGTTAGATGATCTTGATCGTGTTTGAATAAGTAATTGTATGTTTATATTTATGTACATCTATCATGAAGTTTCTAATCTGTATTAGTTTGTTTTAACCATAGTGCAAATTCCTAAAAGGCAAAAAACAAATTAAGTGATACTGTGATTAAAAAGATGGTCCGATCAGGTGGCTGAACACATTGGCGCCAAAGCAAGTGCTGCCATACACGAAGCTACCGACCGTGATAAATGGCGTCTAATGGTCCACAATTTTGGTCGGGGTCATCACGATGCTCAGCATTGAGCTATCGCCTAGAGGAGGAGGAGGTGATTAAAAAATTGAGCGTGCCTGTACTAGAATGGGGTCTACATTCTATCATACTATTATATAAAAGCAAAGATGAGTTTATTTTAATCCTTATTAACATCACAACAGAATGCTGAATCACCTTAATTTTTAGTAAAGATTTAGTGATTTTTTTACAAGTAATGGGTTTGCATTTGACCGTAATTCGCCTGATGGTAAGCAATCATTACGGTCTAGGATGGCACGTGTTTACCCAGTAAGAACCGACTCACTCTCGCTTTGAAGATCGCAAGGTTATATTCCGCGGGGAACAGGGAGTCAGGCAGGAATAATAATTAATAATTGATGAATAATCCTGAAGGACAATACTACTTCTCGTCTCGAATGAAAGCGACATACAATCACTAGTTTCACAGCCAGCTAGTTATAATTTATCCACAGCTCACACTCGCACTTGCAGCTAGATCTGGCGGCGTTAGCGCGCTGCTTGATTTAAGGGCGCTGGTGCTGAAAGGTCGTGCGATGGTGGCGCCGATACAACGCCAGTTGTAATTATATTAGTTTTTATTATTGATCTGCTTGAAATGTTTGCCTCGACTAGCTGTGAGAATATTGTAAAATACGGTTAGATGGAAATATGTACGTATTTATGGCTTTGAAATAAGGTATTGTTTATTTGATTTTCTAATATACGGTCTCGCTATATTAAGTATGGTTATTGAAAGTAAGTTCGTAAATTACTAAGTCAGCTCTTAATACGATGACAAAGAGAAGGATCATTGGAACTTTGGATCAAGATACGGTCAGTTTTGTGTGCGCCGGTACATCGGTCGATGTTGCTGTCCCTGATGCAGCAGTGGAGCGACCCGAGGACGAAGCGGCCGGGAGTAGTTAACATCGCCTCGCCTCCACCCCCACCACCCCAAGCCCCCGCGCCCGAGTCCCAGCGAGCCGCTCGCGCGGGGGCGCGCAGTCTGCGTGCTGCCGCGGTCCCAGAACATACGTTCTGAAGATGGATGTCATGACATCCGAAACGCGTAAACAACTTACGCGATTTACACGTGAGTGAAAACCGTTTAGTTAATATATTACTAAGTCATATATTTATTGTATAGTTTACATAAACTTTAACTATGTATAAAAAAATCACTTTGTTTTCTTCTGTTGATAGGTACTTCAAAAGTGTGAGTCAATATCAATACCAGTTCCATTTATATTAAAAACTTTCTAGTTACAACTTTCTAAGTTTGTAGTCGATGTGACTTCAGGAAACTCTTATCATACCAAAATTGCATGTTTCTCTGTTGCAAGCATCAAAGTGCACGCTTCGACAAGGTGAAGTGCAGAGCCACCCACTCATAATAGCTCGTAAATAAGCTGAAGGAAACCTCGCCCGAGGGGATCCAGCGAAAATATTTGCAGCCAATCATTGCAAGTGATCTCCATCAAAAATAACCTTTTACCCGCGCCTCGTTAGCTCGTGAACGATACAACATACCTGTTGGCAAATGTACCAGATATTGGTCGCTACAATCGCCGCGCCCCCTATCTCCCCATCGGTAATTTGGTAATAAAATGAAAATACGCTCGCGTCTTATCTATAATCCGCTCTATATAAATACAACGCACTGTATAAATATTAACAAACCTATGGGAACAACTTAACCGACGGCAAATCTCAACGAAAACTCGCCCTAAAGCGATCCCTAGCGCGAGAGGAAAACGCAAGGAAAGCTCGCGAGCAATACGGCGCGGTATCGTGCGCGAGTACGGAACGCAACTCCTTCGTTCCGATTTCGCTTGGCTGCAAATTTAATTTTCTTTAATAAGCTTCTCGTAATCCGTCAATGAAAAGAGAACCCAATCCCTGTGTTGCAAGGTCGTGTTTCGCGCGACTTGTGTCTCAGTGTTGGAAGGCATGTATCTGGATAGCGAGCATGTTTCATCAGCAGATAGGTGCAAGCGATACGGGCTCCGCCCATGCTTTTTTCGTGGTTTCTCGAGAGCAACAATGGAGTGATCTGCTAACTAAATAACGAGAATGTTGGCAAGAGAACAATGTTCGTTTTATTTCGTCATGTTGGTACTGACGCTGACGCACGCTGATGGCAGATTGAGCGGCTGTGAGATTGTTAGGTTGGTATTGAGATTGTAGACTCATATACCTATAATATGGCTGGTGGTAATCTTGCTGAGAAATCTGATTGTCGTAAGAATCGCCAGGATGTACTCATCTGGATATATCTTCGTGGGAAGGATCAACAAGTTGGGATTAGCAGGTTCTCGTTGGATTAGCAAGATTTTGGCCCAATAGCCTGTGAGGTGCTGGAAACGTCTCATTAGTAAATTTCAGAAGTGGAAATGACACAATAAACATGAGTTTATATATTTCCATCACTTACAGATATTGGTTCTACTTGTAGCTGATGTACTCGTAATAGTATTTTGTATGTACCTTTGCAAATCTTAACCGCTCGCATTAAGAAGTAAAACTTGCATCCCCTATTTCACCCCTTTCCTAGTGGCGTTTTAAAAACATCCTTTCATGGCGCATGCTTAAAAGCGCGTTACAACATTTACCTACATACATCCCTAATTTCAGCCCGATCCGTCCAGTGGTTTGGGCTGTGCGTTGCTAGATCACCATCTCAGTCAGTCAGTCTTTGTTTTATATATTTGATGTATGTAATGGAGGAAAATATATAAATACATACGTAGGTATAACTTTGTGGGTGTATAAAATAATTATCAATACAAAATGGCGGTTTCAGATATTGAAATATCGAGAAACACACAAGTAAACATTGCCCCATATTCATCGATAAAATGTTAATAAATAGGTGATTTTATGAACTTATTTTCCATAAAATTGATTCAGTTATCATTTACTGTTATTGCGTTCATATAAGCTGGTTTTTCCTGTTTATTATCAACTAATGTGGCTTTGTTTGTTCCCTATATAATGATTAGTTTGATTCATAGAATATATTCAAGTTACTTATATAAGGAAAATGTTTGTACTTCTGTTTGTTTGACGTAATTAGGCGTTACTCATTGATTTCAAATATCCTCAAGGATGGGGCAATCTTTTTTTGAGCAAATTGTAAGGAAATAGCTTCTTCTGAAGGAATCCGCCAGAGAAACAAAGCCCAAGCTCAAATATAAGTTTTCCTCAGACGGAAATAACATGACATAATTTTTACTTTTTTTTTTCTACATAGTTAGTTTTACACCCTGACCAATTTACTGTGAGTGAAGCTTTTAGCTTAAATATCTGAATTTGTATTTAGGTGACTTATTATATAGAAGTAAAGACCGTGAAACCTGGCAGAATCTTTATTTACTTATGTATTTTTTCAATACGTTGTTTTGTTATCTTTTACTTTCATTATTAAATACACCAGATGGTTGCGAGATATTTTCCCATTAATACAGACAACCTACAAGACAATCATATACGTACATAGGTGTAAATACGTAGCAATACTTTTTATAGCACATTGTGACTTTATTAATTCTCAGTACTGGTTGCATTTATAAAGGCGGAGGTAAGATAAGCCCCTCCCTGTACTGGTTTATCATAAGCCTGTGCTAGTAGCGACATCTAGTAGAACGTGTGGGAAATAACAAATTTGGAAAAATAATATTAGCTATGATTTCTTTTTGCACGCAATGTCACGCAGTTTGGAGGGAGAGATTATATAATGTCAAAATAAACCAACCAACCAAAATACCATTTACCTTCAAAAGCATTGGTCCGATTTAGTTGGAATAAAAGTTGATATACTTAATGCTTCATTGGTAGGTTTGAGTTCCACTGTTGCATTTAAACCTATATTTATTGGGAAGATTAACAAAATATGTACATACTTTGACAATTGTCTTTCTGGGATTCTGATGATGCTTATTTCATAATGGTTACTATAACATTACAAAATATCCATTATTTTTCAATCTGTACTTCATTACATACAAACATAACAAAAAAAGTTTTTTATTTTGCATAAACCAACAAACCATCATCAAAGTCGTTTATATTAAGTGGAATCTTCGATAAAAACCGTTAAGGCGATGTCGAGATGATCGGCTGCCGCCCGCGGCTTCGCTCGCGACAAACAAATTAGCGCCCTCTAACGGAGACGAGATGGTATTAAGAAATAAATTGGACGATGCTGTAGGGATGCCACGAGCCAATATAATAAAATTGGTAACACAAGAAAGTAAGTATGCTATTGAATAGATGATAAGAATACTATTTTCAGCACATTTAATTAAAAATAAATAAGGAAACAAAAATACGGGTATCATATCTGTATAAAATTATTTGCATAAATGTACTAACCTAAAAAACAATAGTAAATTAGGTATTTATTAATAATTACCAACTAAGGGAAAAAATTAAGGATAAGGATTTAAAGTTATATTTTACATTAAAAATATAAAAAAAAACATTGAAAATGATCACATAATTATAACGAGACATAATTAAGTAGCAGTAACGTTTCATTGAGTTTTAGCCGGTCATATTGCAATAGTTGCAGGTAACTAAAATAAGTAGATATCTGACTATGTACTCATGACAAACTAAAGTATTTTATTTTGCATTTCCTTCGTTATTAAAGTTGTTGACAGTACATTTTTTTTTCATAATCATCATAATTATCATTTATTCATAAAGCTTACACGTCACATTGTATAGTTGTAAATACTAGAAAATAATTAGATGTAAATTTAGAAGTCAAAAACTAAATTGTATTGCGTAATCTAATTTTTCCCTCGTGTCAGCCCTAAAGACCGTCGCGGGGTGGCTGGCGGCCGCGGCGTCGCATATAAATTACGGATTTACACATTATAGTCCTTCATTTTTCACAGTCGGTTAATGTCGATTGACGCGCGAATTTAACGTCTTCAAACAACTTTCAATAACTTGATCTGCTATCTGGTAATGGGATCACGGGATTAGCTTCACATTTTTACGGTGGCATTACTTTCGAAATTGTGATTTAATAAAAAATGAGTACTTGTTAATTTGAAGAACTGACAGGTCATCGAATCGTCATACTACAGTATGTATGTATGTACCTATTAGTCATACTAAAGTATGTGGATTACAGGTTTTTACCTTTATTTTAATGTCATTTAAGTTAACCCATTTGTTTAACCCTGGGTTTAAATACGTTTAATTTTTTTTTTATTATTATTTCTTATGCATATATAAAAATGAATCGCAAAATGTGTTGGTAAGCGCATAACTCAACAATTTGGCCAATTCTATTTTTTTTAATATTCATTAAAGTTCAAGGTTGGTTTTTACGGCGAGAAAATGCCGGAAAATCCCTAAAAACCGCCCTTTTCTTTTTCCCAAACAAACGTATTCTAACTGACTAAAGAGTAAAAGAGTCAACAGACAGGACGAAGTCTGTCGGGTCCGCTAGTTATTTGTACATTTACTTGCTTACAATTTATGAGCGCGTGTAGATAAAATTAAAGATTATCTTATATTAAGAACAGAAAAAGTACATGTTTAAAAAAAAAGATGATAATAAATAAAACATTAAAAAACCAACATACATCATTACTCAACATTAATCCTATCACATATATCTAATAACATAAAAACTATTCATCACTACAATCATGTTACGATCGTCTGTTGTTCCAAGGGTTGTTTCCCCCATCCCAAAGACAGGAGAGGTCGAATTTCCGGTGCGGCCTCGGCGGAAACACCGCCATGTTTACAAATCGCAAGACCAACGTCATCGCGAATTTTAAACAGCTAAAATGATGAAATGACTAAAAGAACCTGTTTTCAGGATATTAAAATGTTATCAAATAATGTGTTGGGCCTTTCGTGTTTCGGTTTTGTGTTGACAAGTTTAGAAACCTTCGGTAATAATGATTTGTTGTAGGTCTCTGCTATTTGTGACTGTATTTTTTTATTTTTTACTTGATAACTTTAATTTCTTTAGAAAGGAGGCAAATAGATTGTGGTTTTATATTGTATGTAAATACATTTATTCACTGCTTGAACAATTATTATCATAAAATACGGCCTTTACCAAAAACCTATGTTTGTTTTTCCACCAGAAAATACAGGAAAATTTTAAAGAACACACGATTTATATGTTCATATTTCATTGCTTTAATATACCTAATTAACAAGCAAGGTTTCTCGGGAACACAAATGAATGCAATTAAAAAAACGTCGTTACAACGAAATTTTTCATAGCCTTAATGGGCCTGCGATTTTTGCTAATGTTTCTTACGTTGTATTTAAATTAAAAAGTGTAATTAAAAACATATTTTTGTTAAACGACTTCTTAAATATTTTCATTATTACAGTACATTAATGTTTCATGTTATGCAAATTATTTAAACTCCAAATTTTATATATTTTTGTTAATCTTTCAGTTAGGCCTAAATTAAATAACTAACAATTTGTATTTTTTTGTTTCAGGTGAGTAACACAAATTTCGTTTCGTTCGCAAGGTACAATACTGTCTACGGATACAACATAAATTGTAAGTAAATTTATAATGTTATTTTTTTAAATAGACATCAAACAGGTATCAGACTTCGAATCTGTTCATTCATCACCATCCCATTCATTCATTCACTCTTCTTCACTCATATCACTTAGAACAAAGCTCTCGCACAATCAACGAAGAGGCACACACCACACGCCGCAAACTTTTTAATCTGTTTAGACAATTCAAATGCACATTATGCCTCTACAGCAACTTTCACAATGGGCTAAAGCCAGTTAACACTGGTTAAAAGCAGCATAGACCGGTTTAAACAGGCAAAGTGGGCTATCTATGGAGCATTGTGGCCATGTGAGGAAACTTTCAGGAAACGTTGACGTTCGCTGCTTTTTTGAATCGACTTTTTTCAATGCATGTTTAGCGAATGTGAGTGGGATTGTATTGGGAATATTGGAATTTATTATAATTTTAGCCTATCACAGACCTACACTGAATATCATAGGTAAGTAAGGCAAGTTTACACTATGCATATTTCTGTAAGTTTTTGTCAATATGAAATGTTTTCACGATGTATATGAAGATGTATCTTCTTTGGAATAAAATGAGCTCGTCCTTTAGTATTCATTCTTTTGCTTGGGGACAATCGTCAAAGATATCAAAGTTTTGACGTATTTTTTTCTTGCAATAGGGTCATGTTTGAGCACAGCAGATCAAATGCTTGTATAATATACAACTTATTTGTTCTTTAGGTAACATCAGTAAATTAAAATTCCTTAATTCTTCTTTTTTCTCTTTACCTTATCACACTTAGTGAGGTTGGCACAGCATGTTTATAAAAATATACCAATAATTATGTAGGACTAGGTATATGTCCAGCATCATTTATCAGACTCATGAGATGTCCGAAACACGTCGAGATGACGCCACGCTCCATAGTGACACCTTCTAGGACGGGGCAGGAAATGAGATATCACCGTGTGTAGCCTGCCTTAACACACGCGGGATATGGACGTGCACAAATATACAAGATTTTTATAGGTTTTGGTAGAACAGCTATAGAAATTAGCAGTCGTTATAAAAACATATGCAAATTGAGTAGGCAATCTATATAAAAAGTTGATAGTGCATCCTTGTAAGATTTGATTAAAACTAAAATGTGTTAAGTAAATTCAATTTGACGAGCTAATGTATTTTGTGAAGCATAGACTGCTCTGTTAGCTTAGTTGGTAGTGACTCTGCCTTCTAATCTAGGGGTTGCGGGTTCGATTCCCGCATGAGACAAGTAATTATGAATACTAAAATTTGTAATTACTTGTGTCGAGTCTGGCCGTTTCTATGTATAATAAGTATGTATTTACAAAAAAAAAAGTATATAAGTATTATATCCGTTATCTAGTACCCACGACACAAGCGTTAGCTTAGTGTGGGGCTAGATGGCGTTGTGTGCAATGTCCCGGAATATTTATTTATTTATTTTATTTATATTCTATGATATAAGCACTTCACTTATAAGTGCTACATATTGTTGCAACGTTACAGTATTCATAAAGATTCTATATTTATATGGAAAAAGATTTCCATATAAATATTCAGTGACAATTCACACAGCGCCATCTAGCCCCATACTATGTAAACGCTTGTGTCATGGGTGTTAGGTGCTTACTCAAATAATATTTACTTATTTGATCTACAACAAAATTACGGAGAGTATAAATAGAAGAAAATAATTACGAATTGAGTGCGGGCTTAGCACTTAGCAAAATAGATCAATATTATTACATATAATTAATCCACGAATCGATTGAAAGTTCTAAATCCGTCCTCCAAATTAAAAAAATATCCAAAATATATCCATTTGTCATGTTTCAGATATTGTTTTTTTGGCAAAACTTATCTAATGTGTTTAACTTGTCTTATAACTTACTTGAAACCCGTCTCTATATCGTAGCAACACGGCACGGTGTCGGGTTGATAACGGCGCGGTATCGCATTGTGTGATATCGAGACATGCACTTTCTCGATACTAGTAGGGCTGACTCTTGACCCTGATCTGGCATAAACTTTTTAAATGATAAAAATAGACTCTAAATACAAATATCAGCCGTGAGAATGTCAATCCAGGGAAAAATTTTGGAATACTAAATGTATGTATGTACAAAAGTATATACATATGTACTATATCCGTTATCCCATGTACCCATGATACAAGCGTTAGTATTTATTATATTAGTATGGGGCAAGATGGCGCTGTGTGTTATGTCCTGAAATATTTATTTATTGTTTATTTAAATTTACTTGTGTTATTCCGTCGTGTCTATTTTTATAATTTCATGATGAAGACTCAATGACATTACACTATGCTCAGCACCGTATCGGGTGTGTTATGTGGATGATGTAATATAACTGCAATAACATTTGCTTGATCACTAACTTGCAGGACATCTTAAGCCACACAAATGTTTACTCTGCTAGATGTATAGTGTGAAAACTTTACTGTTCTTTTTTTCAACAAGGAATAGGTTTGCACTTTACCAAAATTCGCCTGATGGTAAGCAAACATTACGGTCTAGTATGGAGCGTGCTAACCCAGTAAGAACTGATTCACTGTCGCTTTGAAGATCGCAAGGTTATATTCCGCGGGGAACAGGGAGTCAGGCAGGGAGTTCCACAATTTAGCAGTTGGCACTATAAAAGTGGAAGCAAAATGCCACTTGAACGTACAACTTATTTATCTTCCACGGATCTTCTTACATATATTTTTAATCTCACAATTCCAGTCTAGGTATAGAAACCTATTTGACGACAACATAATCAAGTAATTACATCATACGTCATGTGAGTTGTAGTTAACACTTTTCTCTCGTAAAAAAAGCGTCTCCAAGCCCCAAGGGCCAGCCCTATTCAAGACATCGATGCAAGTTGCACCCGATAGTGCATTGTCCCGATAAACTTGTTATTGGAGATAGAAGCTATCTGAGCATAAATGCATAAATACTGCTAATTAACTGACAAGGTGACTCTGAGTATCGGAATACGGCCCTTTTGGACGACACAATGTTGCTTGAAATTTTACAGAGGGTTCGAAAGATACGTAACGGTATATGTTTTAGACACTGTACTTGTAATGTCTTTTAAATGTTGTTAAAGTTATGAGGTGTTTCATTACTTTAAAACAATAATGTGGGTATTGAAGTAAACTTATCTGTAAATCGAATATTATAAAACAATTACAACGTAGCCATTTTTAAGCTCTTTGCTCGATTAAGTTATTTCTATATTTCATCATTTTATATCACGTATAACTTTCAGGTTTCGTTTGTGTATGACTCGGTGCATATTGCGGTCTAGAAATGAACGTTTTAAAGGGAAGGGTCTCAGTTATATTTGGAGGAGAACAATGATTCTATCAAAGATTATCATATCTAAGCCGCTTGCATTTACTAAGTAAATACTTGTAAGAAAATAGCTACTGTCATGCAAATCGTGCAAAAACTAAGAACATACATACAAATATTAAAACTAATGTGAGTGTAACTTACTACTCTCACAGTCAGGCTAATCGCTAAAATCAATCTCTTCCAGACAAGTATCAGCGTGACGATTGATTCAGCTTACCTGTGAAAAAAATGTCTTACCTGTAAATCTCTAAGTGGTGTAACATAACGATGATTAGCAGCTTGTTACGGCCGGCGCTGACACTCGGCCCTTTATTTATTGCAAATTATGTCCTTATCCGAGCCATCTCCATCTACCGATAATGGACTTCATACGACGACGGACTTAGTGTGGATTTTAACAGAAAAGAAAAAAAATGCTATTCCACAAAGCTCGTAAAGTGATATAAAAAAAACTGATTTTACAAAGTCTGTCTGAAAATTATAAAAAAGCATTTGTTTGATGTAGGTGACCATGCGTAAATAAAACAGTTACATATATATTGAAAGTTCAAATTGTTTTGATTCTGTAGAAGACTTTCCAACCGGTTGGTTGTAAATATAGTTGTTTGCATTACATATTCTACCGTCTATATGAGACTTTTACCATTGTAAATTGGTATATCCTAGGATTTACCACAGTACGGCCTTTTACAGTAACGTATATGTATACATATGAAGGTGGTAACATAAATGTTTAATGATTTTAGGGATTTAGCAGTTTCAGGGATAGATTTATTTTTCCAAGTTTGTTTTTTTCTATCTTTAACAGGCAATCAGTGGTTGTCACTCCAAGCTGTATAATCTATATATCTTGTACCTTTATTTACGATAATAAAATATAAAAACAAGGGAAGAAAAAAAGAGTTGTACCTGATATTTGTCAAATAAATAGTAATGTTACTTAAGGCGTATCAGTACCTTTCTCTCGTGGCTATCGACAGGCGGGTGTGAGGCGATACCGACTGATTTATTCACCATTACAACTCGCCTTAACTGATCCGACGATATTACAATTTTAAAACGCCCTAACGACCTTTTTACACAGGATTTATCGCTTCAAATTTTAGAGGTATCGCGGAAGATCGTGTTAGATACACTCTGTTGGATTTGATTTGAAGTTGATCTTTTATATGAAGTGGAAATTGATATTTTACAATGAAATGTTAGGATTTTGTAACGAAATGCGCTGTTAAGTTAAAGCTATTGTATAAAGCATGTTTTGTATGTATTATCGATTGGTCACTTGTTGGTACCCACCTCATAGCCATCACTCGTCGAACACCAAATGTGTCATCACACAGTTTATCCTAATGCTAAAATAATACAAAAAGTACCAACACCTAGCTTTTTTAACAGATCATCATCATCATCAGTCTAATGGGACCCACTGCAGGGTATGGGCCTCCTCCCTCTTACGCCATTACTTGTCTTGCGCTGTTCTTGCCCAGATGTTTCCTTCTAACTTTCTAATATCATACAGCCACCGTTGCACAGGTCTTCCTACACTTCGCTTACCTAGCCGTGGGTACCATTCAGTTATTGCTTTGCTCCATCTGCCGTCAGTACGTCTCGCCAAGTGTCCAGCCCATCGCCACTTGAGTTTCGTAATACGAGACTCGACGTATTCCACCTTCGTCCGGATAATTTTAATTAACTTTAATTTTTTTAACCCATTCAATTCAATTCCTTTATTAGCCTAAATGGAAAATTCACATATACCCTGTTTGTGAGGGAATTAAAGCGTAGCGAGTGAGCCTACATAAATTACTGTAATTATTTTAAATACATAGATTTTTTACCTACTGTAATAATTTTATTAAATTAAAAATACCAACATATTTTTATTTTATTTTATTTGATTTTGTCCAGACGTCCGAACATACTTCATTACTAAATCTAAACATTTTATCTATATGTGCTATTCCTAGTACGTCTGTTATCCATTTGCAAAGTATTTGTTTTCAAGTGTTGCGTCTAAGAAACCGATAGCAAGTGCAACATCGTAATCTGACCGATGGAGGAGTGATAGGGCACGACTTGTTGCCAAAAGGCTGACTTTGTAATGACTAGGTTGCAGTCATATCGGAGAAAGCGAAGCGAATGATATAATATACTGGTATCTAAATAATCCAATGTTTTTACTGTTAAATCCGTGTTTTTTTTAACGTAACGTAACATCAACACTACCAAAACTGAAAACCTGAAAAAGGTTTTTATACCTAACACAGCAGCGAGTTAAAACAGAAATGTAGGTATAAGTCACAGTGTGGTGGACCTAATAATTTTAAAGAAAACATTGAGCATATCCTGCAAAGGAAACCAATTATGTAGATCATAAATCACATCAATTATTACCATTGGACCTATCCTTATTCTATTAGATATTTATTCGATATTAGTACTGATTTTACTCTTCTTTACTTAGCTAAAAAAAAAATATCAGTAAGACGTTTTTCGTTAGGTACGTATATGTTTAAAAAGTAACATCAATATTATCGCACGCTATATGAAAGCATCCTTACTTCAATTCGAGATATGCAAGTGTGGTCCGATGTTATCCAGTGTCGGTGTAGTATTTCACCGGTAGGTACACGATAGACGATGGGTGACCGACGCTCTTACTGCTTATTAGGTTTCTTAAACTTAGTAGTTTGAATGATAAGACAAGCTATGTGTATAGTATAATATCTCATAATATTAAATAGACTTTATGTTATAATCAACGATCTAACTCGAAGAAATCATGTATGTTTTTGTTAATGGTTTACTATCGCCAACTTTTTGTGTAAGTATAGATTTGTCTAATTCTATACTAAAAAAACATTCATGGTCACCAAACCGTGCCATTATTAAATATTAGAACAAACTATACCCGAACTAAAGATTCCATTATCAATATCAATCTTTTTTTTTTACATGATATGGGCTCACGCTTGTCTACAACTTGCCTGATGTTAAGCAACGTTATAATCTACGATCTAGCGCGCTTGCCTAGAAGAAACCGGTTTACTCTCGACTTGAAGACCGACAAATTATAGTTCAATGGGAATAGAGAATCTGCGTCTTAAATTATCAAGTTTGTGAAGATTTACGTAGATATGCAAATTTTATCGAACCTATATCTACATGAATGCAAAAACATCAAATCGATAGTTTCCTACAATGTTGCTATCTATGCAATTTGTTTTATGGTAGTTTACAGGCAATTTGCCAAGTTGCTTCTAAGTTTTGCATAATGTTAGCAATGACACTGGTCGTTCGCTGGACGTGCTGAATGATATTTCGCTTTAAAATGTTTGCTTATGCTAAACAGATCTTGATAAACGACGATGCGGGAGAAAATCTTGTTTTATTGTTTTGTAGGTTGTTTAACAGTTAGGTGCTGTATAGATGGAATTGCATAGCGTTAGTAACTTTATCTTTTTTGTGAACACCTTTATAACTGACAAGAATAAGAAAGAAATACAAACATCGTTTTTCATGCAAAATAAAGAAGCTATGAAAAAATACTAAAATTGCTTAAAGCTAGTTGGTTCAAAATAGTTTTTATACATTATCATAAAACGTAAGGTATACCTAATGAGATTTCTGACTTACGTGAAACTTTTTTTAGAAACCTCATAATAAATAAAATAAAATTTAGCCCGGTTTTATTCAAAATCATCACCGCCCCATTCAAAGCTAACAGTGTAAAGAACATCCAAAGAACACCCTCACTCGGCCGAGACGTTCTTTCATTCCACCTGTAGGTATTATCAATTACATCAAAGTTGCGTACTCTACATGGAGTGGAGACTGTATCGCGGGGGTTAATGGTGCGAGAATCACTGATAACGACCCCCTCACCCCCTCGCACCCCCCGCACCCCCTCGGCGCCCTGCGGGGGTCTCTCGCACCCCCGGGACGGATTCTGGAGGCATGCGATATTGATGTGAGGTTTTTTATGATAGGTTGGTGATATCAAGAGATTGTGTGATAGGTATAGTGATTGCAAGTAAATAGTAGTCATTTAAATTATGCAAAATATAAAAATAATAGCAATTATTTTCCTAATTTCAGCCCGAGGAGCATTTAATTTCAAATGTGTACATTCGTTGTATTTTTTAAGATTATTCGAAGACAAATAATAATAGTTTTTAATTAATTCTTATAACAGTTATACCCGCAGTTAAGGTGAATGAACAAAACGAGACATCATAAAAAAAATATTTAAAAGTTTCATTGCCGTTAAAGTGGTTAAATAATTCACATTTTTTTACCATATGCCACAGGAACTATAATAAAATTCCCTGTAATTGCTTATTTATAACTTAAATCGATATATATCGAAGTCAACCAGAATAGGTCCCGGCACCTACAAAGTGTCGGCTAGTACATTGGCCACCTGATCTGAGATTGGCCAATTGTCTGCGCACAGATAACTGGAGTTATATCCTAGAGAAGCCGATTGAATTATACGCGGTGAGCTATCTTTATGGCTAAAAGTTGGGCTAGTTTGTTAATAAATAAAAAATATAGACATTTCATTAGCTCCACACTTAGTGCGCGTGCTAGATTGTAGACTACAGCAGCTTAAGAGTTGTGGTCAAGCGTGAGCGTATTTTGAATTAAAAAATTATGTCTACGATTTAAGTTATGCAAAGTAACGATTAAAAGTTAAAAATTAAAGCTACCGAATGGATTTTCATGGAACATTACCAACGGCAACTAAATGATATAATTTAGTAATAATATATAGGTATATGTACTAGCTGGTGCGCGCGACTTCGTCCGCGTGGAATAGTTATGACCATAAAACGGTTCTAGTGAGTTAACCTTAAAAGATATACATATATTGTTCAGGACATTTTGTTAGATTATTTCAAGAGAAATAATTCTTTCATACATATTTTGTGATATCTTGAACCGGTTTCGCAGCGCACGCAACGGAAGCCCTCAAAGATGAATAATTTTATCCTATTAGTTTCAGTGTGATGTTATATAGCTTAAAGCCTTCCTCGATAAATGGTCTATCCAACACAAAAATATTTTTTCAATTCGCACCAGTAGTTTCTGAGATTAGCGCGTTCAAACCAACAAACAAACAAACTCTTCAGCTTTATAATATTAGTATAGATATGTAGTAATAATATATATTTTAAGTATTATACATTTGAATAGTGTTAATTAATATCATGATGATAACTAAGGTTACATTCCATTATCTCCCGCCACGATGTGTTCTGATATGGGATCGATCTTACAGACAGCTGTGGTAAGATACGTTACATATCTAATTTATTATTACTTGTATTCAGTCTGGTCGTTTGTATGTATAATAAGTATGTATTTACAGAAGAAAAGTATATAAGTATTATATCCGTTATCTAGTACCCACGACACAAGCGTTTGCTTAGTGTGGGGCTAGATGGCGCTGTGTGCAATGTCCCGGAATATTTATTGATTTATCTAGTCTACTAAAATTATTACTTAGCATTACGCCTCAATGATTATTTGAGTATTCTGAGATATTTTTATTTAATGTAAATCATCTATCTGGACTCAAATTTAACCTATACCACTCTCATACTCCATAACAAAAGTTACTCTGATGTGTCGTGAAAGAAACTGAATCAAACACATTTAAAAAATGTTTGGTTAAAAAGAAACCTAAATATACACGTACGTAGTATGATTTTTTTACTTTAAAAACTAAATAAAATGCGGATGGAAAGGTTTGTTTTAAATATCATTTATAAATTATTTGCTGTGGCATGTACAATGGCCATGTAACCTACTAAAGCAAGTATACTTATACCTATAGTACCCACTGATCGTGCGATAGCTGCAACCATGATCAATCTGCGGCCCTTTTCACGTGTTGTCTCGTACAATATACATATTTGGCGCCACCTGACTTACACCGATATGGAATTATTTTGTAAAGCTGCGGCTTTGACTGACAGCTTCATGGAACTCCATGGTTTTTTTTGTACTTACCTAGAACGGGTTTGCACTTAGCCATAGTTTGCCTGATGGTAAGCAAAGGCTATGGCCCAAGATGTTTAGATTAATGGTATGTTTAATCTGTCTATAACGGTCGCACTTACTGTAATACGCATCGAAAAGAAAGGAATATTAAATGTGGCCGTTATATAGAAAGAAATAGTAATTATTTTAAATTAGGCCTGACTGTGAATTGTAAAGAAGAAATAACTTTATTTACAATAATAAAATATAAAAACAAGGGAAGAAAAACTAAACATACTACTTCTAACTACTACAAAAAGGGGCACTTAGAAAATCTTTAGAAAAGCCTAAAGATAATCTAAGTGCTCCAGCCCACCACCAGAAGGCAGCGTGCCCAGCATACTGGCTGCATTACCACGCTGGATGGCAATACTGATACGTTGAGCCAGAAAAAGGCCAGCATTTTGGTCATGCGTCGCGTCAACCAAGCGCTCAGAGAGGTTGTGGAAAATAGTAAAGAATGATTTACAATACCTCTCTGTATGATATTTATGCATAGTGCTACTAGGTTCTGTCTTTTTCAATCTTTGTTAAAACTATCATAGCCGTGAAAAAAACTTTGTAAATTGTATAGAAAATTAAAAATACGCTCTTTTGATAAATGATTATATTGTCACAAATAGAACTTTTTTGTAAATTATACCAAACACAAGCAGTCTCAACCGCTCTCACTTCACTCAGAAAGGATAAATAATTGATTATGTCGGAGTCTGCGATACTGGATCGGAACAAAGGCACGTGAGTGGTATCGCAGCCGCCCAGGCAGCCCGCCCGCCCAGACCGCGGTCCACGGGAGCACGCGGTGCGGCGGGCGAGCGGCGGTAACTGGTTGATTGACTGCTAATAGTTTCAACTGACTTGGTATTAGAAGGGTTACAATATGGTTTATAATTTTTCGTCACTATATATAACTTATCAGAACGAAAGGAAAAGAAGGAAATCCATAAAATAATTTAATTTTTTTTTTATATGGATAGTGGATTCCATATCCATTCAATGACTTCCATATTTAAGTTGTCAGTTGCTTGCTATCAGGCAAACATTGACAAAGTGCAAACCCGCTAAAGTTAAAAAAATTGAATCAACGGTATCTTTTAGGACTTGCTAGATGAGCTAATGTAATTTTCTTATTTTCTCATCGAATCGAATTAATATTCAGGCTGGTTGAGGTCAAATAATATGTAGAATTCAGTTTCGAAATTAACTTAACCATCCAATGACCGTTTTTACAAAAGTCTTTCGAACTAACTTATCTTAGATATTTTATACACAATTATTTATACCTATATACTTAACTACAAAAAGAAGCCCTTATAAAATCTGTTTTTTTTTCTGCTTGTCGTCCTCTGTTTTTATGTTATTGTAAATAAATGATTTTTATTCATTATTAGCAATTTTATATCCCGTTAAGGCCGTGTTACAACGGGCACACCCAGCATGGTTCACAAAACTGTTCCAAATGAATCTCTTATGAAAATGCGATACAACGTACCTCGGACAGATAGCGATGATGGAATGTTTGCGAATCCGCGTGAGTAAGCAAGATTACTGATACTACTATACACGGTTACTACCCATGTTGTTTCATTATAGCTTTGTCATATGATATTTTTTTAAAGGCGGTTTCAGGATAGAAATGGCTTTAAAATTTATTTAAAAAAACTAACATTGATTGTCATAACTTTGTCGATGGCATGTACTCTTTTAAGTAGCACCGGTAATATTTATGTGAATCTCTTAAAATAGTAGGATAACAGTAATGCTAAAATGCTAAATATTGACAATAAATATGTGATTAAATTATTGGTCAAAGGTAACCCTGTATATACCTGCCTCGGTTCGCTGATGTTTTATGGATGTGGTAGTAGATAACTCTGAATAACGGGAAAGCTTACTTCTACTTTACGAAGAATAAGTCTAACTTCAAAGTACTACGATTAAATTTTTATGTTCTTAGTCATTTGATCAAGTAACATGCCTAACACGTTTACTATTTCCTACAAAAAAAATATTATCTTTTCTTTCTTTTCTTAAAATTTTAATGAGTTTGCTCTTGACCATGGTTCTCCTGATGTTTAGCAATCACTATGCTCTAAGGCGTATTTATATTACTACTCTGTAAGAACCGATTCGATCTTGCATAAATTTATCCTAAGTCAATAAGCAGTCGAACTGAGTCAAGTCCTACAAGTTGTCAGTACCAAAAAGTTTAAAATACCGAGTGTTTACTACAGTGCACAGTGCTGCCCCCTGCCGGTCCACAAAGCTCGCTATCAGTGATATATGTCGTTAGTGGCGCCAAATAGCGCGTGACGATAGCGCTATATCGGGACCACATTTTTAACACTAGCTGCCTTTTCAGGCCAAGTTTTGTATATACAGGTGAAAGATGGTGTTTCTAGTCTTCTTCTCATCGAATGAGACTGGCCAACTCTGGTGTCGAGAGTTTATCACGCCGCCTGGGCTCTGACATGGCTTAACGACTGCCGTACTAGACAACCAGCCGGGACCTACAATTAAACATGTCATCCGATCCACGCAAGCGCCCAAAATGGAGCACCACTTTTCAGTCAGCCATCCAAGGACTGACCGCGTTAACTTTTATTTAACATTGGTAATCGCATGCGATTGCCTCCGCTAGCTGAGCTACGGGAGCTGTTTCTAGTGACTGTATGTGATATATGTGAAACGATTATTTATCATTAAATCAGATCTTGCAAAGAATTCGTAAACATTCCTAAACTATCGAAGTTTCGAAAATTTGAGAATTTATTCTCAATTCTGACATGCAGGCTCTATAATTAATGATGATATTTGGTCCCATGTTTCGATATAATTCTAGTTGTGAAAGTTATTTTTTTAAACTATTATCCACAGTTTGCCATAATCTCATTGTTACAAGTGAATACCAAGACTAAAAAAAAAGCATAAGCATAGATAAATAACCTAACCTAACCTAACCGATTTTAAGAAGTTTGGCTCAAATAAAAGTCTCCATAATTTACCTAAAAGCTGCCTAACACACATGTTACCATTAAGCTCTCCCATATCAGTGTATCCTAAAACAGCTGTGAAGTTGTGCTCCGAATCGTTGAGCAACAAACTGGTGTTCGGACAATTACGCTCTTTGTAAAAAACACCGTAAAATGGGCCCCGACGAGCTAGGGAAGAAAGAGGGCCGTAGTGATCGAGTCAGTGACTGAATTTAGTAAGAATATGAGGGAACTGCTCATTTCAGTGGAGCTTGGAATCTTTTTATAAAACTTGTAGGTATATAATGTAGTTATTTCAGTTGCAAGTTGTAATAATACACGTTATTTTTAATGAATTTTTCATGTTTTTAGTGTAAAATAAATATAAATATGTGTGACGATTAATTGAAAAAAAAAATTATTTTCCTCTAAATTACCACTAAATTAAGCTGACTAATAATAAAACCAAACAGCAATAAATAGAAATTTGGTCCCAGATTTTGTTATGGCATTTTGGTTAGGACGAAATTCGGTAAAAAAACTAGCTTGCTTTTTACAACATTAGGTGTATATCGATCACTGAAATTTCCAGTATATTGTGCTGAGGTGTCTCATTAGAGACTCAATTGAGCGTAAGAAGGATAAGCTAACTTGTAAGGTGTGAGCTTTAGACGCTTTATTAAGAACATTCGAGAGCCTCGTCAAGAACCGAGCTTTTAATAAAGCTCGCTCGCAAAATAACAAATTTATACGTCTTATCATACACTAGTGCGACACCGCGATGCTGTCCGTTAATCTGAGAAATACGTAGCCTATGTGTTAATTTAAAGTCTATTTTGCCATCATACAATATTTTATCCATATAGGTTGTGCCGTTTGAGCGCAAAGAAGGAACAAAAATACTCACAAACTTTCGCCTTTATAATATTAAATTAATACACAGGTCGTTTGAAAATATAAATCTTTGACCATACATAATTACTTGTATGTAGTTGACACTTTTGACAGTGACAGTTGAACTACTATTACTTTTTATTTTATTTGTAAAGTTTAAAATGTTACCCACATATTTTTTTAAACTTACCAACTTTTTCCACAACACTTCGTAATGTAGCAAACAATTAGAGCCATTCCTTAGCCCGCTCGGCGCCATTAAGTAGGTGTTCACATCAAAACATCAGTTATCTACCAGCGCCATCTAGGGGGCGGCTGCGGAGTTGAGATAACAGGCACCACTCGTTGGTTATATTGTGACAATTGTTGTGGAGTGGTTGCTACTGTAGCGAGGCTGAAGATATGCTGTACTTAATCTGTTTAGTTGACTGAAAAGGTCTATAAAATATATGAAATTAGTTTACTTTCAATTAATTAAAGCGTAAAATGATGTCGGAATCCAAAGCCTCCCGAACTAGTTTGCACTGTGTTTCTGCACAGAATACAGAATACAAGTTTTGGTGCTTCTACGAGTCTTCAAGTCGGTGGCTTCTCCCTGATTCTATTAACTACATTATATTTTAATTGAAATGCTTAGTTTCGTTATGAATGGTGCTAGATAAAAATCATTTTGTCGTTCCTTGCTAACTTTACTTCATCATCATTATCATTATGTTATCGCCCACTGATGAGCATAGGCCTCTCTTCTTGTGCGCCACTCGTCCCGGACCTGCGCAGGTATATACAGACATATACAGACATAACATTGACATATTTAAAAACCTAGTTTTAACGTGCCACGGCTTTTTTTGTGTTGGTCGCAAATAAAAAAAAACTTAAGATATCTATCACCCTTTTTCGCTAAGTTACTTTCGTAAAACTTTAAAGATTTTATCTCGGCGCGATAAGGTAAGCACGGAATAAACTCATTTGTGTACAATATTGATTTATATCATACCATTTTGTAAGTCCTGGCTGTTTCGTTGACAAAAGCTATTTTAATATTGTATGTCAATATTTACATTATAGAGTACTTAAAGTACGGCTTCTGTTTTAAATTATAAATGAACATGAACTAATTATAAAACAAACTTTTCACTTTTGGTAAATAATTGAGGCCAAGATTTTGGGAAAAAAATAAAAATATTACCAATTATCATCATTACCATTATTTGCATCTTTATGTATATATTTAGTTTCGTTTCAAGCCATGTCAAAGGCCCTTAGGGCGGCTTGATAAACTCTCGACAGCAATGATGGCCACTCCTTCGATAAGAATTTTCGTGTATATTTCTTCACACCTTCATACTTGAAGGTAGGTTCTAAGTTTATGTAATCCCTCGAATATGAATACAATAATTAATAATTACTTTGACGTGGGTGCTAAAAGCACACAGTATTTTTCGGCGGGTGTTTGTGGTTATTAATTAAACTGATAACATCTTGGGAAGGTGGCTGGACGACTCTGATAAGCCAGGCTGGGGACAACTTGTAAGTAATTAACTACTCTTATATTGTTAATATTTTATAAATTTTATTGTTAGTAACTAAATAGCTCACGTAACATATATTTGATAAATATATGTTACGTGAGCCCATTTTGTATATTAAATTAATCCTTATTTGAAAACCTACAAAACAAAGTTTACTAATTAAAAATAAAAACTTAACTAATTACAAACTAATTTATAAGCTAAAAAAACATTAAAACATTTATAATGCCCAAAAATGCGTGTATAACAAACAATCTTTAAGTATCCTTATATATTGTTATCAGCGTACTTTATTTAATAATTTTATTTAAAAAGATAGTTTTTTGTTTAACTTTATTAGTAGTAACCGCAAATTTACAATTTATTTATAAAATTGTATCCAAACTAAGAGTCGTCATAGCTGTGAAAATAAAAATGAAATTGGGTAAAAAAAACCTTTTAATAAATTTATTAGATTAATTATTAGGTACATGTAAGAAACCTAAAAAAGGTCCCCTACAACGTAGGGGGAATAATAATGGTGGAGGAGGTAGAAAAAAAAAACCGCAAATTTACAAACATGGCAGGGTTTGCACAATATCTATTCCTGAATCTCTCTGATGTTATGCGCAAAAGAGCTGTTGTTATGAGTAAAAGAATGCAGCTTCGATTCCCAACTAGGCACATATTTTTGCTAATTTTCTCTTGCCAAAAACAGAAGAGGAACCTACATAGTTCCAAATTCAAAAGTCTACAATCCACACGTCTTACGAAAACAAAGTATTTAATTACCGAAATCGTATCGTGCAATTTGGTGAATTACTCCGTGATTCCGTCAGGGACGGTGATAGAGCGCGTAATATCCGCCCGAGCAACAGGCGACATTCTGACGCACACCAATATTTACCTTATCATCTTCTTTGTAAAGACTATTTTCCCCTGTCAAGTTGTGATCTGACAAAGATCTCTGCTTTAAAGGAATTTGTACCGTAACTGTTAAAAGATAAGGTTAGTTTTTGATTGTGTTTATGAAAGGTGAAGTAATTTGCGGATAAACAGCAACTGTTTGTGTAAAGTGTTTATCGATTTTGTTCTTTTTAGTGGGTTTGAATTTGGTGTATGAAGTGTGTATGTGATGAAACGATAAATTATTGAAAAAAGTGTTATTAAGTATTATTATTTATACATTAGTCGTCTTTAAAATGCAATTGGAAAGCTATTCACATGCTTAGCAGAAGCCGGGGACTCTGAGAATTCGTCTGTCATGAGCAACCTAAACTTTGATCGTTGGATGTAAAAATAGTAAGTAAATATTTTTCTAAATTTGGGCGTTTCCGTGAGTTATGTCACACGTAAAATCTAGATTACAATCATCAGCACATAGTTATTAAACCACTATTTTCATAAAAAATACTTTAAACTGGAACTATTAATATAACAATAAAAATAAAGCATCAGTTATCAGTAAGACGTTATCAGCAAGGCCTTACGAAGGCTTGCCGCTATCTGTCGGAAGCCATTACAAACACAACCTTACATATGTACAACCTTTTACATAAATACTACTTACGTTATACCACCTGTGAATTGTTTCCGGAAATCAATTGATAAAAGAAATGTGTACTTAACTAGATATTATTATTTACATTTTGTTTACTGGAATATATGACCTTAAACGAAGCTGCCTAGCGGTAAGACTAAGTTGAATCAATCACAAATCAATAAAATGTAAATTAAAACAAAATGGTATTGGCATGCAAAACCTCCCGAATCACTCGCCAGGAAAATAGTATCAAGATCCAGTGGACTAACTAACTTCATGCTTAAGTATGTACGTAAGCGTTAGCGGATGCCTACGTCATAACATCTACCTGCATGCCAAATTTCAGCCCGAGCCGTCCAGTGGCTTGGGCTGTGCGTTGATAGATCACTATGTCAGTCAGTTAGTCAGTCACCTTTGAGGTTTAGGTAAATACTAAATACTGACTGTTATGAATTCTTAAATTCTCCAAACATTTTTCACTAAAGCTTCTCTTCTCCCGCGAAATGACTCGAATAAACACAGCCATACATACACACACAAGTCCATGTTTGTGTGTGTATGTGTGTGTGTGGGACGATAAGGATGTATTAGCACATTCCGAGAGCCACTGTGTTGTTATCCGGCGGGCCAGGTTACACCCCTAGTGACGCCGATGTGAGGCTTGTTTATTTGCTAGTGATGTGTCGGATATGTCGATAAAGTTTATGAATAAAAAATATATCACCATACACATGATCCAGCTAGAACCAAGGACCACACTGTTTGCTTGTGCGAGTATCGTTTTAGGTAACTTGCTGTATTTAAAGTCAATACTAGTTAAATCAAGAATGAAACCTAGCCTAGATTAATGTTAAATTAACCTAATTTAAACAACTGTAAATTAAATCAATATCACATGCTTTATTTTAATGACAACTTCGAGTGATTGGTTCCGTTCTCGTTATTTGGGATACAATTTTATTTACTTTTAAAATCCTGTGCTACGTTTTTCTATAAAAAAACATTACGATTTGTCTTCTTGTCATCGCGAGACACATCAAACAACAATAAATACAAAACAATGCAAACCAACAAACTTATTCGTACATCACAATGACACAATATTTTTAGATTGTCAGCGAATTTCTCGACTAACCTATATATAATATATCGAAAGTTTGGAAGAAACATCGATACACTCCCACCCCTCGGCGCATCCCTACAGAAGGGGGTGAAGCGTCGCTTGGCGCGGCGAGATAGGGCGAGATAGCATCGCGGGTGGCAGCCCAGATAGCGCGAATAATAATAATTTTATTATCGCGATCCAGCGACGCCAGCGCCACCTCGCGCCAGTGTGCGTGCGCGGAGATTAAAGAATACCTAATGGGATGTGGAATACGAGTAGTGTTCTTTTGTACAATTTTGAAGGAATAATGATGTGACGTTATTTGAAAAAAAAAATCTTAACGTGTGACTAATTTTGCCTGCTTATTTATTTGTTTTGCTTATTTATTTAGTGTACTTTAATTACTAAATGATAAGTCGCGCTACGGTTAATATGGCAAATAAACAAATTTATTCCGTTTTAAGAAACAATATTGTGAACGAAGTATCACATATATACTCAAAAAAGTAAATATAAAAGTATTGTATATGCGTTAAGAGTTTCATGAAACCCTTTAAAAACCAAAAATTATTATATAGGTACACGAAAACGTAAGTAAATAGTATCTTGTTTCGATTAATCTAACTTAAATCGTTTTGTTTCAACAAACCAAACTTTAAAAACATTGACCACAGACTCAACAACACTCTAATCTCTAAAATCTATGAGAAGAAATATAAAACTGTAAGTGACCGGCTCCGACTCCCGTATCCGGCTTAGGGGTAGTTCCCTGGGGTAGAAGGGGTAGAGGGGTACAGGGGTAGAGGGGTGGGGGGTTCTTATCTCTCACTCGCAGATTGAATATATTTCATGTGCGAGTTCATGCGAGATCCCGGCGAATCGCGAGATTTTATACTCTCTCGTACTGTTTTCTCAGTTTATACAGGATGGTTACATAGTAATCTAACAGTTATATGTAGTACAAATATGTTTATTTTTCTTTTCTTAATATTATTTTTAAATAAAAGATGTCTGTCTGTCTTGTTAGATTCACTGCTTTACAGTTACATGTAATATGACACATAATAACAATAACGAAATAAGATAAACTTATTTAAAGATAAGCCGAAATAAATAAGGTTCTGTTTTTGGTAATTACAACTTTAATTTTAATTCGTCATAATTCTTATGTATGTGACATCATGACCTCTTATGAGTATAATTTTTTTATATAATTTCAGTAAAATTAAAGCCTACTTGTTACGAGTATTAGCTGAGTATGGGGCTAGATGACGCTATGTGATAATATGTCCTAAAATATTTATTTATTTATTGTCTTAATTTTACTAAATGCAGGTTGATAAATCAAACACTTGTACAACAATTAAAACACTAGATGATAGATGACATATTGACCACAAAAAATTGTGTGACTTTTGAAACCACCCTGTATAGTATTATGAGTGCGGGATATTGTACATTTGGTGCGATACTTTATTTAGCTCTATCTGAGCGAGTTCGGAAACACGTTGTAGATAATCGTGATTTACGCCTCTTGGATATTGTATGAGTTTTAAGGTAATTGTGAATTTATATAAGGAATTGTAATAGTTATAGACAGAGAATCAACTTATATGAAAAAACGATATGTATTTTTACTAAAAATATTATATTAACTATGTTACGTTAATTTTTACTTATCTGATTGTGTCTAAAGTGTCACATTTGTTTAATCAGAAAATCTCTATAATTTCTAAAATTAATATCATATATTAGTAATTGGTTTTTAACAATGCATTTCTTGTCGATCTCAGATACATATGTTCACTTATTTAATACATTAATATAGGTATAATAACAAGCTATTTCTATAAAAATACTTCCAAAATGCTTACAAAACATCGCCTGCTCGTTATCAGGAAAGAGGTCGCGATACCAGCATACAAATGAGGTAATTAAACTATGCAGTGACAGTTTACTTTATTAATTAGTTACTTGCGAATAGTTATCAACTAATTAATTAGTTACACACCTAGTTGAGTTTCCCTAAGCTAAATTTATAAAAAATAAAATAAAGGATACGTATAGCTGAATATTATACTGAAAATTTCAGACAAAAAAGATATTAATATAATAATAGGTAAATAGAACTAGACATTTAGATTAGACAACTTTGTTATAATTTTTTATTAGGTATCTATTTTACTTGTTATTCAAATTTCAGGTTTAATAATTTTAATGTGGTAAGTATATTTTTGAAAGCACTTTCACACGTCGTAGAAAACATTATTTAACTATATCAATCGATCGTCAACGAAGCAGGTCTTAAAGCTAAGTATAGTACAGACTTAATAAGTTTACAAATCTTTAGTCAACTTATCGCTATCAATCGATTCTTTAAGCATCAAGTCATATCCTAAAGCTATTTATTCCATTGAATAATCCTTCAGTCTGGTCGCAGACAATAACTAGACAATGTCAGTATCAGCGTCTGAAAAACACATTACAACCCCCTTTAAATCGCTTCTATAAACTCATATCGGGCACATCTGCCCGCCTCCCGGCATAGGTCACTCTACGGGGATAGCGTATATCTACGGGATTGTTTATTAACTTAACGTAACTAAATTATTCAAGAAATTTTGTGGGTTGCCTATTTTATATAGACTTTATTTGCATTTATTTTGATCAAGTAAGCTTGCAATGTTTTTGAGCAAATAGGTATCATCTGAATATTCATTTACGCCTTAGCTTTAGTTATAGATCCATTTTTCGATTTGGTTGTGTAAAGGTCAGGAAAACTTTTAAAAAGATAATTTAGTTTAAAACTACGGGTCGTGCACGTTACGTTTTCGTTATAAAATGTACATCCTCTTGTTTAAAAGTAATTTTAAATTCACCTCTCCTCTCACTTATAAGTATTTTACACTTGTCATCTTATCCAAATTAGGACTAACCTACGCTATTATCACCTGTTATAACTGGCAATACAGCCTATTCCGTCGCAGGCGGGCGCGGGGGTGCCAAGGGAGAGAGGGGAGGAGATTGGTGAAAAACGTGAAAAGTGGCCCTGATAAGAGAGTTTTGGCCGCATGGCCGCGGAGATAGCGGCTTGTTTTACAATACTGTGTGCAGTTACGTATTCAAATTGGCTTTTGGTTGAGATACGCGAGTCTGCTAACTAAGTTGGAAAGGTGACGAATTTGTTTTACATTCACAATACAATTTGCCATACACTTGTTTTACCTGAATAATCGTCACGAGGTGGGATGAGATGGGATGATAAATTGACATGTTATCATAATTATTACTAACATGTTTATCTGGGAGGTGAATGGTTAGGTTTTAAGTGAAATCTAAATATATAAAACTCAAAGGTGACTGACTGACTGACTGATATAGTGGTCTATCAAAGCACAGCCCAAACCACTGGACAGATTGGGCTGAAATTTGGAATGAAGGTAGATGTTATGACGTAGGCAATGTAGGCATCCGCTAAGAAAGGATTTTTGGAAATGCCACTTTTAAAGGGGTGAAATAGGGGATGCAAGTTTTAATTCTTAAAGCGAGTAAAGCCACGGGCACCCACTAATAGATTATAATCTTAAACAGTTATACATGGCTAAAATGAAAAAGAACGAAACGTACCTATTCACACATTCAGGCACAGATTCTGGTATTTTTTTTAAGCAAGAGTCAAGCGGCTCTTATTGGACATGCTCGCTTCTTCGTCAATTATTCATTTCTTATTATTTGGCAAGTTAAAAGTAACATAATAATGTTGCTTTTTTAACTTTGGTTAAGTTTGATTATCATCATCGGGTGCCATCTTCATTTAGAAGTTTGGACGTCAATTGGCAAAATTTTCTGCGCTCCCATGTTGCCTCTTTTAGATGCAGATATTGAGTTTGATGACTAATTTAAAATGATTAATAATATAACTAACAATACAATTGATCACAGCTCCAAAACTAGTACTTATATATTCAATTAAAAAGGTAACACATAACTCGCAATCAGAAATAACTATTTACCCTATGTTTGTATTCCAGTCTACGTAATGTGGAATTAATTCTATGGCAGCCTCAGCCAGCCCTCCCGGGGCGCTGTGTGTTATTTACTCAATGAAAACAAATGGAGGTCGTTAAAACTGAGGAAATGTTGAAGTCAAGTGACAGAGTTTAGAGATTCGTTCGCGAAAGAGTGTCGAACCGTTGGCCAGAGGGTAGTAGACATGAGTGTAGACTCCATTGAGAACATGCACACACAGCATATATGCAGAATAGTATAATCTGTCTAGCTCCTAAAATATATAAGTTGCCAGGAGAGATAAAGAGTGAGGAAAACATTGGTATATTTAAAAAGTAACTTTGTAAGTTCTTAATGGAAAAAGCATACTACAAAGTTGACTTATTTTTAACAGACTTAGAGTTAATATATTTGACATTATCTATCTAAATATATAAAACTCAAAGGTGGCTGACTGACTAATTGACTGACTGACTGATATAGTGATCTATCAACGCACAGCCCAAACCACTGGACGGATTGGGCTGAAATTTGGAATGTAGGTAGATGTTATGACGTAGGCATCCGCTAAGAAAGGATTTTTGGAAATGCCACTTTTAAAGGGATGAAATAGGGGATGCACGTTTTACTTCTTAATGCGAGCGAAGCCGCGAGCACCTATTAGTATAATATAAGAGTAATTAAATAATGTACTTAACAATAATTAAAATTTATAAGGTATTAATTTAGTTAAATAATTTGGACAATTGTAATGTAACATGAATTTAGGAAATGTTAGTAAACCCTCATAGGGTAGGAACTAGTGGAACTATTTTAGTTATTATACTTTAAGATCTCATGTACCTAGTCTACACTATCTGAATAAATGAATTTGAACCTTTTTGTAATCGTATCGTAGGCTGGCTGTCTTGGAAGAATATTTTATTCATATACCGTTTTCTCAAATTCAAAGTTCTTTACCAATTATTGGGTGCGACCACATATAAACAAATGCCAATAAATAATCATGTAATTGATTGAGGTATGATTTGAGTTCCTGAAAGTAGTTATATGAATTAATGTTTATTTTACAGTATTGAAATAACATTGTTGTATTGTTTTGGTAAGCTCATATTTATAATTTTGTTTAGTCAATTTTTGTGTTTACCTCTTTCGTTACAAGTTCTAAGTATTTTGTGTTTATTTTAATCGACAAAAAGCTATGATATGACGCTGAAAATCTTACCTTATTCTGAATCTAGCTTTAATAATTACGAACTTCTCTTATTAAAATATTTGTACAGAACCTTCTCTCTAATTCTTTTACTAGTTTTTCCATCCATACGTTACATTCATAAATGCAACGGTAACATCCAGCCGCATTGATATTAATATTAAAATTATACGAACGCAACTTAAACAAATACTATAAATAATACAATCAATGGGACACACAGACAGTCATGCGTGACTCCCGCTGCGAGAATATGTGATGGTTAAATGTACAGTAAGTATAATGTTATGTTGGTAGGTAAGGTCTTGACGCGTGGGTGTTGTCTGCTATTTCATAAATCTTAAGTTTTAGATGACCTAAAACTTACCTACGAACATAACAAATCAACTTCTTGAGATAACGCTACAAGCTGTTCTATATAGTGTTTTTTATGTTTTAAGTAATTCATTAAGGTGTAAAATAATGTTTATAAATAGGTTAATACTGACCAACTATGGAGGGTTATACCAGGAGAGGTTTTATTTTAGTATTTACATCACATAATTATAAATATGTGTAAGTTGGTACATATGATTGTATTATGCTCATTTAGCTTTAAGCACAACTTATCAAACTATTAAATTGTAGGTTCTGGCTTTTTGTCATAATACAGCGGTTGTTAAGCCAAATCAGGGGTCCTAAAGTTGGTTTGAAAACTCTAACACCAGAGTTGATCATTCTATCAATCTTTTTTTTATTATTATGTATGTAAATATTGCTCTAGTTAAGTAATTAAGTACTCGTAGAACAAAATCGCATGATTCGAGCGAGCTTGCAATCACGCCGAGATAGCAAATCAAAATGGCGGCCAGTTTAAACGTCACTGCATTTTCCTCATTCGAATAAGTACTACTTACATGCCACAGCGCGTGCTTTATGTACTGGGTTATGTGCAAAAGTGATGTAAAAATGCCTTCAAAACTGTCCGAGATGACAAATTAAAAAAAAAAACACGACAACTTTTTGAGTGCAAAATCCCGAAATAATTATTAAAATGTCCTTATATCTAGATTGCCATAAAAAGCAATGGATAATTAAAAAATTTATATATACGTAACTAGTGGCCGCTCGCGGTTTTGCTCGCATTAAGAAGGAAAGATTTTACCCCTTTAAAAGTAGTGATTCCAAGAATCTTTTCTTAGCGAATGCTACGTGCCGACGTATATAATAATCTATTACTATAAAATTATAAAAAGCTGCTTACCCTCATCACTATCATCAAATCAATTAAAGCATCATCTGAAATATCTTATCCGTTGAAGATGATGTTATTTACATATATTTGTGCCTAATTTATTTTTACCCACTTATGAAAGTAGTAGTCAAACGTAGGACCCTGTTAAAAATACCTAAGCATTTTAAAATTTTGGTAAAAATTACACCAGTTGTTTGATTACATTCTCTTTCTGAGTAACTAATAAAAAATTTGTTTAAAGTAACTCTGTATGAGTAGTAGACGTCTAGATGGTACGATAGCCAGGATTTGCATAATACTGCAGATTTTTTTCAACACAATACATACGTACTTGAGGGTGCGATGATGTAAGGTGGATGGTGTTTGTGTAAGGGAAAAGCGATTTCAAAGGATAGTTGTCCTGATTACCTACAAAGAGAATATATAATTTAGAAATTCTCTTTTTGTAAGTACATATATATTTGTCATTGATAAGTTGATTTAGTAGCTATGTACCTTATTTATTTATTTTATTTTAGTTCTTAAAATTGAACTATTACTAAGAAATTTGTAAAACTAATATTTATATTTTGTAAAAGGATGAGAATACAAGGGTACCACCATAAAAATAAGAAATAAATTATATGCGTGAGATATTTATAATATTAATCAATATTATTTAGCCATTTTTTTAAATTTTGTTACATGTTTAACAATATGTACTATATCCCAAAAAAATTGATAAAAGATAAGAACAGAGAGTTGTAAATATGTTTATTAACAAAATAGATAAACACCAGAAGCTTTGAACAAACTTCTCATAGTAAAGATAGACTTGATAGTATAAATTAGACTCATACTATTTATATCATTTGCATATTGCATTTTTCTTTTTCAATTCAATTCAATTCAAAATCATTTTTTCTTTCATTATATTATTTTAGTCATCGCTCATAACTTGTCCCAATCGTAAGGTCAATCGCAGGTCACGACCTAAGTTACGATAGCAATGATATTATAATGTTATTTAATTTAATTTTGTTTTTTGCAGGTAAGTAGGTCACCTAGGCGGTTGCCTAACCGGATGGCACGTGAGTAAAATTGCAAGGAAAATAAAAGTTAAAAACTAACAGAAAAGTTATGAGAAAATCAGTAAAATTCCGAAATATGAGTAAACAGTGTTATGTTATGTTTTTGATTAGAACTTCCAGTAAAATATATTGAGCAATTGATTTACATGACGTGAACATTAATTATTGCAACAAACGAATGCAAAAACAAAATGTGATTTAAAAACAATTTAGAGCATTCCGTTGTTCATGAAGTTGATTAAAATACTCATCCACTCAACGAAATAGATGTATTAATAATTAAATCTAGGTCACAAATTACTTTCCCAAATGCATTTCCCATTTAACATTTATACCCTCCCATAATATGAAACGCGTCAAATCAAATTCATATTTTACTATCGTCGTAAATAATCACATCCAAAAAGTCGTATTCTAAATTTTACTACACGTAAATCTTATTAGTCCTCTTAATACGCTCACTCATAATATACAGAGTTACTTGAGATTTTATGATAAAATAAGATATGCATTAGCATACCAAAAAAATTACATAACGAAAGAATTTTAAAACCCAATTTTAACGAGGAGAAACTAAATATTTTACTACGTCAGTCGTTAAGCCATAGCAGAGGCCCATAGAGCGGCTTGACAAACTCTCGACACCAAGTTGGCCTTTCTCATTCGATAAGAAGAGGAAGACTAAGGAGAAAGGTTTAAAGCTGATCTATATTTATGCAGACTTATGAATATAAATAAAAGTGATAGATCATAAATGTTTAAGCAAATAGCATAGGCAAAACAGGCATTGCCATTTAAACACATGATTTAAGTTATTTAATTATAGGTTCCGTAGTGTTTTTTTATTATTAGAAATGAGAGTGATAAGAAGTGAAACCACAAAACATAATTAACACACATTTTTTTAGGTTTGGTGATATGTATTTATATTTTACAAGACTTTAGCGCATACCGTAACCGTAAGCCAAGACCAGATTCTTTGTATGCTTTTGAGTAACTTAATTGACTTATTTATTCCTTAGAATCAACTTAAAACTAATCTAACACAAAGTTGTCACTAATAACCCTATATAACTTAGGGGGTTGATGTATGTTTGAGAGGGTGCTGGGGGTGGGAGGTGTCAGGGTGTGCGGGGTCGGGGGGCAAACAGCAAAAGTTCACGTTGCTTATCTCATCAGTTTGACGGATTCGCCGAGACAAGAGTATTCATATTTTATGTAGATAACAGACAGAGGTGCCTGTTGTTGTTAATTTGATTCGAGAGACGAGTGGGCTAATGTTTTTGGACTTATTGCATAGAAAAATTTGAAAAAATGTGCATGCATAATTAACAAGTTTGTATTGTATGAAGTTGAAATCAAAAACACTTGAAGCAAACGAGTTTTTTGAATATTAAGTTTTAAAGTGTTTCTATTAAAATACTTCAAGTCACATTAATTGTTAAATTAAAATCTGTGTATTTTAATTATTGTTATTTCATCGCTACATTTGTGATGTTATAAATACAGCATAATATAATCATCATCATAAACAAGAAAAATATAATTCAAAATACACTTTGTTGCCAACAAATTATTTACATCAAAACAAACTATCACATTATGAAAATAACATTAAAATGTGAATATTACCAAAAGCACGTTTTCCCCACACTACCGCCCGCCCGACTGTGCTGATAAGGATGCTATTTAATCACAGATAACATCGCAGGGCGGGCGGACTTATCGCCGCGGGCTTATCGCTGGGCGGGCGGCCTTATCACAGGGCGGGCGGCCTTATCTCGCCGTATATATTCTTATCCGCCGCTTTCAAGGGCGGCTATGTTTGTGTTACGAATTATTTTCGCTATAATTTGAGATCTCGGAAGAATATATTTTGTTTAACGTGAATGTTGTTAGACTGGCTCCATACACTTTTGCAGAGATATACATGAAGCGTAGACTCGTATATGTATGTATGTTGTTATATTCTTCAAATCAAATTAGTTTAGTGAGTTTTTTATTTTTTGTGTAAGGATTAAATTTGTATTATATTTCCCGTAAGGCATGATTAAATTTAGTTGTAATAACCGGCTAGCACTTACGTCAATAATTATGTCAAAAATTAGCTCGACATGTTTCGGAAAACTGAATTTTTGACGTAAGTGATAGCCGGTTATTACAACTAATATAACAATTGTCTTTCAAATAAAGTATTTTTAGTCTCAGTTGACTCTTAAGAGAAGAGACTGACTAATGGAAATATTTTTTATTACATTAAGAATAATGTATAAAAAATATTATAAACCTTTTTATAATTTCTTTCCTTTGCTTGTGAGTATTAAGACTGAATATCTTGTAATGTCACCCCTATAAACACACATATACAAGTAACTTACATAACAATTATTTAGAAGTTCATCACCCAATCATAAAACTTCCAAAAGCTCCATAAACCTACAAAAGTTCCAAATGTAAAACAAGTTGGAGTAGTGCTCGTTGATAAGTATCTTGTTCTATCGAGAACGATCTGTTTCTTGCTGTTAAATCTGATAATGGAGCATATCTGTTTACTTCCAAGTTTAGGTCACGGTATAGAGATAAAGCAGTAACAGAAGTTTGATTTTCCTTTCGTCGACGTCTTTTTTTTAATTATTATTAAAAAAAAGAATACATTAATTTAATTGTAATAACCGGCTAGCACTTACGTCAATAATATTTTTAATAATATTTTCGACATAATTATTGACGTAAGTGCTAGCCGGCTATTACAATTAAAATAAAAAGCCTTGTTTAATTAAATAAAAACACCGGGGTAGGAATATATATTGCCAGTTTATTGGCGCTTTTTATGTGGTTCCAATGGAAAAAAAAGATCTACATAATATTATATTATATATTTGACCTGGCATTTGATACCAGCTTATCTATAGGTATATACGAAATAAGTAACATATTTTTAATATCTTTCTACTTACCCAAAATGAATTTTAAATAGTATATTTGTATTAATAAAATGATTGTAGTTTTAGTTGGTATGTTAGTATGTGCTATCAAATATGTAATGTAAAAAAGAATTGATGATAATACCATCACCAGTAAGTAAATGTAGTAAAGTACAAACTTAAACTATAATCTACATGTAAACTCAAGTACCTAAGTACTTTCTTGCATATTTGAGTTACTGCCTTAATCTATACGCTGTGATATCAGTCTGTTTGTCTTGCACAGCTATAAACCCGATCGCTGTATCTCTACAGATAGAGAGCTGTAAATAGCCGGTCTTTATCAAACCGGGAATTTACTCGAAAACAACGTCAGTCGTGTTTACATTGTTAATGTAGTAATATTGTTTAGTTAGTAGAAACTACAGTTTTCTCTCTTAATAAGAGTAGGTTTAAGGTTTTTTTCACATGAGATAAGCTCACGCTTGACTACAACTTGTCTGATGTTAAGCAACGTTATAATTTACGATCTAGCGCGCTTGCCTAGAAGAAACTCTCGACTTGAAGACCGACAAATTATAGGTTAGGTTGACTGCACCTTGCTTGATGGAAAGCGAAATGAAACGGTAACACGTTTGCACTGAAGAAACCTATTAATTCTTTAACTATTTACTAAGCTATACCTATCGAAAACCCTGACAGTTTGCAAATTTTATCAACAATTTTGCTACCACTTATATCTAAGTGGTAACAGTGGCAATCTAATTATTTTATGACCATTTAAAAAGAGGCGTATAATTAAATTCTTACCATTGAAATATTAAACACTTAACACCGCGGATAACAGCAACAAAGGATCAAACCAATTAGAACCCGAGCAATCAAAGTCCCTGAACCAAATACCGAGACACACGTGCCATAAAGTCAGCGAGCATTATTAGTTTGCCACATGTACGCCACTATCGCCACTTCCTGCCTCGAGAGATATAACGCGATTATATCGACTGCTGCTCGCTAATTAGACTTATCGTAGACCAATTATTTATAAGCTTATCGTCTGCGCCATTGTTTTGTTGAGTTACCGGTTGTGACACACGGCCGGGAAGTTTGGGGAACTTGGGGAACGAGTTGTGCGCTTATTTATTTGTTAAAATGCTAATGTACATAGGTGCATATGTATGCTGTTCCGTGCAAGTAATCCAGAGGTGATATTTGTTTTTCAAACACACAACAGATAGACACCTTAAAATAAAATTAACGAAACTAAAAACAGATTATAAAAACTTCTATAAATTATACACAACCCGAAATAAACTAAAGCGAAATAATTGCAGTTTCCCGCCACACACCAAAGTACAGCAGAATATCGAGTAAAGCCTTACAGTATAATTCAAAGCTGGCCTAATCGGCAGTTTAACCTATTCTACAATGAAAAGATACATTAAACTCGCATTTTTACAGCCATCAATTGTACAGAGAAACGTTTAAAGGGAATATATTGCCCATAAAAATGTTAATACTGTAATGCAACTGCACATTTCTTGTGAGGCTAATTTGCCACGTACATACACTGCTAAAAATGGACGAGAGCCGTGGAGCAAGTTATGCGGTTTGGAAGGTTTCAAACTCGCTAATAAATTTGTGGTTAAACTCACTCTAAAAAGATACAGTAATACAAAGTTTCACAGGATATATCTTAGTTGTGTTTATCTCATTCCCTAGATTAAGTCATGACTATGTAACATCCAAACATAAAAAATAAGGCATCTATAAAAAGTAATAGGGCTCTTTTAAAATGATCTGCAATTTACACTAATATAAAACTAAAATAAAAATGTTCATGGGAATTAATTACAACAAACAGTATCAAATACGTATAATTAACACAAAAGATTTTAACGTGAAGTTATTTTTTTATTTTTATTTTCTGCATTCTTATTTATTTATGTTCCGCTACTGCGCATAACTTAGTCCACAAGTCACTAAGTGCAATACACTCCAAAATGGCTGTTAAGGAAATAGCACATGTAAATGCAGCTATTGACTGCCACAGCATGATCCAACATAATATACATTTTAAATAGCAGGATAACAATCTTGAAATATAACAACATTGATAGACGGACCCTTGTAGCTATAAAATTATTATAATACTATGGAGTTAGAAATAACAGATTATTTTTTACTGGTAAGTACTTACCTATTAAATTAGTTGACACTTATCTTACGCAAACGCTCAAATAATTGAACCAAATGTAGTGGAATTCGCAATGTAAATAGAATCTTGATCAAAACTTTAAGTCTTCTTTATGATTGTTTCTGCTTTAAATAGAATTATTTGTGATAAAATATGGTGTAAAACAAGATGAGATCTTAAAGCAACATTTTATGACTACAAGAAGCCACTACAAAAAATAACACATAAATAACTGAACTCAAGTTATTTATAACCGAGAAGTATGAATAATAATGCAAGAACAGCAATAGAAGTGATAAATTTAAATCGCCATTAATCAAAACAACGCATTAAGCCCTAAATTAAAATAACATTGTAAAGACAATAACCATAAAGAAATTGTAATTGAATTTTTGTACCACACATGAATCTGTTAGGGATTAATTTAAAAAATCAACATAATAACTTTAACCCATTTCTTATGTTTGTTTAAGGAACATTTGGTTTTAGAGGCTATTAATGTTTAAAGTTACCGACGGAATATTTGGGATAAACTATAATATTATGTAAACTGAAACTAATGGGTTACTTTCATCATGAAAAAGCATGTTTTACAATCAAAATGAAGGTTTATTTGTATCTGTTCAATATTACCTACTCAGTCTTTTGATGGAGGCTTTAGCATAATAATCAACTTTAGTTTTTTATGTAACACAGTCTTGTATTTGACTTTAACCTGCATGATATAAAAACTACTATAATAACCTAAGATACAGTTTGATTGCAAAGAGACCTAAGTCTTGAAAATAAGTTTAATTGACATCAAAGTGAAGTTTAAGGTATCGAAATTTGGTAATAATTAGTTTAATGGTCTTTTAATTATTCTGTCAAATGTTTTATAATATTCACTCACGTATTTTAGTTTCGAATGGTTCAAATTGGTGTAAGAGACATTCCGCATTGTTACTAAGTTTAGTTAGGGAAAAAAGTAACCTAATATTTTAATTATTATTTAATAAAAACATTTTAGAGGTAAGACATTACAGACTATAGATATACTCACACATGTGTACACATAATCTCTCTTTTACAACATTAACATTCCGATATGACTAAAAACAAAACATGTAAAGCCCACAATTTTCCCGTACAGAATAAAATGTAATTATTCAGCACATAAGTTATCAAACTCATAGCCCCTAAATATGGTATTCGGATTGCATTTTCAGCAGATTTTTTTGGCACGCGCGTGCCGAGCGGCCCCATACATTGTCCTGCAGTATACACCGTGCCTACATTTGGCAAGCACTGCTTTTGATACAGATAGGGATATAGGCTGTAGAGTTTATGGAGCTTCGATGTACCTATGTATTTGTATCTATATGTTACTGTGTCTGTATCATATTGTTTTTTTGTTGTCTTTGTTTTGATGCTCATAACAAATATATAATTATTAAGTGCTTCATAATAGCTTTTATTTATTTTCATCTACAGTGTCGTAAACTACCTAGCCTGACTGTCGTCTTTATAAATAATGTAATGTTTTCTGATTATTAAGTACAATAAATAGAAGTTTACTTTTTCAATATAATCTCTTAATTGTTTCACGCACATGCAGACCAAATTTTGTGACGTCACAACCTACAGCTGACAAATCCACGTGGAGTCGGCTAATTCTCTTGATATAGAGTCCATCAGTCCTTAGGAACATAAAATGATAAGATGCGATATCAGTGGCGCCTGAGTTAGAAGGACGAAAACATCCGATAATGGACGAAAATGGACGATTATTAAAAATATATTTTTCAACATTTCAACTATTATGTAACTAAACAATAAATTGTTTATTAATCTAAAATGTTTTAAAATTATAACAACATCGAATAATATACAATACTAGTGGGTGCTCAAGGCTTCGCTCGCATTAAGAAGTAATACTTGCATCCCTTATTTCACCCCTCTCAAAGTGGCATTTCCAAAAATCTTTTCTCAGGGGATGCCTACGTCATACGAGTAAGATCTACCTTCATTCCAAATTTCAGTTCAATCTGTCCAGTGGTTTGGGCTGTGCGTTGATAGATCACTATATCAGTCAGTCAGTCAGTCAGTGACCTTTGAGTTTTATATATTTAGATTATCAAATAACTTGTTTATTTAGGTAACAAGGGGTTGTAAACCAATTATTCATTTTTGTAATAGTATTTTCCGATGCATTATCACAGAATATATGTATCAGTACAATATTGACATAAAATCAAGTGTGCGAGGGAGATAGAGCTTGGGCCAATAAAGCTTTAACTCCACTGGCGCCGAAGCAATCCGAATAGCAGATAAACAATTTTATTTATCAAAAAAATATCTATCACAGAATTAAGTACGAAATCTTATCGCCCAAGTTGGCTTATCTCAGGGTTCTTGGACCCATTTAGATATATCCGAAAGCTTTCTGTCAGGATATGACTATAAAGCTGTTGAAATATTGCGTACGATCTCCCTCGTATCTGCTAATGGATTCGGATAATTTGCCATAACGAGATTTTTAGGCTGTTCTGAGATAATTAGTTTATGAGCTTTGATGTCAGCGTCGAAATGATGGGAGTAAATATTTATCAATAAGATTTTGGTCTATCATTGGCTTGGATTTGCACTTTATTATGAACTCATGAAACAATGTTCTATATTATACTTATTATGAAAAAACACGTACCTAACTATTTAATACTAGCTGTGCCAGCGACTTCGTCCGCATGGAATAGTTATTACCATAATAACGGTTCTAGTGAGTTAATCTTTAAGGATAGACATATACTGTTGCAGACATTTTGTTAGATCAAGAGGAATAATTCTTTCGTACATATTTTTTGATATCTTGAACTGTTTTCGCAGCACACGCAACGGAAGCCCTCAAAGACGAATAATTTTCCCCGTTTTTTTTTCACAGTTTCCATTGTTTCTTCGCTCCTATTAGTTGCAGCGTGATGTTATATAGCCTAAAGCCTTCCTAGATAAATGGTCTATCCAACACAAAAAGAATTTTTCAATTCGCACCAGTAGTTCCTGAAATTAGCGCGTTCAAACAAACAAACAAACAAACTCTTCAGCTTTATAATATTAGTATAGATAAATGACATAGAAACATTTCCATAAACGCATACTTTTTGTTTTGATTAGTTTAAATTTGAAAAGATTTTTTACAAAATAGCTCAACATCGATCGTTTACTTTACATTGTCAATCTACAATGTAACCATCAATTACACCATTAAAAGACCTATCATAGATTTAAGATTTAATAACAATAAAACAAACAAAACAGGACAAAACCTTAACAACGTGACACAAGTAACACAAATCCTGATCATAATCGAATAAAACTTGAGAGAACAATATTATCTGTTCGAATAAAAACATCGAATAAAAAACTATCGAGTTTAGTGACTGGTGGACAATAACACAACAAATGGGTGACTGGTTGGTAGGTAACTACAGGTAGCTTGTATTCAGAGTTACAGGTAACTTACACGATATCTATTAAAAGAAGTTATCAATTGGTGGCCAATCCTGGCTAACTAGGTTTCTTCCAGGCATGCGCTACATCTGAGACTGGTGATTAGTATCAGGGGGCTGTAATCAAACAGTAGTATACGTTAGTAAAAAGGTGGGTTTAATTTTGTAGGTTTTGTTACACACGAGAAAATTTTGTTCTACCACTAGCTGTAGGTTTGGTCTCAGTAATTAACCGATAACTCAAGCGCCCGAACTCAGCCGGAGACGGCAATTGCATGCGATTACCAATGTAAAGCAAACGTCGACGCGGACAGTCCTTGGATGGGTGACCGAAAAATGGCATCCCATTTTGGGTGCTTCCGTAGGTGTTCGTCACGCGTACGTCAGTCGGTAAGCCTTGTTAGAGTTGTTAGGGCGGCTTGATTAACTCTCTACACCAGAGTTGACCACTCTCATTCGATGAGACGAAAAAGTACATAGATCTTGTCACAATGTTCATATATTACTAAGTTTAGTCAGAAGATTACAACTAAACTGATTTTTAGAAGGTTTTTATGGATATCCTGGAATTAAAGCCATGAGCTGCCAAAATATGCCACTACATACCGCTCATCTATACCAAGTCACCACACCAAAAATTTACAAACCAAGTGCACTCCAATCGTCCCTGGATGTAACACAGGAGACATTGTCCACTGTATCACGGATCCAATCGGTCGATTCCCCAAATGTAACCCGAGCAGCCAGCCGGTAACTAATGTGTTAACTCTTTAACGGAGGCAAGGGTGGAGCAACTCTCTCGGTCACGTGAATGAGTGGCGTGAGTATAGAAACTTAAACTTGAGGGTTGCGGGTTCGATTTCCGTATGACACAAGTATTTTTTGAACTTTAAAAAATATATATATACTTGTGTTGAGTCTGATCGTTTGTATGTATAATAAGTATTTATTTACAAAAATGAAAGGTATATAAGTATTGTATACGTTATCTAGTACCCACGACACACGTTTGCTTAGTGTGAGGCTAGATGACACTGTGAGCAATGACCCGGAATATTTATTTAAAAAAAAAAACATGACAGTGGCTGGTATTACATATTATTGGTAACTGGTATTCCGTTTTGGGCGCTTTCGTGGATCGTATGACACGTTAAATTATAGGTCCCGGATGTTTGTGTAGTACGGCAGTCGTTAAGCCATATCAGAGGCCCTTAGGGCGGTTTGATCAACTCCAGAAACCAGAGTAAACCCGAATCAACCGAGTGATAAGATTCGTTTATACAACTGTTAGTGTAAGTTACTTGAACATATTTGAGATTGAATGTAAAAAGAAAATCAAAGCTTTTTCATAGTTTGCATATTTATATATGTGCCTATGTAATGTCTTATCTTACAATATTATAAGATTATTGTATGTTTAAATAAAAGCCTAGAGATGACACTTACATTTAGGTCAATTTAATTCAGGTCTGATTGTTGTTTTAAATACAGCGGTGTACATAACGTATACGTATTGATAAATTGTATCTGAGTGAATAAATATGTCAAATAGTTACATAATTAAATATTACGTGTAAGTACTAATAAATATATTACTTATATATTTTATGTAATTAATTACACTGACATGACTTGTCCTCCTTATAAAAATAAAATTCATTTATTTCAGGTTACTGGGGCCCATATCTGAAATTCACATGACAATCAATTCACATCAACATAAATCAACATAAAGTCTTAACTTATGAGTGAGCTGCGTCGCCACCGCGATCCCCAGCAAGGCGCGAGCACTAGCCATTGTTCCCAGATGGCTATCGCACACAAAGGCCCATCACAGATTAATAACAGTTTGTTCGTGTCCCGGAGACAAATGGGACTGCGCGCCCACCCAGCGCGACCAGCTTGGACTCTGGACGGAGGAATGGAAAATCTTTTACTATTTTTATCATGTTTTTCTGCAGCTAAGTTTTTAGTTGTTTCATGAGTGACGAGATTATCACGATCCTTGATTGATGGTTAGTATCTTGTATGCCAATTTCAAAGCTTGTCACTCCACGCACTATATGCGTACTCATCGCACCTAGATAAGCGATAGATACTACGATGTCGAGGAACTTAACCGGCAAGAAATATGGACATAATGGTCATGTATGGCACAATGTGTCATACATTGTTCTCACAACCTTGTGTACAGCTTTTAATAGGTTTGCAATGAAAACATTTAGGTTATTAAACAAATAATACAAATACTGATAAATCAATAGATTCCGCAGCACTTACGCACATTTTAGTTCTTTTTTTTAATTTTTGCACACGCGCCACGCCTACTAATTATTTATTAAACGCTATAAGCTCAATTTGCAAGCCAGAATTTCACGTGACGAACCATTATTTTAACGCGAGAAAATCAACAATAACTAAAACGTAGGCTTATGTTTTTATTTATTTTATAGTAGTTAGTATGAAGTTTAGTTTCTTTTCTTGTTCCTCTTTAATCATTGTTGTAAATGTTTTTTCATCTATCTAGGTAAATATTTACACTCCATCCTGTTCTAACCTACCTATACATACATAATATATATGTACATTCTCTCAAGAGACTATCTCAGGTCAGGAATCTCGTCCGAGTAACGCCGAGTAACATTATCTGTGCGTCGGTGTTGCCATTTTTCTTCAGCACAAAGGATGTAATCGCCTGTGTATTGCCAGGATATAAGGAATAAGATTTTGGCGGATTTTTTTATCGTGACGGTTTGTTATATTGCGTTTTAAATATGAATTTTTACATACAAACTATAATAACGTTAATATTTTTTTTGGTTAAATTACAAATTTTAACATCACGGTTATTCGTTTTTTTATATGTAACACTTTTTTAAATTCAAAAGCGTCTCTGACCAAAAGACAAAACATCTTATACATCTTTCAGTTCCAATGACAATGAATAAAACAAATATGGCCGCCGCAAACAAATGACGGATAACATCATATTTTTTTAACATGGAACAACATTAACTGATATTTTATTATCACGTGGAACAACTTATTCAATTTATCATAATAATCATAATCATCAATTACGACTCTGAACCAAAGAATTCGTTTTTGTAAACCAATAGGTACGAAAAAAACATTATTTCGTAAGTAAGCCCGCTAGTTCCTTACATTTTGCACCACAGCTAGCGATAAGAGGTGTCAAGCGTCACCTTCGGCCTCTATCGGCTAATGATTCAGTCGGATTCCATCGTGGTCATACTGTATGTTATGTTATGTACCTATACTATACTATATTGTCTACACTTTGTTATTTATTATAAAGTTTATCCTTGTACAATGTTAAGGTTGTTAATTAAAAAAATTAAATTAGTTTTACTTTACAATCGCTTTATAAACTAAGTGGAAGGAGCTAGGCGCCCACCACGATGCATAAGAGAACTCCTCTAACGAATTAATCCGGCGGGGGAGTCACGATCCTCAGTCATGAGGAAATACTACTCAAGAGAGAGAACTATAAATTAATACTCACAGTAAAATCGATTCAACACACAAAATGAAGCACCCTTACAATAGATATACTTACCTATTTAAAATGTCCCGTAAAAATATTGATATGACATATTATATCTCATCTGGATCTTTTAATTCAACAATTAGTTATATTTTATACACCTTGTGAAGATCTAATCTAATAAATACGATCACGATATTTATTAAGTTTAAAACAAGAGCGATTAATTATAAATGTAAAGAAATATTAAGGAATTTATAGAAATATAGACGTATTAACTTTTTGAATATCACTATTCGTCATATTTGCTTGAATTATTGATAAAATTATACTAAATACAGAAGAAAATTAATGTCTTCCTATTAACTTTAAGTTAGATGTTTTGTCTTCGAATTATCCAGTTTAGATTTGATTAAATATTATCTGGCTATTGAGCTCGACCTTCTTATTTCAGGTATTTGTCATGCTTTGAAAAATAACATGCTCGTTGGAATCTTCGTATCAATGGTAAAATAACCATTATTAAAAGGACTGCTGTTTTACAACAATAGTGTTTTATGTTATCCACTAGTTATCAAATTTATCGATAATATTAATAATATATTGATTTTAATACATAAACATTCACTTTTCAATAAAAAAAATACAAAAAATGTGAACAGTTTAAACACATACTTTTCAAAAATTTATAGAACTTTATGTCGAATACAGTTGTTGCTCAAAAAGCGGATCGCTCTATTTTGTTATCAAAAAATAGGTTCTATCTAAACTTGTAAGATCAGACTTCATCGGTGCATTTTCAGATCCGACATCGATTGAGTCGGGGAGCCGCAATATTTCAGGGAATCAGCTCGAACTGAGTTAAACTCGATCGGCTCTAATTTCGCAAAAACTACACAACACGATCCGTTGTTCCGATCGTCTGATAGGGTTGCAGGAGCGTCGGCAGAAAACTTTGTATGTAATGTGATAATGGAATAATGTCATCATTTGTTATGTAATTATTTGTGTCAGCCTGGCATTTTATTTTTGTTAAGTGACAACTAAATTTCGTTTCGACCGGTTTCACTCAAATTAATTATGGGTGTTTAGGTATCTCCTAAAATCGTTTGAATAACCTAAGTTTAGAAAAGAAAAAAAAACATTTATAAATAATTGCCCACTAACATTTATTGTGGCATATTTTTGACCAATCATAAAATCGGGTTAGTTATGTAGAATTAATTAAATTTACCTAATAATAAGAAAATTGTTATAAATAGAACGTACGTTCTAAAGATGGGTGTCATTACACCCGAAACGCGTAAACACCATACGCAAAATTACACGCGAGTGAAAACCGTATTAGTTACATCTCTCTCTCTCTCTTTGAGTCGATTTCCTCATGACTGAGGGTCGAGACTCCCCCTCAGAATAAATTCGTTAGAGGAGTTCTCTTGGGCAGATACATTGTGGTGGGCGCCCAGGTCCATATTAGTTACATATTAATGATAAAAGATTCTTAGACACATTTTTTTTACCTCAACTTAATTTCAACATTTTTATGCGATCAGTACCCACACTGCCGCCGTATCTCGCCATCTAATATTATTCTGGGAACGGCCTTAATAAGTCAGTACAGAATGTTATCTATTCCATTTTATCGCGCGAGATACACATCTCAATCCAATTAACCATACAATGCAATATGGGGCAGCCTGTTATGATGGCGAGGATACTCGGTGTCTTTCAAAATGGGGGATTAACTATGTTTTTGGAAATTCTTATGCTGTAAACCGTGTATGATGTATCTGCCCAAGAGAACGAATTATTTCACGACCTTCAGTCATGAGGAAATACTACTCAAGAGAGAGAGATGCTGTACTGTGCACAAAAAAATATACACCTGAGTAGTATTCTAGATTATTGTAGATTCATACGTTTGGGTGATGAAAGTGAGGAAAAAAAGAGTTTCAGGATTATATAATCCTACATGTTGGAATGTACATGTTGGAAGTGCAGTTTTTATTGAAAGTCCGTTCCGCCGTTTTTGCGTGATGAGCGTTTGAATAAACAGAGACACAGAGAAACAGATAAACAGACAAAAATTTCATAAATTGTTGGAACCTGTTCTGTTATCAATTCTAAGTGTCTCCAAACAATGTTTTTTTAATCAATGTTCAGACTTTCGCCCCTCTTCACTTTTAGCTTTATCATGTGTATATGTAGATAGAAACTACAAACAGTGTGTAGGAATTGTTTATTATTATGATTTTATATTTAATCCAACATTATATAGCAACCATATTATCGCGTTAAATACACTGTGTTATAAAATTATCAGAAGGTAAACTAACGTATAAGGTAAATAACTTCTAATATTGTGTAACCTATTTGACCTCTTTATACCAGATTGGGTCAGTTTGGTCAGTGGCTTCAGAAACATTCACAAATGACTTCATTAGGTTTATTTTATTAACTAGGCATGTAATGCTACTCGACATAGGTATTAAAATATACCTCAGGGGTTTCTACGTGCTGTAACATGACAAACATTCTTTTTTTTTAATGAGACATATATCCCGTGACCTTGTGATGTGTCTTCCGTGGAAGGACTGGGCGCCCACCACGATGTAACTGCACAAGAGAACTCCCCTAACGAATTAGTACTGCGGGGGATTCACGACCCTCAATAGTGAGGAAATACGACTCAAGAGAGAGATTATCTAAATAAATACCAGGTTTAGTTTCAGTTTGACATTGGATCTTAGGTACTGGATGGTAGACTGCAAAGTATAGTAGTAGTAATAAATCAAAAGTGATCCTACCATAATTATAAAATAAAAATGTGCTTTTGGTCTGTCTGATTTGCTTTCACGACTAGACGACAGATCATGGTGGTTTAAGTATACTAATTGTATAGGGTCTTAACAGTGAAAAGCTTCTTTTTACCTCAAAACAAGGCAAGGGAAGCTGTCCATGAAGATATCCACTGGTCTAGTATAAAAAAAACTAAGAAGCGCCCGTAGCTCAGCTAGCGGAGGCAATCACATGGGATTACCAATGGTCGACGCGGTCAGTCCTTGGATGGGTGCGCAAAAAGTGGCATTCCATTTTGGGCGCTCCCGTGGGTTGTATGACACGTTAAATTGTAGGTCCCGGTTGTTTGTCTAGTACGGCAGTCGTTAAGCCATGTCAGTGGCCCTTAGGGCAGTTTGAAAACTCTCGACACCAGAGTTGGCCACTCTCATTCGATAAGAAGAAGAAGAAGTATAAAAAACTTAGGGTTTGTAACCGACTCCAAAAAAAGGAGGTTGTTTAATTTAGTTTCGTATAGAGTTGGGTATGACGTCAGTGGTAGGCATGGTTCGGTAGCGCGGGGTAACCACCTCGCGGCCGAGCGGTCACTCGATCGGAGATTATCTCGCGCACCATCTTGCCATCGCCTAAATGTAGAGGACGGTTAGCAGAAAAAAAAATCATGCATCATAAAATTTGAAAATAAAACTTACACTTCTAGCGAGTAACTCAATATTTTGATACGAATTATTACCTAAATAAATATAATAATACAATTGAAAAATGTATTGTATGTTTCTTAATCGCTTTGGTGACATATAAAAAGATTATTTTAAAAATAATTATCATGGAAATAAATTAAATAACATAAAAATATGATAATACCCCTAATAATGCTAGAAAACTCTTTCATCATTACAACCCATTTGTTGTCAATGGTAACAAGCGCACTTCTCGACATCTTACACACAAATACAAATACTAACATACGGATAAATCTTACCTGCACCCATGACTTGTTTGTTGTCGGTCTTAAAGATTAATTAAAATCACATTCTCTTATTAATAATGCAATTTAATTGAAGTCATGATTATTATTTTCATTTTAATTCTATTATTAATGTATTTATTCTTTTATAACCTAATGAAATATTTCAAATTACTAAAAATAAATATATTAAGATAAACATAAACATATGTAATTATTATAATAGTCATTCTGTATTGTGTTGTATAGATAGATATATCTACTCTCCTAACAATATTAGTTTCAACGGAAGAACCCTGGCTACTGCAACACAGGGAATCCTACAGCAGTAGTCAGGACACACAATGTAAATATTCTGTGCAGCTTAAATTAAATTGTGTACTTAAATGTATTTTTTTTAATAGGTAAGTATGGTGCAGTGAACATCTGCGAATAAATAAAATATAATCTATATATAAATATAAAACTCAAAGGTGACTGACTGATTGACTGACTGACTGACTGATATAGTGATCTATCAACGCACAGCCTAAACAAATGGACGGATGGGGCTGAAATTTTGCATACAGGTAGATGTTATGACGTAGGCATCCGCTAAGAAATAAATAATAATAAGAAATGCCACTTTTAAAGGGATGAAATAGGGTATGCAAGTTTAACTTACTAATGCGAGCGAAGCCGCGAGCACCCACTAGTAATAAATAAATGTAATTTTTTTAGACCTTTAGTCCATACCCATTTCAAAACATAGCATAGCAGAACGAAATTAGATTAAAATACATCACTTACATACGCACGCACTTCTACGGTTTCTTCAGTGGGTTCAAATTCAGTTCCAATTTCACTGTTAGCATCACATAACTTAGGCATTATAACTTGAGCTTTGCAATTCAGGCCTATTTACATAATATATGTAGTGTGTAGTATTCAAGCCTTTTTATGTAGTGTCACAGAATAGTCTATTTATGTAGTAACAGGCAAGCGTAATGTTCCCCTGAAAAAGTTTTAAAACTTTTTTTGCCATCGCTACGCCACCTGGTGGGGGGCAGGCGCGAGTGGGAGGGGGTGTACTGATAACGTATCCATTGACCACCTTATCGGGCGATCAAATGAAGCCAGCGCTATCTTACTATCGCTTGTGTTGTTCTCTCATAACTAAAGTGAGTATAACAACTGAGCTTTTTATTTTTAACGCTGCTGTTTTGTTTTTGATTTTTTATTTTATTATTATAAGATTGTTTGCGATAGAATGAAGTAAACGTTTTTTGTGTTTCATAGTATCTGCGTGTTGCCAATTCAAAATATTAAATTATTATATTCATTGTATTAATAGAGAATTAAATAAGCATATAAGTTGTGATCATTTTGGGAAAGTTTTCTCTGAAAATTTGACTCTTACTCTATTGTCGTCAAAATATAAGCCAACTTTATTTTTAACTTAACCTAACCAGCAATTTATGAACGTGTGTAATACGTTCATACACACGTTCATTAACATGTTCATTACGATGTCAAGAATATTTCAATCACCCCAAGGGCCTCTATTACCAACACAAAACAATAAGCAAGTAGCAACATTAGTAGATATTCGTCTGATATTAAAATAAACATCGTTATCTTCACAAACAACTAAAAACTTGTCTCAGTTGCATTAGAATCCATTAGGTCCTCACAAAATCTTGCTGATTAATTCGTTTTATCTCCGAGAGGGCTGTGTATTATCATGAGAAGTAACATCGCTTGATTTATACCAGTTATCTCAGTCAGATGGCGCCAGCGGCGACTCATATCTATATATTGTACAGACGATATAGTAATAGAGACAACTAACCCTAAACTAAAATCTCTAAGCTATGTACTAACTGTGTCATCAATGTCTATCCATCGATGGCAATGCCAAATTAAGATGCAGATTTTTAGCAATATAATTTTTACACTTACAAATCATATGTTGACATTGAAGAAAGAAACAAAGAAAGATTATAGTAAATTGTAATAGACATAATTATAAAATGGGAAGGTCATATCGGTTGCAAGCTGGTACTATATGGCCACATATGTATATAGTATTGAAATATCTGGATTATTTGACGTTAGCGGGGAGTCTCTACGCTATAATGTCGTTTCCACACACTGGCTTTCTTTTATGAATTTGAAGTATTCGTCCAGTAAGTGGCAAGATAGTAGAACTGGAACGTCTAAATGCTCCCGATTTGTTTCTTTTTCGGCGCGTGTGAAGGAATGCTGTCTTCTTTTTGATGTTGTTAACAAGGGACTTGATATTTTGATGTGCTTGTAGATGGTGTGGTATGTGGGGCGTCTGTTTAGTTCTCTTACCATCAGGTGAAATAATGCTCGAAACATAGCTCTTTACGCCATTAAAATGAATCTAAATTGTAACTTGTGGTGATTACTAGCAATCAAGATGACAATAAACAATGTGTAACCACTCTCCTACGGAATTCAATTGTTTTTAATACTTAACAAATCTATACACTTTATTGCATTATCAAATTTTCAGATACCTTAAATTAACACACATGTTCATATACCTAACCAAAAATTCTAATCAACTTCAGCCCATCCCTCAAATTTACAACCATCCCTAATCGATGTAAGATAACGCTCGCGTCGAAAAATAATAGTTTTTATGTAAATGAGCGTTGCATACGAGATTGAAACGATAGTGCAATCAGTAGGTACATCGGGACCGACGCTGTGAAGGTACCACTATCTGAAATCATAACCTTGGTGCTATCTGCCATCAAGCAGGGCCAGTTGCAGAGCGAGGATCGAGTAGGGCCCTGCTGGTCAAATATTTGACATTTGGGGCCCTACTTGTCAATTATTTAAAGTAAGATGTCGTTTGGGTCCATACTTTATATTTTAATTATATTTTTTTCACATTAAGGCCCAATAATTTATAGTGTGTTATACTATCTTAGATATTTAGCATCAAAATACCTACTATCAAACGACTATCTAAATTTTTATTATCAATAGTATTCATTTGTTGCTATAGTATGTAACAATTTACCAACTTTTATTGGAAAGTCATGTAAAACATATATCACTTTGTTTTATGAATCAGTGTATTCGTAAATCGCGGAAAAATTATAGACATTTGTGTCACTAAAGTGGAACTTAGAGTGGTTGTTATTTGTCAGTAAAAATAATGCATTTTCCTTCCTTGAGTTTCGTAACGTAACTTTGATTTTCGTCTCAATATTTAGTTGTTTCATAATTATTTGTTCATCCGTGAATCTGTTGTACATATGTACCTACAAGAAAACATTTCCATTCTGAGGTTTTCCTCCTTAAATGAGTCTACATAAGGGTACTAACTAAGATTTCTTGTCTATAAAAACAATTAACAAAAAATAATGCATTTTCCTTCCTTGAGTTTCGTAACGTAACTTTGATTTTCGTCTCAATATTTAGTTGTTTCATAATTATTTGTTCATCCGTGAATCTGTTCTACATATGTACCTACAAGAAAACATTTCCATTCTGAGGTTTTCCTCCTTAAATGAGTCTACATAAGGGTACTAACTAAGATTTCTTGTCTATAAAAACAATTAACAGTGTTCTATGTTTTGTAAGGATTTACTTTGTATTAGATGTTTTCAACAGGTTGCCACACGTGATAAATCGATTCTGTAAGAAAAAAATAAAAGTTCCTAGGTAGTAAAAATACTGGGGCCTCATATGAATGGGGCCCTTTTCTAAGGGGCCTCAAATGTGTTTCTGTACTTAGATGATTCTTAGTTACCTGCTAAGTGCGCAGTTATTGTGTATGTTATATCGTATATACGCTCGCTGAATCAATTTAACCAGTTCTCAAGGCTCCGTGGCTACCTATTTTGATTAGTTTGAAAGATAAACTCAGTCGAGGATAAGAATTCAGCACCTTAGAAATAAGCTCTTAACAATGTACCTCATGCGACAAGAATTGTTTTATTATGAGGATTTATTCAACGTTCAGGTTAATTTATAAAACTTTTCCGTTTTCCAGGTAAGTTCCAGTTTTTCCTGAGACTGAAAATTCTTTCATGAAGGTTTTGGTTGCAGTTGTGGTCGAGCCATTAGACTACGAAGTTGCGTTTGCTTATCATCCAGCGCCATTCCTTTTACATTATAAAAACGTCATCCATAACAGAGATAGCCTTTTAGACACAATCTCGAGTTAGAAACCGCTGAAATTAACCTAGCGTACTCGCTATCGGCCAATCGCTGGCGGAGATACGACTTTTATGGCGTGCAGCTTTTTTATTTGACATTTTATACAAGTTTATTCAAACACAGTGCCGATAGGATCGGAGACGTTATCTTTCAATGCAACGTTACCGCGAGCCCGGCGTGATACCATCTGGGGCCATTGCTAGTTAAACCGAGCTGATAAGGGATCGGAGCGCGCGTGTGTGCGTGCGTGTAGGTACAGCACGGCGCGGCTGTGTGCGGGGACGGCGGGGCGCGCGGCGGCCGCCGAGCCAGTCACTCACTTTACGCGGCAAAAGAATGACGGCCCCAGCGAGTATCTGTGCCTTACTTTGTAAATACTAGTGGCGGTGCGTGCAGTGATGTTGTTGTGGCTCAAGTACCTCAAGGAGCTGGAGGCGGCGTGCGCGCGGGCCGCACTCGCCGCGCCAGGGGGCGCTGCCGCCGACAAAACCATCTGTAAGCTTTGTTTACCTCCGCTATCTCGCTTTATAACGCTGTTTTTACTTTAATTTTGATCAAAACGATCGCTCCACAGACTTTATTCAACATTTATTTATCCGTCCGTTGACTAATGTGGCAGATAAGCTGCAATAACGATGATTCACTTGTTTTGTTGCCAACAAACACAGATATGCCAACAAATTTACCCACAATATTTTGTTGGGCGAGATTTTCTTCGAAATTGCGATAAAAACATCGTTAAGATTGCCTTTTTATCTTATTTGTATGAGGCTGATAGCCGGTACGCTGGTACTAATGTAAATACTGGATTTTTATTACTGTGTAGATAGTTATCTGTACATGCAACGATAATAAATCATTGATAAGTTTTATCCGTTTTGAAAAGTAGTTCTACTTGTCATAAGATAGATTTACTCCTGATTTTATTGATAACTTGCCTTAAGCTAATTCAATGGACAGATAGATTTACAAAAACCGTCCGCAGCATGTAATTCGATTGACATAAGATGATTGATTATATTCTTAAGCTGATACCATCTCATATTTTGTAACGTTAATAATTTTATTTTGTTTTTCTGCTGTTTACTCTGTTTCTAATAAGTTATTATAATACGGTCACTCGTTAACATTATCATCTTCAGTAGGTACCAACATATTGTTACACAAATATATATACTTTTGAACTAACAATATTTGGACTCTATCCAAGCATAGTCGCAAGTTAAGCTAGTATAAAATAAATCACAAACCGTCATTCTCGCCATCAAACAATATACAAACTGACTTACAAGTCTCGTCTCAAGCGGTCGAGTTACTAATCTGTATAGACAAAGCATGCACACATGAGTTTGACGTTTTGACATTGACAGCTGCTGTCAAAATAAGAATACGCCGCACGCGCACGGTATTTAAGTCCTGCTGAGATGGTATCGCCACCTACTTAGTAAAATATGATCTTGATAACTTTAACTTGGCCATAAGCTACATGAATGTTCACTTAAATGTTTTACTGGCTTACTTATAAAGGTCGAACAAAAAAATATTTAGTTGAGACTAGATTTCTTCGGATTTCCAAACTTTTATATGAATAGATGTTGATATTGATATTAAAATCAGCTTACAAATATAATGGTCTTCTTCTTATCGACTGAGAGGGGCCAACTCTGGTGTCGAGAGTTTATCAAGCTGCCATATAAGGTAATATAAGGGTCTCTGACATGACTTAAGACTGCCGTACTAGACAAATAGCTGGGACCTAAAATTTTACGTGTCATCCGACCCACGGAAGCGCCCAAAATAGAATGAAACTTTTCGGTCACCCATCCAAGGACTGACCGCGTAGACGTTTGCTTAACATTGGTATTCGCAATTAATATATTGGTAGTAACTGTGTATATAAAAAGTTACAGAAACATTGTTAGTTAATGTCACTACTCGGTCTAAAATCAACATTTGCTTTTGATAACGAGATAATGTATCTGAATGTAAACAAATCATTCAACGTTAGATAATCTTTGTTATGGTTAGTAGGTAAGTGAAAATAACTGTTTAAATGACGTTAACAAATATAAAATTTGTTGAATTAAATTTATTATTTGATTGTTAGAAAAGATAAGAAAATTTATATTAAATTTGACCTTCAGTTGTTTGTTAAAGTTTTGAAAATGGAATCACAACTGGAATCAAAGGTCACACTAACGTCCAAATCAATAAAATTAAATATTCCAAATTTGATTTTTCTTCCTAATAGGTAATTTGAATTTGGCATTTCTAAAACGTGACACTGACATCTCCAACTGTTTAAAAAAGTATACAACTCCAAAAAAGTAATTTCTGTCCGTACATTTTTTATATTAGCAATCCAACAAAAAGACTTCAACTTCTGAACATGGAAATGCGACGGTGTCGCCCCTAGCGTCGCGAACTGGTATCAGGCGCGATAACCGTGACGTGTGTGTTTGAATGGGCCCCGATCTAATGATAAAAACGGGGGAAGGAACGCTATCTGCTCTCAGATTTCACCTTCATTATCAACTGTGTGTATGTGTGTGTGAGAGTGTACCTGTGTGGGTGGCGGGTGGTGTGGGAAAGTTTCGAGGGGTGGCGCTTGCATTGCTCTTAGATATTGGTAATATTTTTGTAGTTATTCATTGTGTTCTAAAATGGAAAATTAAACTTACTGAATTATACGATTTACGATATGTAATATGATCACGAACTTTTGTTTTTCATGTGACATCGGAAGTTTCTAAAATAGCTTATTACACATGCGACAATCTAAATCGCCTCCGAAATACTAGTACGAAATACTAGTATAGTATAGTTTATTAAAAATTCAGGTTATTTAAAATTTCAAATTACATTCATCGTCTAGGCGGTGTATAAATATACGTGCATAAATAAAATAAATTATAAGTAGAACTTCCTTATCGGTGCAAAAAAAGGAAAAATAATACTCGCCTTCGATACTATCAAGAGGAAGCTTTATCACGTCGATCTGGCAAAAAGCCGTTATTTTTTAAATTCAGGGTATCAATTAGGCAGCTTATCAGTACCCTCATGGAAGCGAGCTTCCTCCGTGATAAGGGGCTGCCTGATAAGGACTTTGTACTCTTAATTAGCATCAACGGCTATGTACATACTAGACAACCAATTATAACGAGTTACACTGCGATGCGCATAATGTAAAATTGTTACAAATATCACGCGACGCATCAGCATGATGATTGGTCCGTCTCTATGCAAGTTTTCATGGATAGAAATTTTAGAGGACTGGATGCTGGTTGGTTCGCGAAAGTCACATATTTGACGGAACGGTTCGAGCTAAAGAAATAAATATGCAAATTTCGGTCACAAAATATGATTTATTTTGTACATTGTGTCTTATATTATAATGTTGGCAATCTGGCTCAGGTGCAATGTACCAGAGTGATTGTGTTTTTTTTTCTCAAGTGAATTGTAGTGAGGTGTCTCTGGACTATTTAGTCCTTGATAAGCAAATACCTAACGAAGTGCTATCGGCGACGGATAGCAGCTTGATAACTCGAATGCGATAAACTTAAGTGCGGGCGGGTTTTTAGGGTATTCGTTGGGTATTGGAGAAATATGACTGATTACTATATGCAAAAAATATAAGTATGGATTAATCATTGTGTTGTTATTTAAACTAAAGATACGTTTGCTAGAATAGACCACGGACACCGCATATATAAAAGTAACATCGATATTAATTTATTTATGTTAATTTGGTGAATACTGTACATAAAGCAACAAAAACTTCACTATTAGTTATTTAAAACCAGTTAGCAAATTTTGAACATGCTAAAACGTCTTTGTAAGGCAAAAAAACACTTTTGTAAAGCCCAACATTAAATATACTCGTACTCATAAAAAACTTCATAAAGTTTAAAATAAAATCCATCTACCGAACCGTATTTTTTCCCAAAACACTAGCATGTTATCGCGGGCGTCCATCGGCGGGAATCGAACCCCTTATCGCTGGTATCGACCCCGCGCTATCAGCGCATCTACGAGTTTTTGTAGCCGGGATCTGCTGGAAATATTTTATACTGCTCTAGCTATATATTAAACTACTATACACAGGGACTAGTAGGTGCTCGAGGCTTCGCTCGTATTAAGATGTAAAACTTGCATCCCCTATTACGCCCCTTTACAATTGGCATTTCCAAAAATCCTTTGTTAGCGGATGCCTATGTCATAACATCTATCTGCATACCAATGTTCAGCCTAATACTGGACGTATTAGGCTGTGTTAGTGGTTTGGGCTGTGCGTTAATAGATCAATATGTCAGTCACTCACAGTCTCACTTTAGAGTTTTATTTATCTAGATACTGGTAAATAACGCATAACCTTCTATTCTATTGTAAACCACGTCCTCCGTTATCCTTTATTCATTTCTCTCCATCCAATGGTTGCCTGGAAGAGATCGCTTTTAGCGATAAGGCCGCCACTTGTGGCACTAGTATAAGTTTATGTTTGATCTATTTCTTTGTATTTTATTTTTATTTCGTGTGTTACAATAAAGAATATTCTATCTATCTATCTATCTAACCTTCTAAGGGCCGCGTTAGTACGTTAAAAGCAAACTATGAAATCATAATTTAAGTTGCAAAACATGTTCTGTCGTCATTTTGGATATTAGGATGCATATGTGATTCTAAAAGGTCACAAATTATGCAGTAGACAGTTGATTAACATTATGAAAAAAATGTTTAATGCCATTTAAATATTTTTTGCATGATCAGATAACATCAAAATTTGTGTCATAAACAATCAGGAAACAAATTGATAAATAAAATATTTTTTTCCTGATTTTAATGTCAATTAAGATTTTGGAGATAAGGCAGTACGATGTTGCAAAATTAATAATACATATTTTAATATGATGATCAGACTATATGATTGAAGACAATATATTTCTGATATTTGTACATTGAGCTTACTTTTTGATATTTTCAGACTAACCGAAAACGTTAGCGTGTTTTAAGTCGTTATAGCGCCATCTAGTACAAAATATATACAATTTGAAACGCAAGTAATTCCGCACGGCGTCGCTAGTACACCGTACATACAGTAAGGGGCCGGTCAGATCACGCTAATTGATTCCTTGGGGGGCGTGGTGCGGAAAGGTCGCGGGTTCGAAGCCCGCGATGGAGATGGTGCGTAGATACAAGGCGGATGATACTAGAGATAGCAGTAGAAACGAGTTATCTAATAGAAGATGTGAATTGGAATTTTAATAGCTACTTTCAGTCTTATACATAGAACCATTATTTTATTGGGTCGGGGTCAGTTTGATTCAATTGTATGTAGCATTTTAGTCTACAACACAAATCACTTAACAAAAAAATTAATCCATATACATCAGTAAACTATCTTTATCGTATTTAACTAATATACACATTAAGAATTATAACTACTCTGCTAGCGAAAAACCCCAAATATTATTTACTTCTTCATTGTTTTGTCTAAACATATACTACCTAATTAATACACATAATTCAATGATATCATTGTTAATAAATAAAATACAACCTAATACCAAATAACACTAATATTATTCACACACCTAATGCTAGCCTCATACGGTTACCAAGATATAACAGTTAATGTAACAGGTAGTATAACAGGTATCACACCGTCACGATTAAACCAATATCATTATATATATTACTAGCTGTGCCTGCGACTTCGTCCGCGTGGAATAGTTATTTTGGGAATCATATTTATTTTTGCAAACTTATAAATCATAGCTGTTACCCACGACTTGAACCGTTTTCGCAGCGCACGCAACGGAATCTTTCAAGGCTTCCTCGATAAATGGTCCATTCAACACAAAAATAATTTTTCAATTCGGACCAGTAGTTCCTGAGATTAGCGCGTTCAAACAAACAAACAAACGAACTCTTCAGCTTTAAAATATTAGTAAGTATAGATGTATATATTACCTACGTACCTAATACTCGCTTTATACGGCTACCAAAATATAACAGTTAGTATAACATGTAATATAACAGGTATCACACCGTCACGCTCGAGTCCTCCATTTATTTCAGGATTTCTATCTGAGATGGAAAGCGGCGCGCTGATAACGAACGCTCGCACCATCGCGATAACAATATACAGCCTTTTATAACAGTAAGGGATACTGTTGGAAACCTTGTTCAATTTAGCTATTGTACTATTTTTAAGTGTTAAGGCGTAACTAGAGACCATACTACTTGGAAGGCTATGGAGGAGGCCTATACCCATACTTTAGTGCCCTTGTAATACGATTACAAAGTTAAACATAATTTAATTTAATAATTTAAACAGTTTCATATCGAAAACATTGTAAATATAAGACCGCGAAATTGTGTCAAATATGGTACAGTTAGGTTTATATTTTCATTGATTCAAAGTACATGCTTTAAAGCCCATAAAGTGGGAAAATTTATATGAAAAACTAGAACGTATAACATGTAAGAACATAATTTTGACAATATATTAACATAGCTTTAAGAAAAAATATCGGCTTTTAAAATACCTAGTGCAATTTAAAGAAGTCAATTGGCTACTTGTATCCTATTCGGCTACTTTCGATAGATAGCAAAACTTAAGAGTTCCCTTACTAGTTGGCTAATATTGTAGTAACTGACATAGTACCGAACGTGGTACGTCTCGGTCTAGGGAGGGAGTATAATTAACGACTTAGCATTTTATCGACTTATCGCCCATCTCTAGTTAAAAATGGTTGTTCGTTGAAACATTACCTTGAAAGCAATACAAGGGAATAAAGTAACTTATAAAATAATAATGGCGTAAATACTGTGAAGCTAATGGCTGAACCAATCTGGATGAAATTATTTAAAAGTAGATTACATACTTTTAATGAGGATTAAAATGGTAACCGTTTCTAGAAAAAACAAAAAGTAATGAGGTACGGAATAGTGTTAATTTAATAGATAAACATCTCTAAAGTACATCAAGATATGAATAATTAAGATATAATTGCTTTTTAAATTGAACTTCATAATGATGTATAATGTTAATATTTTTGCGCGGCATTTTGTTACCCGCTTCCGTTTTAGATAACGATTTAAATTGCATAAAAAATACTTATCAATATATTATCAAACTTGTTTTTATAGCTGTTTATTTTTTAGCAAACACGTGTATTATTTAAATATGTACATACATACTTATGCTAACGGTCATATAGAAAAACAAAATGTGACCAATTCTTGTAAAGCTATTTTTTTTAGAAAAAAATATACACAAATCACGTAGCAGTGACGTTCTCAGCCCGTCGAAAGTCGTCGTGGGGGTGTGGGGGGTTTTTTATCGGCCAAATGGTCCCAGATCGCGCGCGCTGATAGTTCGGATCTCACGGCAAGATTCGCCCCCGAGATATCTCGCGATGTAGAACCCTGATAACACCCCCCGAAAAACGACAACACACCGTTAAGACGATTACTGCGATGACATTATTCCGACATACATATGCCAAAAAACGTCATGATAGGCTGCGTATGCTTCTAGAGTGGTTGCCGACTTGTCCGCGTAGACCATAACTGATTGAGCGTTTTTTATGAAGCATATAATTCATCATTTTGGTAGAAGTAACAACAATACAATAACTTTGTTATTTATCTATAACACTCATAATAAGAGCTAGTTTTTTTCTTCTTATCGTGTGAAAGTGAACTAAGATGATCAAATCGCAATTAGGGCCTCTGAAAATAAATATAAGTAAAGGTAATCTTATGAAAACAAAAATAGGAAAGTAAAATACCTACCTAAATATAAATTCGACAATTAAATACATATCTAAAATAATACATATCTCTTTAATATATTTAATTTAATACATATCTCTGAGTTATATTATCTACGGTCCTGCCTTGGTACATGTCTGTATCTTTTCAAAAGGTTTTTGTTTGTAATCGCTCACGAATCTAGTTTTAATGACTTTTTATAATAGTTTTACGCGACTCGAATATTTCGGTTGCTATTAAATATAAAATAAGAATGGAGCGACGGGTGCTTGTTATCTTTGTTGTCTACAACAATGCGCTTGCTATCTGGTTAGAATTTTAGACGTCAATTATTTTATAAAATTGTTTTTTAGTATATTCAAATGTTTTTTTCTACATGAAATAGGCTCACGCTTGACTACAACTTGCCTGATGTTAGGCAACGTTATAATCTACGATCTAGCGCGCTTGCCTAGAAGAAACCGGTTTACTCTCGACTTTAAGACCGACAAATTATAGTTCAAGGGGAATAGAGATTCGGGCAAGGAGTTCCATAGTTTGGCTGTTCGCACGATGAAATTTAAGTCGACGCAAAACGCTTGTCAAACATAATATGCGTTTTTTCGCAAAGGAAGCTGTATATTTTTTGTGCAAATTCAGTACTTTTGTAAATTTACTTTGTTCTTATATAATTAGGTAACATTTTTATTTATTACAGTAAATATAGATAAATACGGCTTTGAGCTATAGGACTGTAGTGTCAAAGTTGTGGTCCAAGCGTTCCTTACAACATACTTCTTATCGAATGAGTGGCTAACTCTAGTGTCGAGAGTTTGTCAAGCCGCCCTAAGGGCATCTGACATGCCTTAACGACTGCCGTACCAGACAAACAGCCGGGAACTACAATTTAACGCAACATACCATCTATTTTAGTTTAAATTTTTCAATACCAGGTATAATCTTTAAAACCGTCATTGTGTGTCGTTAGCCTACATGTAAAATAATTGTGTTTTTATCTTCTGTGCGGGTTCTATCGGCTGATGGTATGATTGCAGGTTCTTTACCCCTATACTGTGTTTTGTAGAAACTATTAGATAATCTTTGACCTATTTTACAAGATAGATAAAAATGTAGATATTAAAATTCATAAAGTTTTATTTTACTTTAATCACTAGTCAGGCAAACAAACATTAGTGATGAATTTTAATTGATTATTTACTTTTACTTAATGGCCTCTAAAATATAATGCTAACTGACTTAACTAAGTTCACAGTCAAAGATCACAGTATCACTTCTTAAGGATGTGGTTTCACAAATTACCTAATTTATGACTCGAAAATGAAATGCATATTCAAATGATCCGTTTAGTTCCAAAACTGACATTTTAACTAAATATCATATTATAGATTTTTAGGGCTTATTTAATTAACCTAAGCCCAGCAGATGGGATTCCAAAAGCTGATGATGATATGAGTTGACATTTTGTCTGTTCTAGGGCTTATATTATGACTATTGGGTGCTCGCGGCTTCGCTCGCATTAAGAAGTTAAAACTTGCATCCCCTATTTCACCCCTTTAAATGTGGCATTTCCAAAAATCCTTTCTTAGCGGATGCCTACATCTAAATCTACCTTCATTCCAAATTTCAGCTCAATCCGTCCAGTGGTTTGGGCTGTGTGTTGATAGATCACTATATAATATAGTCAGTCAATCAGTCAGTCTTTGAGTTTTATATATATAGATTGGCATTCTGGGAGTGAAAACTGACTAAAAAAGTAATTATAAACAACTAGGCACTAGGTAGTGTAACCTTGCGAGTGAGGAACTCATAAGGATGTGGATGGTGATAGCAGTTTCCGCGAGTGCTGATAGCATGTGCTGTGTGAAACTGACTACATACTTACTTACTGTATTTAGATTAGGTATTTTACTATATATATTTTTTTATATATTAGCGTTTCCAAGCAATCACAGTAACTCATTTTATTCAACAAAAAAAAAAATGATAATACTTGAATTATGATATATCAGGCATTACTTTGCGGAAATCATTGCTGATGAAACTCTGGAGAAATATAGTGTTGTTTGCGCTGCGACTTCTTCTCTAGTGAGAAAAAGTCGCAGCAGTAATGAATTATTAGCAGCAGTAGTTCTCTAGTGAGAGTTGTCAAACAACTAACTTATTTTAATGTTTAAACACAAATTTTACAATATATATGTTTACTGTGGTACTAAGAAGCCTTTTGATCGTTAAAAACCTTGAGATCTAACATTCTGTAAAGAAAATATAGTTCACAGAATAAATATGTAAGATTTAAAAAAAACTGCTTTGAATTCTTAGTTCGTTTAGTAAAAAACGAAAACGATACTTTGTTTCCAAAATAAGAGTTATTTCTAAAGGGCAATCAAATGTAGAAATTTGTTAGTTAAAATAAACCACAAATATACATGATGAAATGATTTCTAAGGAAATATATATTTCCTTAGAAATCATTTCATCAAGGCATTTCAACAAATCTTCCATACAACAATGTTGCCATTGTTAGAGAGCGATCTCTCCGGCCAATAAGTCAAACTAACGGCGGCTCGCAATCAATGAGGAAGGGAATTTATTTTAATTGGCAATACTAAAATATTGTTTGTACTTCGTGCAAGCCGTATCGGTTACAGAATAGAGATGAGACTTTTGAGTCAAATGTTTATATAAGAACATTTTTATAATTATTACATTTTAGAAATAAAAATGAATCAAACACATTTTATTTGTAAATTCGACCAAAATTGAAGCATAAAATAACTTTATTAGACATTTTAATAGCGATTGTTTAAAAAAGGAAGGGTTTGCGGTTGGCGTGCGCGCGCGCTGATCCCGACGCGATTGGCCCTGCAGGTGCGAACACGGTCGCACCGGGGGGATAGCACGGGGTTTAACCATCATGGATTTAATCATGTGCGCATCTCCTTTAGGCAATTTTATAGTTAAAGTATAAAACTTTGTAAAAGATTTGCTAGTGTATGTTACTGGTTTAAAGACTTTTAAGAATGGACGAGAAGTACCCCGTAACCCTAGTAAACCTGGATAGCATTAAGTTTTTAAAAAAATTAATTACTCTTCTGTTTTTGAGTATAAAAATGTCATCAGTATGTCAACTTTCTGAATGTCAAATCGAAATAATTTTGATGTTGTAAAAGAGACATGTATAAAATCTTATGGTCTGATACACATTTAGAAACCGTTTAATTTCAGTATCATAAAATCAAAATATTTGGTTAAGAAAGCTAGTTTATTTTCATCAAGTGAACTTTGTAACTTTGTTTGGGTTATCAAAATATATGATATTGTGCAATTAAAAATATACCTTATCATCGAATTAGACCTTATTCAGATTTTATTAACTACCGAAAGTATTTAACATTAACCCCATCTTACTTAATACCCCGTAGTAACCCCCGTAAAACCTTCGTGACAATATAATTGTGCCGCATACCTCATTCCTCGTACTTAATTTATACCTAATAGCGAGATAATCTCATTTTTCCACTTCTCATTTACATTTTGGAATATTATCTTTTGGCGCTGCAGTCGCGAGAGATTCTTCTCACGGACGGTTTATTGTTTATTTTATTTTGAAGTTTGGTTTGTTTGATTCACGCTCTTGAATAAATAATGGCAAGCTGGTTTCAAGTGGAAGAGGAAGATAGTAATGTGAGTCTAGCAGTTTTTTAGCATTAACTGGGTTTTTTCTTCTTATGAATATGCCTTTTGTACTGAGCCTTATAACGCATACGGTGGTATGTTTTAAGGAAAATGGTAATAAAATTCATGACAGTTTAGTTTAAAAGTCCAGGTAAAAGTTTTATAAGCTGCATTTACCGCAGGGGCGATATTGTTGCATTCATAAATTGAGGCGGTCAAACACAAACCTATTTGTAAAAAAATAACTTTTTCTTAATAATATGTTTGTACAGAATAGAGTTGTTGTAAATTGATATTTTTGACCTGCATACCATGATTATAATGATACTATTTATAAACTAAAAAAAACTCATCACATCATAAAATGATATGATGAGTAGATGAATGATGTATGTATGTATGTATGTATATATTGTATGATCTTCCAGCTAATTGTCAAATAGTAACGTGTACATATGCAAAGTCTATGTTTAAAATCAAGATGCGTACAATTACAATTTATTCACACTCCATAATGCAATTAAAGGTGCATAAATAGCAACATAATTGATATTGCACATGCAAAGATGGCAACACAGATTGCAGCCAGATCGAGATTCAGATTACAGTTAATTACCCTTCGATGTGTCTTTTATTGTTCTTGAGAAGTATTTAAATACTTCAAAACATGTTTTTAACACGCCTTGTTTTTTATTTTAATTAATATCGGTGTTTAGCAAGGATTACAAGTTTAATTTAAATATAAATTACGGCTTATAAATAAGTACTTGCATATTTTTTTTAGTTTATCCATAAGCAATCCAATTTCTTTTAAACATTATCTTGCGCACAAAATGATTTTATTGACCATTTATTATTCTACTTTATTCGACTAAAAACTAAACGAAACATTCATGACGTTGTTTTCGTTGTTTGAGAAACATACAAGAGTGTTATGTTTCTTTCCAAATAATAAAAACTGGATGTCACAGCACAGGAATAGACCGAGTGTGATATGCAGGGTTTGCCTATTAGTGCACAGTAATACACAAAGCCCTAGTTTATATAATCCCTTTTATTCAATCAACTTTACTGTAAAAAACCCTTTTGAATGTTGAAATAAACGCTTTTTATGTTTTTTTATAATAGTTTTTCTGTATTGGTAACAATACAGAAAAACTTTTTCGCTTAGCACATGATAGGGTGGCAGAGCTAAGTAGACAGGTACTGAAAGAAAAAGGATAAATGATTTTTAATGCTGTTTTCAACGTTTTTAATGGCTACTGCCATTTTAATGATTAGTAAGAAAGAGAATACTTGTTCGTACATAATCCTAATATTCACTAAGCACATACACCCACATAAGTTTCTATAAGGTGCCAAAACATTAGTGTTCGTACACATTAGATCGTACGGCGCGTCACGAGGCGCGACGTAGATCGCATCGGCTGCGCGCGCGACGATAGATCGCTAACTTTACACACCTTCGAGATATCGAGGCAGCTTTCTTAACTTGGTGCTTAGAGGGAAGGGAAACAAAGTGCTATATATATATTATAATGGGTGGTGATTCAGTTAGATCATGTTTAGTAACTTTTGTTTATAAGGATATTTTTGTTTATTTATGAGGATAGAGCTTTTTGTTAATTTGATCAATTGTTTACCGAAATTAAGTAATTTTGGATAAATTTTACTTGTTTATTTAAAAAATTACAATAAATAATAAAATAAAAATAATATACATACATTTTATAAACATGGTTGTAATAATAATTAATGTTTTAAAACTTAGAATAAAAAAAAATACGAGTGCGTTTTCCTATTTAATGCTGTAAAGGAATACTACGAGTACACTTAATTTTGCATTTGACTATAATAAAAAATCGCAATTTTAAATTGATAAGCAAAGTAATATATTTGTGAATCTCATATACCTGGTACCGTCCGTGAGTAGGCCCTTGTAAGCTCTGCGAGCTTAATTGGCGAAGCTTCGTGCTTCAGGAAAGCTTGCTGATAAAGTTGTGTTTCGGATCCCACTGTCAAACGCTATGCTTTATTGCATAGGTTTGTGTGCAGCTTTGATTTAGAAGCTGAAAATAATATTGTTTGGTTGGTATAGTAGGTACCTGTGTTGAACTAAGAGATGTAGCTTACTGCTATATGCTAGTAACTTACACATAATAAGTTCACGTTAATAGAGTAAATTTTTATTTATATTAAAGTCAAAATTTGTGAATTTTAGGAAAGTTTAGTCTAACGACTGTATAGTTATTCTATAACTACTTGTTAGTTATGGAACAAATTATTTAGACATACCATGGAACTTAAAAACTTGCCGGAGAAATAAATTAAAAAAATATTGAAGCGACGCATGACCAAAATGCTGGTCTTTTTCTGGCTCAACGTATCAGCATTGCCATCCAGCGTGGTAATGCGGCAAGTATGCTGGGCACGCTGCCCTCTGGTGGTGGGCTGGAGCACTTAGATTATCTTTAGGCTTTTCTGAAGATTTTCTAAGTGCCCTCTTTTTGTAGTAGTTAGAAGTAGTAGGTATGTTTAGTTTTTCTTCCCTTGTTTTTATATTTTATTATTGTAAATAAAACAGTATATAAAAAATATAGATTTCATATCGATACTTAATTCCAGTGCATTCGATAGATTGTTTCATATATAAATGATACATTTTCACAACCAAAATGCTTTTACACAAGTAATTCGCTACAAAACACTTTTCACAAAACATAAATAGCACACTCGCGACCCCACTCGTCTCCATTCGACAATCACCGGCAACCCTTGCACGAGGTCGTGCGACAAATCACATGCGATCGCGGGGCGTTAACAAGCGCGCGCGCCGATCCGATCGTGCCAATTTGTACGCGCGTCTAGTGATATTTATGGGCCACGCGAGCCTAGGCCCCGGCATAGGTGGGCCTGCCACGTGGAACACAGGACAACCGACAAATCTGATCCCCACAATGTAAGTTTCAAGTGAAGATTTCTTTATTGTTGGTTAGGTTTTAAAGAATTCATTGTGTTTTTTATCTTACTGTCGTGAGAAACTTTTTGTCTTTGTAAGTAAGGACGTGTGTAAACGAGTGTATTACTCACTAATACAGAACACAATATACTAAGTTAAGCCTCGATATTTCTTCAGAACATCTTCATTATAATATAGTACGCCAAACCCCCGTTAGATGTCACTTTCACCAGTCTACCAAACTTATTTATTCCCCATCGTATTCAAAGACACTAACTACTCAGACATGCATTCATTTACAAGGAATCCGTGAATCACTGAGTTCTAAAAACCCTGCTCACATATCTGCCAGTTGCCGATCTTTGATCGCCCGATACCGACTGCATTGGTCACCAGTGCACGTGTGCACTCACCTTTTGCAAAACCGACAACTTATATCACCAAACATCCTAATCACCAAACAAATACACGCAAAAACATACTTTATACAAAAGTCTTAGTGGTGAAAGTGGCTTGAAATTCAAACGCAGGAGCAAAAGACATCAACGCGTTCTTCAATAAGTACGTTTTGTGCAAGTCTGTTGAACAGTAGGACGCCATGAAATTATTTGATTCTTTCCAATTTCTATCAGCTGAAATTCAACTTTATAATTGCATCATTAGGTCTCATTTGCGTTGAAGGCCGCGAGTTTTATGAGCTCTTAATTTTCGAAAAAAAATTTCGTGAAAGTGAACTTTATTTGTAATAAATTAAGGTGGAAATTTGCTTGATTTTATAAACATATGTAAGTCCTGTGAAGTGCGTAACCACACGTAGAGGCTAGACGTTGCGTAGACGTTGGGTTGTATCGGAATGCTGCTTTCTTCCACGCATGCTCATTAGTGCCAGACTGGTGGCATGATTAACTCTTGATACTGAGCAATAGTGTAACTTAAGGACAAGTAAACTACAGATAGCTTAAGTTTCACTTTTCTTTCGATGCTTGGTGATATTTTTTTTTTAAATTGGATTACAGATTGTATAAATTTCTCTATTAACATGTTTCCTTTAAATGTTTGTAAGTGTAGAACACCAGGCGTGTAATATGTCATAAACACATACATATAGTACTTTAACCTAGATTTTAGTCCAGTAGTTTTCTGAACCATGATTTAAAGTTTAAAATATTTGATTATCTGGGAATTTAAGTTACCGTTGCATAAAGCGATACTATACTATGTATCAGGTACTTATAGGTATGTATAGAAATGGTCTTAGTTACTATTTGTATGAATGTTGTGTATGAATAAAAATATCAAAATATTGGGTTTCACGTCACTTTTCTATTTTAACAAATACAGCTTAATAAAACAAAATCTATTATGAAAGACTCTGAACTTAAGTTTCCTTTAGACATTTCTTACAATTATGTGCCTATTCACGCTTCCTATAATGGATAATTTAGGCTACCAAAAAAGTATACGTATATATATGTTTCTTCAATTCACTTGACATTATGGTAATGTCACGTGAATTGAAGAAACATCCAAATAACTCTGTTGAATGACACTGGCAAATACGCGAAGAGTGTGACGCAAAATTAAAAAAAAAACTGTTGAAAATTCGCAACTACACAACAAACTCTAAGTTATTCATCGCTACAGTATTATCTAGCAGGCGCGTGTGTGCGTGTGTGTGTGTGTGTACATGTTGACTCATGTATGAGTGAGGAGCATGTGTTGTTATCTGTGATAGATTGTTATGAAATATGTAGTATGGGGGCTAGCCGATAAGGGGATAGATATAAGTGTATAAATACGAAGCTAGTGTTTTTTGTGCGTCAAGTCAATTTAATTGTTTTTTTCATATTCTTATCCCTGATATTATATATAGCTATCAAACTGTTATTCTATAAAAAGGCATTTTTAAACTAAAAAAGCTCAACATAACATCCAAAATATTTAAAATTCTACCGTTAGATATTTTTCGATACAAAATAAAATGCAAAACGAAGGTTTTCATATTTTGTCGGCTGATAGCATCGAGTTGCCATAAAAAGCTAGAATTATAAGTTCATTTCCGCGCCCGATGTTGCCAGATAGCGGCAAAATATTAGAATAAATATATACTTACAGGGACAGACTGACAGACAGTAGGAAATTGCGGCCGCGATCGCACTGTCAACGTCACACTCAATTTAAAGTCACGGATAAATATTTATTTGTTAGCTTTGTTATATCTAGTTGTTTTTACAATCATATTAGGAGTTTTATACTTCATCTTATTCATGCGAAGTGACTTAGCATTTCAAGGTGCATTATAGCCAATAAAGGAGTTGTAAATGTATTGCATATAGAATACAAACATCAATTTGTGTGTTTTTTTTTCATTTTAAAACAAAATCAGCCCCATTTTTGTAGTTTGTCATTAAGCTAAACTACCGTTTTAATGACAAATATTCATACACTTAACTTAAGAAAAATAACTAGCATTGACAGAAACAACCCCCATTTACAACTCTTAAAATAACGCTTGCAAATAAGTAAACGGACCAGAGAGTATCCCTTTAGCCCGCACTCGATCAGATTTGGTAATTTACACATGAATATCCCTTTATCCTAAATAACACAATAAAAATATAAAATCATTCATCATTAATACAGAAATAGTTTATTTATACACAAATTAGACTTATAAATTTAAAAAAAATCATATATTAGGTTAAGTTTGTATTTTATTATAAGTTTTAGTTTGTAAGTTGTTTTTGTGTCTGTAAATAAATAAATAAATAAATATAGTTCATAAATATCCACTACTTACAAAAACACTATAAAAAATCCATAAAGAGCACAAGAAAGCAGTCGCCCGTGCGTTATTTCATTTATATACTAACTGTTGTATAGTTAGACTTGAAAACTAAGATAGATAGACTAATGGTTTATATCTCAAATTGTTGGGATTCAAATAAAGACTTTGACTGCACCTTAACAGAAACAACAACCATTTACAACTAAAATAACGCTTGCAAATAAATAAACGTGTCACAGAGCACCCTTTACCTCGCACTCGATTAGATTTAGTGGCATTAAAAAAAACCCTAGATAATAATAAAAGATAAAATATAAAGATATTATAAAAGATTGTTATTTGTAAACAGGTAAATGTGATACAATTGATTGTTGCTCTGCCTTCTACTGTAGTGTTGACTGTGTTGTTGAAGGCAGGATCTTCCAGGGGATCAATTTGTTTACAATTAATATATATTATACTAGATATACTATATAAAAACATGTGGCTATCCTTAAGCTGACTACCATATTTGCTATTCCTTTTTTTAATAATAACATTGGTCATAACAACCCATTGTTTCGTATGTGTCATTTGTACAATGAACTGAGTAGTAAAGAAAGTACTAAACTAGATATACTTATATATCATCACAACTTAACTAAATTCAAAAACCTACTTAATCAATGTAATATTACCGGTTATAATAGTGACGTTCTCTATAAACTTTAGAGTATAACATTGTAAAGAAAGTTGTACACAATAGTTAGTTTTAGTTTGTAACTTGTTTTTGTGTCTGTAAATAAATAAATAAACTCACTCTAAATATACATAGTATTTTATAAAAATAAATAACAATAGACAAAACAGCAACCATTCATAACTTCTAAAATAACACTTGCAAATAAATAAACGTATCACAGAGCACCCTTTAGCCCGCACTCCATCAGATGCGGTGACATTTACACATTCCTATCATATCCCTCCATCCTTGGGAAACGTGACTGCCAGGGATGGATCACGGGGTTAAGTTGAAGTTTTAAGGCGTGGAAGATGAGGTTAACAAAAACTTTCATGAGAATTCATAATCTTCTATTTTAAAGACTGTCAAAAAGCGGGGGGGGGGGAGTTATGTTAATATTATATAACAACAATTAGGATAAGTATTTTCTCATTATTTATTATATGACGTAATTATTATGTACTGTTTTATATATCTCAAAAATGTACAAACCGTGATTAGGTACATGTTTACAGTCTACATTTAAATGATTAGTCATTTATTCATAATAAAGTATATTTATATGAATTTAAATCTAATATATTATAAATTTTATTAGTGCCGTTATTATTTTGCTATAAAAATCATTTTTCATTAACTTACGAGTAATCTCTCTATTGAAGACTTTCAAAATTTTACATCGACTAATCCTCATAGATTCATACCAACTCCTGATTCCGCCTTCACCCCGTGTCTGTGATGCCGTCCTCTCAGGGTATAGGTCAGATATTTCAATTCTGGCTCGGATATTGGCGCGCGGCGTGACGACGCATACATCTCAGATCGGCTCGGCCTCGGTGGCCACACGTTATCGAAATATTGAAATCTTGTGTGCATTGAGTTATGTCGGTCGCCCCACTCGCCCCGCCGCCTGCTTCTGATCCAGGATACAGATTTCCACGACTTATATGACGGTTTATGGAGATTCCATCGACGGGTGTCGCTTCAACTCGCCTTTTACTAAGGAATATTCCTTTCGAGGTTTGTGGAGTAATAAATAAGATTCATTTGTGTGTTAGGTTATATTTTATTTTCTCCTTTGAATTGATTATTTTAAACTGTCAGTATAATAAAATGAAACATTGTTAATCCTAACAAATAAACATCTTCAGAAGATCTAATCAAAAACATTAACACGCACCCAACGTATTTCAATCAGAAATGTTCGCTCGAAATAATTCGAATATCGAATCGCGAAACAAAGGAGCATCATTCAAACGAACTAAACGAACGAATGAACGAATAGATTGAGTGAACAATATCTTATTTTGCAATAATCCGCGCGGGAAGCAAAGCAATGCTAATTTCCGGTATTTCCTGTACTTCCGGTAGCAGATGGGACGCCGAGCTCTATTTTAAACTTCTGTTTACTCTAAACGATTGTTTTCTGAATATAAAATAGGAAGTCGACCCGTTTGTTGCGCGTAATCGAAGATTTGGGACTATCTATTGTTGGAGCTTCTATTTTCAATTTGTTCACATTGTTTCGACAGAATTCAGAATTTTGGGGCAAAGCCGGAGATTAAAAAACTAACAATAATGGATATCATATAAAATGAACATGTCTTTGGGCTTAACTGAAATAATCAATATGGTAGCTTAATAAAAAAATAATCAAGCAAACATAAAAGCAAAATTAGTTCCGAACATAAAATCCAATACACCATTCCGATAAACAGAAAAGAAAAATAATTCCCGCCATTTTCCGTCGGCCATTTTGTCCGATTCGCGCCAATTTGTCACATGCGCCGAGTTAATAAAGCTGCAAGAAGTGGCAAGTTCTTTGTCTCGTTCGGTCGGATTTATCGCGCCTCCTCCGCCCGGTTTCATTTCCTTCGCCCGACTCTTGTCGAAGTTGTACACTGGCCCGAGATACTGGCGGAGCGGATTCTGTTGCTTTATATCTGTGGTAGGTATATTTTTTTGTTAATCCTTTTGTACGTTATTTATTTTTACAAATCAGATAAATACAATTTATTTACAGCTACGTTACAAACTTTAAATAATTCGTCTATAATAAATCAACTGTCGAAAACTCTGCAATTCTAAAACATCTTAATCGTTGAGTCAGATATATTTGTCGCGTTGATAAAAACATCATTCACATAATAAAAATGCGTAAGTATAATAAAAATGCAATCTTAAATAGACATTGGCATTAACTTAGACCTATATTTTATTTCCGGGTAAATCCAATTGAGTCTGACTAAAAACTAGTTCTACCTAATAATTCAGAAACTATTTAACATAAATTGAAACTAACCATCCGTCTTCTTAAACACCTAAGTATTATAATTTTATTTCGTTAGATATTATTCATGATAAAAAACTTGACAACCTCTAACGCAGTATTTGACGCAGTTTACACGTATTGGAATGTTTAAAAGTTCCTTGAAAATGAAACAAATAAACAAAATGTAATTTATTCAAATTAATTAATGAGATTGAACAATCATATTATCTCTGTTTGATCTATTTAGCCGCCATTCCTCATAAATAGTAAAATATTTGCAAAAAATTCAATTTAATTTTGATTGCGAAAAAGACTCTTCACAAACTTTTTAAAACTATACGAACACTAACAATTAGCAACTAAGACATCGCCTTTTTAATATATTTAAACACCGTTTACAAATACTATGACCATGTATTGATAGTTGATTTTGAACAAAAGTTTATATTATGTTCAACAAGCTTAAGAGTTCATCGCAATAAAACTAGATATACCTATCTAAAACTTTTTTATATCCTAAGTCCGCTTCCTCCCATCCCTTACCTCTCTCGCAGCACACTCTGGGATAATCACATTGTTTTGTTTTGATTCATTGCACCGCGGCACAAGTTCGTATTTATTGTGCTTCTTGCCACCATCGGATGTTACTATGTTTACATTAATCATTTCATGTTTCGAACGCGAGTCCCGTTTATCGTATTTGTTATCTGTGAAACTAATTAGATGTTCTTTTTTTGCAGGTAAGTGCGAAAGGAGGGTTTGTTAGAAGGTAACGAAGTAGGAAATAGGCGTGAAGGTTTGATTACTTTTAACAAAAGTTGGTAAATCATCTTGATTTTTAAATTTGTTTAAATTTTGAAAAGGAAATTGCTTTATTAAACTTGACATGCGTAAGCATCAACTTTAACCAGTGATATATTATATTAAAAAAAAACATAAAGACAGACGGCCGGCACCCGCAGCCTGTCCTGTTTGCTTTGAAATACTGTCATCAGCACAAGTTTCTTACTTTTAAAGCACACTTTAGGCTAAATCTACCTTCAAAAAGTTCGCACCCAAATTATTTATTTATTATATTAGCTTACATTTAATTCTGCTTCTATTGATACTTTGTAACACCAACTCGCCTTACGTGACTCATCAAATAATTACACTGGTAACACTAGACGACCATCGCCGTACAAAAGAGCAGGCGATAAGCAAAAAGGCGCAGTTCTTCAAGTCCGCTCAGGCACCGTTGAGCGAGCCTGATGGTAGATTAGCCATACCCTGTGTGGTCTCTACCAAGTGGCATCAGCTCGCTTATAACGATCGAACCATTGTTACAATGAATGAGGAAAGTGATTTTAAAAGCCTGGCTGGTTTGAATTTTGGAATGTCGGGATTTTATTTAAGGGCTAATTTTTGACTGATTTAGGCAGGTCACGCCTAAGTTGGTTACAGAATTGTTACACAAATATAAAATAAATAAATAAGTATACCTAGTCAGGTCATAAATTCTGTCACATGTTTAATATAAAATAATTGAAACAACTTTATTCTTTATGTAACCAGTTATATACCAAAATGAACTTAACAAAACATAGATTCTTATGACAATAAAGTTTATTCAAAATGACCTCCGTGATTTTGAATACAGGCCTTCAATCTGCGCGGCCAGTCGTCTATCGCTGCACGAACGAGGTCCATGTCAATATCGGCGGCTGCCTTAATCAAGGATGTCTTGAGTGACTCCAAATTGGGATGAGGCTTTGAGCACGCCTTTTCCTCCAAATGTTGCCATATCTTGTAATCTAACGGATTCAAATCTGGACTGGAGGAGGGCCAGTCTTCGTGCCGGATGAAGTCGATTTCACGCGCCGCCAGCCAGTCTTGTGTGCTCTTCGCTCTATGAGCTGGCGCCGAATCTTGTTGGAATACCCAGTGCTTGTTATTGAACATGATATGAGAAACAGGTTCCACAAGGTTCGTCAGGACTGTATTTTGATACACAACTGCATTCGTTTTTACACCTTTCTCACAAAAATGTACCTCTGTTAAGCCCCAATAAGAAACTCCCAACCATACCATGAGCGAGGATGGAAAATGACCTCGTTGGACACGCGGAATACGTTTGCTCGCTTCTTCACTACTGTGTGCGTATACCTTATCATTTTGTTTGTTGTAGCTCTCTTCTACGGTAAAAATTTTTTCATACGAAAAAAGAATTTTCTGATATTTTTTTCCCGCGTACCGCTTCAACAAATCGCGGCATCTCTTCAGTCTCAGGTCCATTATACGGGCATTCAAACGATGTCCTGTTTTTCTTCGATATGCCCGAAGCCTAAGTCTTCATTTAACACCCTTTTCACCGTGGTTCTGCTTAACCCCATCTGAAGGGCCAACAGTTTCTGCTTACGTTTGGGATTTCTTTGAATTCGCGCCTTCACAGCTTTTATCACTGCTGGAGTCCTAACAGACCGAGGGCGACCACTTCTTGACCTGTCATCTACACTAGAGTCTTCATTGTATCGTTTGATGGTACGATAAACGAATCTTTTGGTTATATTCAAATTTTTCAGTATGTCAAAAATTTGAATTGGCGCGTAACCGCAACGATGCAATGCAATAACTGCAACACGGTCCTCTTTAAGCGTCCACTCCATATTTAAAAATGAGTAAAATTCTAAAAAGTATACATTTTTATTTTCATGAACAATTCGAAATTCGAATTCAATAAACTTTTTTGTGGCCAGCATTCTAAAAGAAAAGTTTTTACTGTGTGACAATACTTATGACCTGACTAGGTATATGCCTTAGTAATATAATTTTCTGTCCAACTCGAGTCATTTGTTTTAAATTATCATTTGCCAGGGTTTAATTCAGTTGACATTAAATGAAACCTTTATAAAGACCTTACTAAAGCACTTAAATAAGATAATAATTCTTTTAAAATATATTCGTTCCTATCATTATTATACTCAAATCCAACTGATTGATTTTGAGACACAGTAACTAACAGCAGTTACCTCTATATTTCAAGTTAAATGTGCGCTATAACTTTGTCTATGGTGTTGACAAGTAGTGGGGCAACGCAGTAAATTGTAAACCGATAGCTACGATAGGCCGATTTGGGAGATACGCACTCCCATCACTTTTAGAAGACTTTTTAACGGCTTTTTCATGGTAAATACAAAATGGCGGTCGTATTTTCACGTTTTAGTAGTTTGTTTCGTTTTGTTAGAGAAGGACAAAAGACACGCTGGCCATCTGATGATGTGTGGTCACAGTTACCTATGTACAGGTGTTATCTGTAACGTGAATTTAACTAACAAATAAAACAATTTTCACTAAACAACAAAAATAATAAAAAGACTATGGCAGTCATGCAGCCGGGTGTTGGATCACGACCTCTTTATTTGTCAGTCTGTTTTATACTGAAAACTTGGTTTAAGAAACTAGTGTTTGTCGATGGCTTCTCTCGTGTTATTACGGCATAAAACCATTGACATTCAATCAAATTGAAATTCAAATTCAAATCAATATTTTGCTCCGTAAACGAGGAAATAACTGACCAAGGAATTAAAAACACACTAGTTTTTGTAAAATGATTGTGCTCGTAATTTGCAATTTGTTGTGTATAGTTTCCATCCAATTAAGATCAGGAATCACAGACCCTAAATGGCTTATTGACTAGCTAATCTAGTGTGAATCTGTAAGGTTCTATTCGCCTTGGTCTAGATAGCCTTCCGGTCGTATTAACAGATGTTCGTCCAATCTCATTGTTCAGTTTGCTACCAAAATGCCACGACGTGCGCCGTGGGAACTAACTAACATTTTAGGTGCAAGTTGTGCACAGAATAATGCAGAAGTAAGACGGTGCCAAAATAATATACTTACAAAAAACGGTCCTAAAATATGATTGGCGGTTTCTTACTATGTTTTTTTTCTAACTGTTCAAACGTTTTTAGTGAAATTTGGTTATTTTTTTTGCGTAGATTAGTGCAGTATATTTTACACCTAATCCGTCTTATTACAAGACGCGGTTTAAATACTAGTTCAGGACTTTGAAAATAAAAAGTGGGTTCGTGTTGTTCAGACATCACATACAAGCAATCAAAATGACAACAAAAAATTGGAACTTTGATTTAACATTGGTACATTTTGACAGTTTGATAATTATGACACTAGACAATCAATTTTCGAACAACTAAAACTGACTTGGTCTAGACTTTATTTTAAACCACGTTTTGTAATAAGGCCCAATATTATTAACTTGGATATCATCCCAGAACTACTACTGACTAATTCAATTTTCAATTATCTTTATTCAGGTATAAATTATTTACAATATATATACAAGCACCAGTGTTAATGTATCCTAGTGGTATACACTTAATAATAGTTTATATAACACTTTGTCTAAGCACATAGGCCACTATAAAGCTTTTAATTGGTTGACTATTAATGATATGAAAACAGAGTAAAGTTTAATGTGATTGGTAGTCTAAATACCGCTACTTAGGCTTAAGTATAGCACTAAGTTACTAAGAACAAAATTGCACAATCTTAATTATCAAAAGATAAAAATTGTAGGTATTTTCAAAATGAAGCGATTATTAATTCGTAGGTCCTACTACTGACTAGTGTAGGATAAAGAGTTAAATTTATGATCCACAGTAACAGTTGGCGCAAAATAATGATGACTCACGTTCATTTATGCTATGTTCCTACTTAAACATCTGCCCATGCCATAATCTAAGTCCCGCAGTATTCTCGTAGTTTGGTATCGAGTGAATCTTGCGCAAGTGATCTAATCGCGTCTCTGGTTCCACAATCTGTTGCCAACTCTCAGCAAATGAGGGAAGCTAGATTGTGATCAATAATATACTATGAGTGGAGGGGAAAATTAATGAATTGTATAAATCAACTGATTTACCTCCTGAATAAAATTTAACACTATCTCATGTAAATATGTTTTTCTTAAGAATTTTGCACGATTTCAATCATATTTTTGCTGTACTGTATTGCTATTAAAGTTCTAATCTAAAAGAAAAGTTAGTAGGTACATTGACTATTTATATAAATCTTCAAAATTGTGATAAAAACTCATAGGTATATTTTTTCGCGTTTGTTGTCTTTATTTCATTAATTCTCTGTTTTGTTTTTTTTTTATTGTTATGAATATTTTACTTTTAATAATAATTAACCTATTTATCATAACTGTAAAACTTGTAAAATATATTTTATTATTTACCAATAGATTTGAGTTTGACTAATGACACCACTATTCATCTAAGTTTAGCCGTTCCATTTTTTAGCAACTTGTAGTTTTTTAGCAATAAAAATGTGTCTATCATTATCATAGAAACTTTACATCAAAATTAAAACAAAGAATTTGTCACACAAGTATATTCGCATCTCTAACAAAACCAGCAATCGTAATGTGCCCAATCTCAATCCATGAATCCTAATTCCTCCCTGTCAAGTGTGCGCGCTGTGGCCGCCGAGCGAGATTGTCCGCGCCAGCCTCCACGCTCATCAGTAGGCCTCATCTTCGTGACGTCATCGTTAGCCCTCAGTTGATGACGTCACCGGCCCTCAGCCTGCGATGACGGCGTGATACAGCCTGCTCTTTCCAAGCCCTTTACGAGAGGCTATTGGTACGATGTTGAGTGGTTGCTTTGATTTTTTTATACTTTTGAAGTGAAGTAAGAATTGAAAGTTTAATTGTGGCAGTGATACAGTTCTATACTTTTAAGTTAGTGCGCAACTGTAATTGTTTGAAATTGATACAAACACGTGTCTCTTGCGTTTTTTTATCAAGAGGTGTTATCAAGTGTTGCCATAGACAGCCGTTTGACCGAGCACGTGTCAACACAGATAATGATTGCAGGGGCAAGTTTTACAACTCCAGCGATTGCTAGCATTGCTAGCGCCGTATCTGTAATGGAGGCAATCTAGGCATTATCTGCGCTGTGCCGCTGCGAAGCTACAACCAGTTGACAAAGTGCACTACGTGATATTGCAGCCATTACTCCTCGTGATTCATATCGACCCCCCTCCGACCCTTGCCCGGCTTCTCAGATAACGCCGCACTGCCCGATATTACCTAAAATATTCCACCCGCATAAACAATCTCATTGTTCGAACCCAAAAAAACAAGAATAAACTCAAACGTCAAAGTGACAGTTGGAAATCGCGCCAAAACTACCGCTGACAAAGCACCGGTGAGCCGAAACAATCAACAAATTCACATCGGACATTTATTGTTTGGTATCGTTGGCGTTCCAGCTCTGTTGTTTATAACAGAGACGGCCAATTTGCTCGGGAGACTTTTTATCTCTCATTTTTGCGACTTTTTTTCGTTGTACGGCGAACAAAAAGTCGATATGACAGGTCTCAATGTAGGGTGCCGGTATCGGAGCGGGGCACGGCCAAAAACAAGCATCGAGTGATCGAGCAATCGAGTAAAAACAGAAGGAGCCGGCGCTCGCCAGCCGGCGCCAGCGGCCCGTGACAATTGCACCTAGATTGCAGCCGCCATGTTGGATTATTGCAACCACCGTCTTTTTGCACCTTCACTTCATATCAATAAGCTTGTATTTGTAGTTCATGACACTATGTATACCTACGTACTTTTCTATCCTCTTTGATATTTTTCCAAAATATACCATTTCAATCTATTGTATCCTTAGTTCTCGGTCAGCGAACATTTGCCGGCAGTACTGTATTACTTCACAGAATATTTTCCTTGGGTCCCGAACAGGCACAATAGTGTTGCACCTTAGAATATTCTTATTTTAATCGAGTGTATCGAGTCGGCGAGTATCGAGCTACTCGTGTGGAACGCAGATACTGACGGACGGTGGACGCCTGATACTGACGGACGGTGGACGCCTGATACCACCTCACCACTTATTCACATTTTTCATATTCCCAACACATTTCAAAGTAAAGCGCAAAACTTCTTGACATATCGCTTCCATAAAAACTATAACCTCATCGAGATAATCAGTTGCCTAATACAATCCGTTTTAAAAATTACCCAATTAAAGTAGACATAAAATATCGTTATACCTCACAAATAAGTCGATGAAGGTGTAAATTTATGTATTAATGTCGTCATTTATTACGTTGATTTAAATCTCCCAATCACTTTTATGTATAAGTTATGTGAGTTATGTATATCGCTCCAATCAGGATCCACGATCTACCGTTAAATAAATGTTAAAACGCTATGAATTTTAATAAGAAAAATCTTCAAGTAGCTAAAAATTCTCCCTTTTCTTGCTACTTGGTAGACGCGGCTGTCTAAAGTTCAATTGGAATCAATCACAGTTTCAATTTGAGGCGCAATGTCTGGTGGCTGCGATCGCTACATGCCAATCACGGCTTCCTAACTTTGACACTGACAGCTTTTAAAAGTATTCCCGATTCCCAGAGGAAGCAATAGAGCTCTCTTTGGCACGTGGAAAACAAAAAGGCGGCAAGCGACGCGTCATTCGCGGGATGGATTCGAAAATTAAAATCTCGCGTTAGTTGGCAGCACTGACGGCTGTCGCGCGCGCTACGTGTCGTGTTGCCAGTTCGATTTCAGGCTTGTTCTAAATATGTCAACACTTCTTTGTTATCGAGCGACGTGCGCGGGAAATGAAAGTCCATCGAGTAGCGCCTCTATTATCAACGCATCGCATATTATTATTGCGTAACTGGTTTATAATGCGAGTCGGCGGGACTCCTGAAATGTCAATAGGTTTTTTAAACACGTGTAAATTAATGGAATTAATTTAATTCTAATATAGTCGCATTTTGTCTTTAATGTTAAATTGGACTTTACGTATGTGCGTTTCTAAACGTCCTTAGTCCGTGACAGTTTAAAAAAAGAGTTTTTGGAAATGAGGTTTTAGTCGCGTCGGTGGTATAAAAACTTGCATGAGTGACGTATCTATGAGTAGCAGGCTCAGATACCCCCTTCCCTCCCAGGTGGGGGGAGTGTTGCCACTTCACTCGTCACTGCCAGCTAAGCCTTGCCTCCGCACGCAGTCGAAAACTTCGCGACTGCTGTATGTGATAACAAAGCCATTTGCACTCCACGTTTGCAAACGTGGACCCGTTCTGACTTTTACGTGATCACTTTTAATACTTTTTGACGGGCTTTATGGAAAGATAGATGTCATATTTTCTCTATTTTCCCTTTTTCCTTTTTTCTAAGGTTTCAATCAAGTGAGATATTTAGCCGCAGTGTTCTGTCAACGTCTATATTTTCACGCGAAAATGTAACCCGTTATCATCATTATTCAAACGCAAAACTATTCGCCGCCATCAATATCGACGCAAATGCCATCTTTCATTCGCCGTCGCTTAAAAAAATATACAGAGTTTCTGGTAAATCATAATATCGATATTTTAAGCTGTCGTTGTCGTTAACTTTCTTTTATACATAAAGGAAATTTATAAAAATACGTATGACTTTTTAGTTTCGTGATATTTTCAACATTTTTATGATGGAGCCGACCATTGTGATTTGTGTGTGTTGAAGACATGGCTTGTGTGACCAGAAACCTGTGTGATTTGACCTTAAATTAAGTATATTTAAGCGTTATGGTATTAAACCTGACCATTTAGAGTACACAAATATACTTCAATAAATTTTCTTTGTATAATACCTACTTTAGTGTGTAAAACGGATTTTTTACTGTTTTTCCCAGTAAGCCAGTACCGGCCAGTTTCGTCAGTGTTTCGCCGCGTCACCTGTCCGCCAGATGGCATCTTACATTATGTGTGCTCACTCGACAAACATTCTTTTGTGTGTGAGATAAGCACGCGCTGGAACTACACTAGTCTTTGACACTTTTATAAACTAATGTCGATGGAAGTTTCTTCTAGGCAAGCGCGCTACATCGTAGACTATAACGTTGCTTACCATCAGGCAAGTTGTAGTCAAGCGTAAGCCTATATTATGTAAAAAAAAAAAAATGGAAGAGTAAAATATATAGTTATAATATTTATTATTTAAACTTTCGTGCGACATTTTTATCAACATGTAACCAATATGGTTTTCATTAAAGTGTAATCCGCGTTTGTTGTTAACGCGTTTCGGGTGTAATGACACCCATCTTCAGAACGTGCGGTATGCGCCCCGCGGCAGCGCGCAGTTATAATTTTGTTTTTAATTTGAGATGTCGATAGAAACCTTATTAATTATTAAATTATTATTTTCGGAGACGCAACAGTTTTTCAAAACGACTGTCGATGCGGGTGCAAGTTGTAAACAATTGATAGATAGATATCATTTATAAATATGTAAATACAACAAACCAATAAGAGTTGGCATCAATCATGTTTTGTCGAACATTGGTATATTTATATCAAAACAATTCTTACCAATTAAAATAAAATTACAATTATTTTAGCTATATAATACGAGTATATGTACTTTGTATGATCAAATATGTTAACTAGAAATTTGGCTTGATTTATTTTTAGAATTTATTTGTTGATACATATAATTTTTATACTAAAATAGTTGGAGAAGTAATTGCATTTTCAAGCTGACTTATCGATAATTTACTTTGGAAATTTAACTAGAAAATTCGGCATAGGTACCTTATCGTCTCTAATTTATTTTTAAATGCAATTAAGATATAAAAAAAAAAACTGGAAATTCTTGTTTTAACAGAATTGATAACAGAATATGCACTAATATTGAGTTTATCGTTGCCTCGTAAATTTAATGATAAAAGGTAAATAGAATTTAGAAAACGCGTTCCTATTTGATAAGCATTGGAAAACAATTTTGTAAAAATTTTATTTTTGTAAAGTAAAAGCCTTTTTTTCTGTTGCTCAAAAAACAACTCTTTTATAAGTAAGTGTTTTTAATGTTATGCAATGTAGGTCTCGGCTGTTTGTCTAGTGCAGCAGTCGTTAAGGCATGTCAAAGGTCAGCTTGATAAACTCTCGACACCAGAGTTGGCAACTCTCATTCGATAAGATGAAGAAGAAGATTATGTTATATCCATATACTTTTTTGACAGATTGCTGGGTATAAGGCTGATGATGATGATGATGATGCTGGGTATGGACCTCTCTTTACATGTGCCAACGGTGTCCATTTTGTACTTTCATTCGCCACCAGTGACTTTGACACGTGTACGTTTATTAAGAACTTGTTTTGTTTCACTTATTTGACATTACAGTATGTAACTTACCGTCTTACTCATTAGTAAAGTATGTCAATTTTATTTTAACAGTTTTGAAAATAAGTAAAAAGATAATACAAATACACCGACCTACTAAGCAACCTATTATTTAATGATCATCTTTTATTAATTAGATTTTCTCTCGGTAATCTGATGTAATTTAAATAAACTAGTTACAAATGTAGCTCGCATGTTAAATCAGTGCATAGTTTAACACTGAGGCTGTGTTGGATTTTGATCTTACCAAAGATAATTTAAAACTAAACCGAGATAAGTTTAACAACAGGTTTGGAAGTAAATCGATAAGATTCGAAGCTTCTATCTTAATGGACATCTAACTAATGTTTACAACTGACGAACAAACAGTCAGGTAGAATATGTATATATATGTTTACAATGTAGAAACATACGGACAAGTGTCTACCCATCTTAAATGGGAATCGATTTGTTACAAATCTACGATTTGAATAGAATGTTGGTTCTATCTTGGGATGATATACATTTGTAGAAAGAATGTTGTCACTACTAGGAATTTGATACGCATTATCAATAGTTTTTTTTTTACTTTTTAAAAGTACTTATTTTATGTAAATGGTAACACATAATAATATGTGTGTAATGTAGGATGATGGGACTAAAATTTGAAATAATATTATAAATCGGAAGCCATGTTTATAATCACTTTCCCAGTCTAATAGTCAATTTTCTGTGTCTTTCTTTTCTCATTTTTTTCTATGATGTGATATTCACCAGACTTATAGAATTATTCACATAAAATCTAGCAAACTGTAACTCATTATTCCACGGTTAAAAAACGCAGTTGAAACCGACAAACAGCGCGGTTCCCGCAATCTTATCAGTTTCGAATTATGTACCAACAATAATTTTGATCGTTATCGGCGTATGTAATCCGCCATGTCGACTGATAAGAGAATCGTAAAAATCGCGCCCGATTAATACATTTATCGAAACAGTGATAAGAACCGAGCTCTGCGCTCTGCTGACGATATTTTAGTAGTGGTTTACCGAGTGTGGCGGTGGTGTGAGGATCGTATATTAGGAGATTAGTTTTTGGTTCTTAATGGGTAGGAATTTTTCTTAAACCTTTTATTTGTTTTTCATTTTATGATTGAGTGTTAAATAGACATTGGTGAAACAAAATTAAAATGAGATATTTTTATGTTATTTTTGTTTTTAAACATTACTGGTTTAAAGTTTACGTTACGTTACTCTGATGCGTATGTTGTAAAATTAATACGTAATTTTATTACAGTTTAAATATAAATATCTAGTGAAAGGTTAGACCTAAATTAGTGATTGGTTGACTCGGAGCTTCAGTGAAAAACGAGTTTGGGTTTGCAGGTTAGTAATATTTGTATGGTATATATTTTTCAAATAATTAGAATAACGCATATATACTATCTGTATGTAAATAAGTACATGTTCATGGTGGATATTAAGAGAGCAAAAATAATTGTTTTCAAAAAACTATTACCCATAGGTCATGGTCTTATTTTAATACTCAAAAACCTCCTATCTGATAAAATAACATGTATAATAAAATTTTATACATCTTATCTTGGAGTCTAGAAAATTACTTATCTTTCGACTTTAGTAGCACAAATCTCTAAGATATGTGTTTTTTTTATCTTTACAACAATATAAAAGCAATAACATTGTCTGTTTATCGAAAAAATATGTTTGAAACAATTTCAGAAGTCTCTGATAACGTGATATCTGTGCGAAGTTGGTAGCGTTTGAACCAATATTATAAACTTGGACCCAATATTTGATGAAACAAAAAAAAAATACTGATTAAATGAATTGTTTTTGCACAATATATAGAACAATGCCTTTTCGAAAACAGTAGTTGAGTACTAAATGGTTCCGTAACATGTTTGATTTTATTTAATAGAGAACAATATGTTCAATACTTATCACATGTTTTTGAATGCAAATGCATGCGATGCCTATAAAAATATAATTAATAAAATCCATTTTTCTCTTAACACCGCACATTGCACTTAATAAGAAATAACTAGTCAAGTTCGGTATTCACCATGTGAAATGGCTTACTGTCAACTCAGCCAAAAATACTCGGTCAGCTTGGTTAAGTTGACAAACTTGAATTTGACCCAGCATAGCATGGCAAACACAACCTTTGTTGCAACAGTTTGGCAAACACAGCCCAGCTTGGGCCAACACAGTCCAAGCCCGCAGGCTTGCATTTCGCATGCGGTGCGATAAGCCGATTTCTTTCTTATCTCTTGTTCCCCGCCCCCTCACCCTCCACCCCCGCGTTATCGGTTACATGCGGTGTTGCCAACTTCACGCTAGAGAGAATGAGTTTAAAAAAATCTATCGAAACTACTTATACAATAGGCAAACAATTAATTACACGGATTTTTTTTTTTATCAACACAACTGCATAAGATGTAAGACACATATATGTGTATTTATTTTGTAAGTAATTATCTTAAAATTGTTAGTTAGGTCTGCATCAAAAAGGCTTTAAGTGCTAGTTATTTTCTTCTATTCATTAAGCTTATTATGTGTGTTTTAGCTTAGTGCCTGTTTTGCAGACTATTAATAAATAAATAAGACACGATGCAGGTAGGGTCTTTTAAAAAGATTGCCAATTTTAAATTCAATAATATGGCTATAACTAAATTTAAATATAATATCGCAATGAAGAAATATTTAAAAGTAAATAGCAAAAATAATTTAATAAGTACATTCACACACAGTGGCTTATGTTAGCCGCAAAGCATATTACATATTTTTTTACCAATATTTGTTACCTAAAAATTATCGCAAAACCGCCTCCCTACAAGAATATTCCGTCACATGGCCGCACTGGTTACAGTAGACTAGGCTTGCGTTTGTTTCCAATCAATAGGGCTTGCAAATAGACTGGAATACCTACACAATAGTATATAATAGGCGGAACGAAACTCACGACCTGTGACTTCCGGTACACAATATATAGCTATAGTTTTTGAAAAAGTGTAGAAGAAAATATAGAAATGTGAGTTTGGTAAAAAAATGAAAATAAAACTGTACCTGATGCAGTGTAAAAATATTTTATTTTAACTGTAATTCCAAATCTATGTAAAGTACATTCTACTCTATTCGTTTCTATTGTCTAGTTATATACGGGATATAATTTTTTGTATAAAATAAAGGAGTTAAGTCTTAAAATAAACTTTACTTTAAACCAATCTTTTTCACGAGTTATATAATGTTACATGCTTTAAAAATAGAAATTCCTTTATTTACATTATGTTGCAGTCAAAACTCTTAACCAGCCAAAAGTACTATTGCCTAGTAAATTTTTGATAGGTATATATTTTAAGCAACTGATACTTTGTATTTAAAGAAATTATCGTATTTAGTCACGAATCCAAGTAGAATACCATATACATCTCAGTTAATTTGAGCTCAATAAGTCCAAATTATTTTTCTGATGTGTCTTCCGTATAATATAATACGTAACAAAATTTACATCATTATAATAATAAATATTGACTTGGTAAAATTTTAATTATTTAATACCTACTCCAATTTATTTAGATAAAATTTACGAGATATTGTAATTTGTGCAGCATAGTTTTATGATTATGTTTAAATATTATATAGGTATATCTGTGTTGCAACTTGACATTATCAATAAAGATTCTTTATCATTTTATATACCTACCTATATCTGTAGAATGTATTAAAACATTACTGCATACGACTCTGCCACCCCAATTTTTACGCCTTTTTTTACATTAGATAGGCTCTCGCTTGACTACAACTTGCCTGATGTTAAGCAACGTTGTAATCTACGATCTAGCACGCTTGCCTAGAAGAAACCGGTTATATATATGCCTATATCCAGTGGTTTGACAAGGGCTGAAGATGATGATAATTTTTTGGTGACTCAACAATTTTATCAAACAATTAATTGCGCCTAGTATCTTGTAATCTGTCGTTGCAATTAAATAGAAGTTGTAATCAAATTACTGTTATCACCTTATCTTGTTATGTAAACTGATAAGACTGGTAATGTCCGATTTTATGCTGAGCCGCTATTGGTCGGTCGAAACTTTGTTATCAGCTGTGGCCTTGTGGACTTGTGGTATTAAATCTATAAATAAAATTGGTTTTTCAATCTGTCTTCTATACATATTATAATAAAGCTAGGGTCAAAAATCTGTACATCAGAAGATATTAGAAAAATTAATGTTTGGGTATATTTTGAATCAATAACAAAACACGTTTCAGCAGTTTTAGAATGGTTGTCTGTTTATCTGTGTCTCTGTTTATTTAAACGCTAATAAAGGCTGAACGGATCATCTTGAATTTTGGTATATAGGTAGTATGAGGTTTTAGGAGTGTTATAGGCTAGTTTTATCACAAAATAATGCTAGCGAAGCTGCGGGCGCCCACAAATAGTTAATAAGTATGTTATTAGAAAAAAAAAATGTATTATATCCGTCATCTAGTAGGTACCCATGACACAAGCGCTAGCTTAGTATGGGGCTAGATGGCGGTTGTGATATGTTCTGAAATATTAGTTTATATAATTTTTTTTATAGTAAGATAGTATTTAGGGTTCCGTATTCAATGGATAAAAACAATAACGACAATTATTATAATATAACTCCGCTGTCTATCTGTCTATTTGTCATTACCACTTTATAAACCGTGATACCTTCTTCTTCTTATCGAATGAGAGTGGCCAACTCTGGTGTCGAGAGTTTAACAAGCCGCTCTAAGGGCCTCTGACATGGCTTGAATACCGTGATAGCTAGAATCCGAGGATAGATTTTTAATTTATTTTTTACATACCTATGAAGTAAAATTGTATAGAATAAAATCTCATTCAAATATATATATATTAACAATTGCGTTTGTCTACTACGTCAATACTATATACAATAAACGTACTTTTTGACGGGTTTTCTTAATTTGTTATTAATTTCAATATATATGTTATATTTTATTGATTTTGATTTGAAATATTCTGTATCTAAAGCCTATAATAATTTTAAACAAAAATAATACTCGTTGAAACGAAAAAGCCTACATCTTACAAATTATGAGAGCTTAAACTGAGACCCAATAAGATCCCTACAAAGACGAAATATCTTCAGAAGCTATAAAATATTAAATACGATCCCACAGTAGCACCCAGCAGATCATTTCCTATTCATAGTCATTCTATACTTACAAACTTACTCATAAAAACCTGTCAAATATTTACAAACCCAATTCGATTCTTAACAAGTTCTAATAAAGTCTATTTTTTATTACAAAATACTGTATTGGTTTGGGAAACTTTTTGTGTTCGTATAATATATTAGGGGGTACTATAGGCCATCAATAAAAGTATTATGTCCGGTATTCATATGTTAATCTGGGCTTAGAAGTTAAATAATGTAAGAGTTTGATGATGCACGAGTAACATGTGTAATGTTTTAAAATTTACATTCCTATATAGAGGAATTTTACTATGAACGTGTTTTCAATATACGTGCTTATGTATTTACAATGAGTACATAATATGTATCATCATCATTACATTGTTGCCTTATTGCATCTACGAGAAATGATTTATGTAGCGTCCATAGCCATACTAATATTGCAACTGCGCTCGTGGCTTAATTCGCCAATACGAGAGCCACATATGTATGCGGTCACAATATTGGCAGGAGTAATTCACCGCATTCAAAAATAGGCTTTATCAACACGTTTTAACGGACACCTCACTACTATGATTGCGGTGGACGGACAGCGTCATACTTGTCTGTAGGGTAGTTACAAAAATTTTTACTTGACGGCAAACGTAATATGTGTTTATAATTTAAATTATGTTTCACGCGTAAGTGATAAATGTACCTATCTTTGTGTGAAATAAAGTTCTTTAAACCTAAACCTAAACCTAGTAATGCTGTTGAGTGGAATTTGGAATGTATCACATCGTAATGATGTGATACATTCCAAATTCCACTCTAATTCGAATATTCAGATCTAATTCGAATTGAACTTGTAATTATTTTGAAACTATAGGAAAAAAATATGTTTAAATATGTTTAACACCAAAGGTCAAAACATATCCTCATTCTTTTGTTTTAGACAAAGGAACGAAATCTTCCTACGAAATAATTTCAAAGTTTATTAATTTAATAACAACTTAAGTTACTCAATTTCCCTCTAATCCGTTCTACTGTAGTTCTAAATCTTTAACAAAAGTATCTACAAACTATTTAACAGATTTTTGATGTTCACATAATTGGACATAAAAAGTGAATAGCATGAATAATAGAAAATCAGGTAAATGGGTTATATTTGATTGCTTTACTCGGCGATAAAATTTATACTTCTCAGTAGGATTTGTTAAACAAGACACAGAATTTTTGTATCAAAATTCCAACATTTATCGACGCCATTAATAAATACTTAATACTAATTAACTATTTTTAGTCTCTGGATAATTAAGCAAACGCACATGATTGTAGAAGCCATTGATATAAACAAGATAGTAAATACATGTCACTTCAAACTTGGAAGCAAATAGTACTAACAACAAAAAACATACACCAAAAGCTTCAAATTCAAAATTTCTTTATTGATCCATTTAGGGTGTGCGTACATTTGTAGGTATTTACACTATTTACATTTGTATTGCTGTACGTGTTGTACGCTGAGGGTTTTCTGTACTTCATACTAGATATCTTTCGACTCCGTATTATGATGTACAGTTTCCCCGCGCCAAAACTTCTGCCTTTTTTGCATATACACAAAAAAAAAGCTTGTAAGATATATTATAGCTTCGGTTTTATTTTTACTTTAAACTTACCCAAAAATGAAAACTGTAGACTGATTTGAATTATTCAACCAAAACATTCATGCTAACCAAAAATTCTGTTCGATTAAATCTAATTAAAAATTAAAGAATGCACGAGAAATTTCATCTCGAATCTTAGTCCACTGGTGGGCCGATTTGTACTCGATTATAAAAATCGATTTTTGAACAATTCGAACATACATCACTTTAATAGAAACTATATCGATTGAATCGGCTTCCGTTGGACGCATGTAAAGCTGCCGACACGATTTATTATTCGATTTGAAGACAAATATTCGAATCGTTATTATAGATATGTGACATAAACTATATCAATGTTCGATAACAATGAATTTATTAATCGTGTTTCTAATTATAAACTAATGGTCCACTTGTATTATCTTAATCTTCGATGTTTAGAAGTCATCGGCCTTTATCAAATGTGTCGGTATCTTTATTAAAAAATAAGCCTACAAAATTACACGTACCTAGAAAATTTTAAATAATGTACTATATTAATTACTTCTTGTCTATTGCCGTGTGAAATTCCCGGAATATTTGATTTATCTATTTATTGAGGCACTATGTATGTATAAAGTTATGCAAGTTTCGCTTTTAGCGATATGGCGAATTATCCGACATCAAGTTGGTTTTCTATTGTGATTGTTTTCTTTTGTCCTCTTACAATATAGAATTATGTAGATAGATAGATAGATAGATAGATAGATAGATATACACTTTATTAAAAACACCAGCACCATACAGAAATTTACAAAAAATATTAAAACTTAAGCCTAGTGTCTTAACTGGCGACCTTATCGCTAAGAGCGATGTCTTCCAGGTAACCAATCTGGCAGGGATAAGACGCATGTATAATGGTAGACGAGGTGTTTTAAATGTATGTGAAATTACATAAATACATATCATAAAATAAACATACATGAATAACAAAATAAACAAATACAAATAATACATACTTCTATACGTATAATGCTAAGTAATAATTACCAACAAAGTGATATCAAAAACAGAGATAACATTGTAGAGGGTAGCTGCAACCCTCAACCCTTATTCTAAGTACCTAGTAGTATTTCAAGAAGGAAGCCATGAAGTACCGACGCGTGTACTTTTATTATAACATACATTATCTGTTGGTATGGTTTAAAAAAAGGTACGTTATAAGTAGAGACGTGGTTAAGGTACTTCCGTAGTTTTTAAGAGGTGACACGTGTCATAGTCTGTGATAATTAAAACAATTTTATAGAATCGATTGTAGATCATTGTTTAAGGACTGAGAATCTAAAAAAAATATTTTAATTAAAAAATGTTTTGTTAAAAATTTACTAGGTAACTAGGTACTACTATAACTCTGGAATAAATGTAGTGTATTTGTATAGTTGTATTTGTAGCTATGTATTTAAAAAACTTTTACAAGTCTAATAACTAAACGTATACGATGCATTTAGCTTTCAATTTTCAATTTTAAAGAGTCTTTATATCACATATAAGTAATTAACAATAAAATATGCTAGTGTACATTAAGTAGTAGCATTTAGCTTTGACATAATTATTTTTTTACATCAAATCTTACTCTTTGGAATTCGTGAGAATTGGAACGTAAAAGACCCTGATTAAATTTTATGAGGTATTTTAAAGCTTAAAGGAATTGAATACAGAAATTAATATGATACAGCTAACGTTTCACTAGAAAATATGCCAATCGACCGGTAGCATATTGTTATACCTCATATTTATATTTTAATATATTAGCCATCATTGTGTATTGAAGCTTGTATTATGACTACTTGATATCATATTACGAAAATATGAATAGGTTTTTATATCTTATTGATATTATTTTACTGTGAAATGACAGGATTATAAACTTTAAAATCAATGAATAAAAACGAAAGATTAATAGATAGTGTTTCTGTACAAGTTTTCAAGTTTTTGAAATAACTAGTATACTTTTTAGCGTTAAATAATGTACTCCTTCGTCCCAATAGAAGTGCTATATAATTAGTGTCCGATAAAATATTAGAAATAATTCCAGGTCACCTTTTTTGTTCATATTTTTTTGTATTTTTACACATACCTAATTTAATTTAAAATTCTTATTTTCAGGTAAGTTCCCAATACACATTAATCAATGATACCACACACTCAGCAGAAGGGTAAGTGCTACCAACATTAAGAAACCAATGCTAATGTATTATTGCCAGTGTGATATATTGCCGGAAAACATACGTGTTTCATGTGTGTTTGTAATCTGTGTTTACGGAATCATTATGCTATGAATTATGTTACATGCAAAACATATATTTTGATAATCATATACATACCTATATAAATAAAATAAAATAAAAAAACCTGTATGTCTACTACTCTTACTTAATAGATATGTACATTTATTGTAATATAATATACATATATTGTAATATATGATATGATATATATACGTACATATATTATACTATATATTCAGAAAATTTATCAAACAAAACGTAAATACTAAAATCTCAGCTGCAACTCGCTTTTTAGCTGTAAAAGTAAGTAAATCCGTATGAGACTAGCCAACTCTCTCCAAACAACTGAAAGCCGCATGCAATACCTCCACGAAAAAAAATAAAAAGGTATGGCTTAACGACTGCCATACTATGACCAACAGCCAGTACCGACTGTTACCTGCTATAAAAGTCAAAATAACATCTCAAAACAAATGGCAATCATGTTAAAATAACAATGCAAATTAAGAGCTGACCTCGTTTAACTTGAGAACTGACACAATACAAAGTAATGGCCAAAAATAATAAAAAAGCTAACTGCAAAGTATGACGCCACAAATAAAAAAAAGTATGTCTGCACTCGTTTTCCTGCATTTTTCCCGCCATTCTAATCAAACCCGGCCCACATCTTGTCAAACCCGCGATAAACCCAGCCTCGGCTCTCAGAGACAAATCTGCACAATTACTTTCTACGCTAATGACGCGATACGGAGCGATGGCAGGATTTATTGTCGGCCATCTGTGGCCGGCTTTACATACATTTTCATATTGAGAGATAGCGCGAAAGGATTCCGACGCCTTCTTCGTTTGAAAGTCGTTTCTTTTTTGCCGGGCTTAGAATTTTTTAATATTCTTAAATCAAGTTTTTTGTTCAGTGCTGTTGTGTAATATTAATAATGTTATCTAAGGCCAATAAGTTATAATTAGAAGTAGCGACAAAATAAAAAAAACAAGAATCATTGAATAAAATATAACGAAATAAAAAAAAAGAGTATTTGAAGTTTTTCCTTCATTACATCAGTCAAGCGCCGACCGCCCGCGGGCACCGACAAGTTAACCGACGCTTAAACTCCGGTTAATGTATTAACCTCGTTTAACTCGCCTGAGTTATCGCACCACAATTTATCCTCTAGGTGAACTCGAAAAAGTAATGCAAAAAAGTTTAATAAAGTCACTTTGTCGTGGGACATACGCTCGGAGAGATAAGGCGGGCGAAGTTTCTTTGTCAGTTTATGATACCAAGTATTTTGATGTACAGGGAATTAACTTGAGATTTTGGTACTTTGTAATCTTTCTAAAATAAATGTCAGTTATTTATGATCTAGGCAAAAAACTTGTATCGCTTTAAGGCTTTTAAGAAATCAAATCATCACAAACAATTTTTAATCATTGCATCAATATTTAGTATTAAAAATTCCCAAGTTACTAAAATCACAATAATATGAACAGATTTTTTTTCATATTAATTAGATTTGCAACATAGTTTTACTGATATCGAAAAATCTACAAAATATCTACACTATCACAAAAAAACAGAAAACGTCAAATCCAAAATGGCCGTCAATCACCAAAATGAAGTTCCAAGAGAGCAATTACTGAAGTTGTAACACGGCGTGACAAATATCTGCCTCACAAATACTGTGGCCGCGATTTTTTCGCTTTTATCGCGCGCCCCGGGGCCGGCTGATACACAATTTTTCAGCGCGATATAGCCGCTGTACCAAGTTGAGTCTTTAAAAGTTTATCGTGAAAGTTCGCGCACCTCGCCGCGTCGCGAATGATATATCGGACGGCATTAATCTTCGCCGTTGTTAAACGTTAGTTAACCTTTGTTGGTGGAGACGGACCTTTTTGCGTTTCTTTTTTAGTTGTTCGTATTTTTTTAGGTTTGAATTAGTCGTTTGGCTAATTAGTTGAGAGATTCTTAGCTACTGTATAGTTAGACTAAATTCTAAAACCAGCTTTAATTTAACATATCTTACATTATTTTCGACACGGTTACCAGAAACCTTGGATATTACTTTTGACGACATTATTCATCTGTTTGTCTGTATATGTATTAATGAAAAGTGAAATAGTTTTTGTTTCAAAATTGACGAATTAAAAAAAACTTTCTTTAGTTTATTATTATGACTAAGGTATATATGATAATTATAATATAAACGGGTTCGTCACTATCAGATATCGACAAGCTATTTATAGAGGGTGACCAGGAGGGGTGACCACTCGGCCAAACAGTTGATTTATAGTTTATCAACTTCTGATCAAAGGTTGATCAACCATATCCGCCAAAGGGTCGCGTTCTGTTATCACCCAATCTTATTTATAGGCATTTTTTGTTATTTTTGTAATAAATCGATATTATGACAGGATGTGAGTTGAAATTAGTTGATTATTGCGCAATGAAGAGGAAAATTAATGTGGCTAGATACATTTATCTGATATGTCCAACAAATTAAGAGTTAAGTTTTAAAAAGTGGGCATATCGGACATATATGTACCTAATTTTAATTTTAATTCCGACAAACAATTTCATTACTGAATTTTGAACGTGACTACCTAATTTTTAACTACCTAATTTTAATTCCGACAAACAATTTCATTACTGAATTTTGAACGTGAACTGTCGAAAATTTATTTTACAATTAATTACTACTATCATTTAAGTCAGTTTTATTTTCACCAGCTTTCATACAATTTAAGCCTCATAAAGCTGAATAAACCTCTTTTAATCACTGGAGCCTACAATATAACCCGCAAATATGCTTATCTTATTAGGAAGCGAACCCACTAGGATCGAGAGACGTCCAATTTCGGTATTCAACAGATAGCATCTGTCTCGGTTTTTATTTATGGGTCCCGTATAATATTCACTATCTAGTTTGGTATAAATAAGCCGAATCTATACGTATTATCTCGCATATCTGCAGATACACAGATACGGGTTTATTTATTCGCGGCCGAGGTTCGTATTTCGGAGCGCCTACGCGTGCTTCGGCGAATTTTTAGTGATTTGTGTTAGTGGGGATTTGACCCTGGGAATATGATACGGGTGATATTGATTACTTTATGATTTGTTGATATGATTTAAAATATTTTCATTAGTAAGTCTGTATTTTTTTATAAGCAAAGCTATATTGTTATCTTTACATATAATAAAGCTGAGGAGGGTAAAAATCTAAGCATAGACGATATTAGGAAAAAACATTGTTTGAGTATACGTTAAATCTATAATAGAACACGTTTCAGCGGTTTAAGAATTTTTGTCTGCTTATATTTTTATCTGTTTATTTAAACGCTCATCACGCTAAAACGGCTGAACGGATCATCGTGATATTTGGTATGTAGGTAGTACTTTTTATCCTGAAATAATGCGAGCGAAGCCGCGGGCGTCCACTAGTTAAAAATAACTAAGATAAAGCGTCTATTTATGAATATTCTAGATATACTGGTTAGTCGACGGTGTTTTATTATTTAGCTGTAAAATAACCATCGAATAGTTATATTAAATTTTAATCAAAATTTCAGTATTATTTTATGACACAGCGTAGATACCAACATAATTCTGCCAGAATGATTCTTTCGAAACAAATTAGCGTCTATAAAACGTGTCGTAAACTAAGCCAGAACTCAGAGCCAGACAGTTAAAGTTACAGTTACTTTGACATTTACGTCAAATACTCCACATAAACACCTTATACTTATGCCCTGTATCAATTAACACTCTATAAAACGAACTTGATACTTCCACAAAAAATGCCCACCACATAACAATGAGGGCGCTGGCGGACGTCGTTTCTTTTGTCTCTTTTTAATTCCTCACATAGAAACAAGACAGCATCTGTAATTCCATTCGTGGCCGTTCATTTGCTTTGTCGCAATAGTGACGGGACCTCCGGCCCTCGCATTCCTCGCGGAGGAGACAAGAAAGTATCAAATAATAACCAGCGGACACACCTGAAGGCAGACCGCTTGGCATGCATATGAAAACGACTGATACAACCCTACAAACTTCCCAGCACACCACCCGAAAGTGTATAAAGTCTCTATCATAAAGCAATAAAGTCGAAAATCGAATACATATTTCAAATGAAACGGTAAAAATAAGTTGGCGAATGTGGACGAGATAGTATCAATTCGTACGTTAGCAAGAAACACATTTCAAGAGAAACATGGCTGGATGTTGGGCGAATCGAAACAAAGCGTTGTGACAACGCGATAACCATCGATCGAAGCGAGTCGCGAAACACGGTGCCGAAACGCGCAACAAATTATCGATTCATAAAAACATCGATTGTAAAATATTGGCCGCGTGGCCGTAGGGTGGCCATTAGAGCAGGTTTTATTCGCATTTAATTAATACTAAGCGGAGTTGTTAAGATGCCTGAGTCGTGTGACTTTGCCACGTCCTCGGTGTCGTATGTCGCACTTACGAGATGCAATTTAAAACGTACATTACATATTAATATGTTTGACTTATTTTTTGGCTTTAATTTTCTCTTCATGAAATTCAATTGCGCTGCCAGTTGTGTGTGATTTCGTATGTTTTGCGACAATCTCAACACAAGTTTTCGTAATGGTATAAGTAGTTTACTTACGAAAACAATACCATGCCAAAATATTAAATTCAATTAACTTAATCGTTTATTTGAAACTTATAAGAGATTTTACACACAATAACTTAAAACTAGAACTTAAAATTTTACTTCCACAAGTGATTTGTTAATTGTGTAAATTGAGGAACTTCCATTACCATCCCATGATTATCTTACAAATAATCTACCTACCCGTTATCGCATGCACTCTCTACCTCGTGCATAGAACCATCCACCCGTGCTGTGCTGCTATCTGCGCGTATTTTTCACATGGCCACCCCGGCGCGTATCTCGGCCGTCCCTCATGTGATATCGTTCCATCGCTCGCTGTCGCCGCACGAGTTGATATCGATACTATGTACGCACATCACTAGTGACGACCTGACAGTTGAGGGATTTCAAATTTAGTGGGTTTTGAAAATGGAAACGTGAATAGTATTATTTCATTGGGTAGTTTTATATGTAATATTTTCCTGTGGATTTAAAATTTAAGTATTGTTTGCCTAGTGTTTTTACACGGACAGATAGTGATCATCTAGTAATGTCTTACTGGTACTTCAATTTAAAAAAAATATAATGATCGCTTACCATCAGGCGAATTATGGTCAAGTGCAAATCAACATACTACATAAAGGACTATTTTGAATATGATATATATAAACAGGTATATTATTAATAAAAATACAATAATTTGTACGAACTGACATACTTTATCAAGTCCATAGACATGCAAATGTTCTAGAAGATTCCATTCAAGTAGTAGAATGTTCTCTAAATGTTGCCAACGTTTGTTAGAACATTAGGGCACGAACTGACGAGCACCTGTTGAGTTCTGTACACTCACTACGTACAGTAATGTGCAGTATGTGAACTTCGCTATTTTTGTAGGAAGCTGGTATGTGGCATCTTCTTTTCCTGTCCAAAATAAGCAAGATTGTTCAGTATCTTGTGAGATTTATGTACAATGCAATTACATTATGTATTTGTGAGCTGACAGATTTTCGTTAGAAATTTTGTACTCTTTCTACGTAGCCTAATTTTGGGAATACACCTTTACCATGGAAAAAACCTGTCCCTGTAGAAAAACCTCGAAATATTTTTACTTTTAAGTTATATGTTTCTTTTTAAATCCTTTGTGAATTATTTTTATGAGGGCGAACAATGATGGTTTTGATTGAAAAATCATTTTGTATTATTTATGTATAAATAGTAACACAAAGGTGGTTGTTACAATATGTATGGATACAACTTTTCTCCATACTGCATCATCCCGTCCCGTGCGATCCCGCAACACCGGTAGCTCGTAGCGCCGTAGTGCCGTAGCAGTGCTACGTGAAATGTTACCGTGCTACGCTATCTGCTCATTACCTCGCCCAGTAATGAACCTGTACTTTATGTACTAACTGCTGTTTATACTTTGGCGAGAGCATATACTAACTGGTTGTTATTCTGTGGCCAGGTCATATACTACCTGCTACAATGCATAATGTTTGTACATAGGAAGTTAACTTTCATTTCGTTCTTCTGAGATTTTATTTATTTATTTAGTATCACACACAAAACAGAATATGTCCTCAAATTAACTTAATATAAATTTTAAGCTGGTTTCGATCCAAAAGTAAATATTGAAAGTTTTATTATTTATTGATACTGTGGCAAAGTCTACTAACTACTTACAATGTAGCTAGGAAGTTGATTGTCATTTCGATATTCATATTGAATGTGTTTTAGTATTTTACTATTAGTGGTAGTGTGTTATTAATAAGTGCGCGGTATCAGTTGCGTTTCGGCACACCGCGCACTGTTCTATATTTCAATTTTAAACGTAACAAAAATGCAATACGTGGAAAAGACCAAAAAGTTATTAAAATTTCGCAAAATCTGCAACACTGCTAAAAAGGGCCAATTTTAAGTAAAACACATCAAACAGTTTATCAATTAAGATACAAGGCAAAATCACCTATATACGTACATACATAGTGTATACAAACTAGTGACGTCCAAGCGCACTTCCTCAGGTGCAGACGCAATGGGGCGCGGTATCTAGCGCGCTCCACCGCGCCGCCACCTTTGTAGCCCCTAATCTGGGATAATGGGCCCGTAATGGGGCCGGAAGCACTGAGTTAGGGGCTGTTAAGGACTGTCAAATTGACTGGCTGAAACAAAGCGGTCTAGGCTTTATTTATTTACTAAGCTTCGCTTCTTCTTCGCTACGCTTCGTGGTGTTACTCGAGATAAAAACTAGCCTTTGTGTTTATCCAAGGTCTAATCTATTTTTATACAAAACATCATTCGAATGGGTTCAGTTGTTTAGCGCAAATGAGTAACAAACATAGGCACGACACAAACGTAAGCCTAAATAATATTAGTGAGATTTATTTTTTTATTCGCAACGCATATTCCTGCCTGGAAGAAATCGCTGTTAGCGATAAGGCCGCCAGTTGTGGCACTATTTTTTTAAGTCTTTTGTGTTTCTGTTTGTCTTTATTTCTTTCAATGTGTGTTACAATAAAGAGTTTTATCTATCTATCTATCTATCATATTCAAACTAAGTTTAAACATGTACCCAGTTTTTCTAGACAAGGGCGCTTGGTTATTTTGCTGATCTTAGTTAGTTACATAAATATTAATACTGCCTACTATAACACGAAAAGAAAAGCGAGTGTAGCTCAGCGGTATCAGGGTCTGCTTTTCATCCAGACGCACCATTGTTCGAATCCGGCCCTACACCAATGACCTGTATTTTCAAGTTATGTGTGGATTTGCACTCGCTTAGCGGTGAAGGAAAACATCGTAAGGAAACATATACACATATCTGAGGACATGTGTCTTCCGTGGAAGGACCTGGGTGCCCACCACGATGTATCTGCCCAAGAGAACTCCCCTAACGAATTAATTCTACGGGGGAGTCAAGACCCTCAGTCATGAGGAAATACGACTCACAGAAAGAGTGAGAGAGACACACACACACACTACTTATTAGATTGTCAAGTGGATGAAATTAAATGTAACAACTGCATATCCAATTCTGTTTTTGAAATATTAATAAATTCATTCAAGTACTAATAAATCTTCGTCTGTAAAGGTTATTTCATATACCTAATTAACTAAAGGAAATGACACTAAAACTCCCATATACGAGAACATTTAAAATTATTTAATCATAAATATATATTCGGATATACATAGATTCGGATAAAACTCAATTAGCAAAATAATCTTGTGTGTTAGCTGTTAGCTTATTTATTTATATATGTGTACAAAAATAGATTTTATAATTTTTTGTAACAGATACTTTTGACTTTTCAAAAAATTTTAATATTGTTTCCTCGTGTAATAAAATATAAATTTAATGATTTTATGTCAAAGTTTGATTCCTATCACGTTTTATGCTTAGCTTATTTTGGAATTGCATTTAATAATATCATGTTTGTAGGCTAAAATAGATCCCAAAAAGTGTATATTGTAATTAAATGTAGATTTTATTTCCATGTTTTTTATCATCTTACTTTTTATAACACAAAGGTTTTTTTTTAATTTGAAATGTTTGTTTTTGAACTATTTCATACAAAACGGTATTAATACATATTCATATTTAAAAAACAAAAAAAAAAAAAAATACAAAATATACAACTATCTTAATCCATTTCAGAAGCAGGTTTTTATGTGTTTTGTGTAACTTTATCTATTCGTCAGGTTTTAATAATTTTACTAGTTTAAACAGAACGATATAAGATGCAACAAAATTGACATATACATCTTTAAAATAGCCGCGTTCGGTATGTTTGGTGTATGTATGTATGTAATTAGGTTTGTAAAAGAAATCTAAATATATAAAACTCAAAGCTGACTGACTGACTGACATAGTGATCTATCAACACACAGCCCAAATCACTGGCACTGGCCGGATCGGGCTGATATTTTGGCATGCAGGTAGATGTTATGACGTTGGCATTCGCTAAGAAAGGTTTTTTGGAAATGGTTCTTTAAATTTAAATAATGGAGAAATAGGGGATGCAAGTTTTACTTCCTAATACGAGCGAAGCCGCGAGCACCCACTAATACACAACACACTTACTCGTATAATTTTTTTGGCGATTTCGTACTTCTACAAAAGTGTTCAATCGTCCACTTTTCATAACATTTTAGAATTTATAGGTCACTCTAAAGTAACGAGACTTCAATAACGTAGTCTAGAAGTCAATGTCCACATTTTAAAGGCTTCCAATAGCATTATAATATACAGGGTTACTGTAAAATAAGAACAATTCAGAGAATTTTTTTTTATACTACATTTTTTTTTTTAACTTGAACGGGTTTGCACTTGACCATAGTTTACCTGATAGCAGGCAAAGTATCAGGCAAAGACAGCCGCGAGAAGCGATATTGTTATAGTATAAAGCAGTAGTGGTTAATAAAAATCATGTTACGAGGAATTATTAGTCATCACTACCTCTGTATAGGTGGCGAGTAGGTGGAGTGTGGAAGGCGCGTGTGTGCGCCGATAAGGCTGCAGCTGATTCATGCAGATAGTATTTGTCGTAAAGTTGGATCCGAGCGGTATCGGCAACTTTGTGACTGCGGTAAAGCGAAAACGTTATGGATTTGGTATTGTTTTATTATTGCTGCTTCTTAAGGGTTATGTTTCGTCATCGTTATTTTTTTAAATTATTTAGCATTTATTTGCAAGGTCTTTTCGAATTGATTCCTTTTATTTTATTGCTAATTTTGTAACCGCTGGTATGGCGAAAACGTTGTGGATTTGGTATTGTTTTGTAATTTTTGCGTCTTTGTGAAGGATAATTAGCGTTTTTGCTATCGTTTTTTATTCTATTGCTTTTAATTTACAAGGTAATAATGTCGACTGGCCTTTTAGCTTTGTTAGTAGTGGCTCTGCCTTCTTATCTAGGGGTGCGGGTTCGATTCCCACATGACACAAGTAATTATGAACTTTATTATCTAGTAACTATAAATTTGTAATTACTTGTATCGAGTCTGGTCGTTTCTATGTATAGTAAGTATGTATTTACAAAAGAAAAGTATTCTTATAAGTATTATATCCGTTATCTAGTACCAACGATACAAGCGTTTGCTTAGTGCGGGGCTAGATGGCGCTGTATGCCATGTCCCGGTTTTTTTATTTATTAATAAAACTTATTCCTTTTATTTTATTGCTATTTTTGTGACTACTGGTATAGCGAGGAAAGTGTTGTGGATTTGGTATTGTTTTATTAGTAAGTATTTTTTTTTCTTACTTTCTACTTTATTTTTTATTTTATACCTAATTAGGATTATTCTATATTGTTGTAAAACATAAAGTAACTAACTAATTCAGTGAATAAATAAAAATAGAATAGCTTTAGCAAATATATTAAATATACTTAGTTACCTAAATTTTTACACGTATCTAAAAACATTACTTTAAAAAATAATTATGAACTTGCAAAATAATCGAGATATTACTGCCTGTTGGAATACTAATCACATAATCTATGTCTTATCCAAAAATATTATGTTCGAAGAAAAATATGTCGTGTATTCATATTTTATAACTAGTGAGCGCCCGCGATTTCGCTCGCATTATTTCTGGATATAAAGTAGCATATGACACTCCTGAGACCTCATACCATCTACATAGGTACTAAAAATCATGAAGATCCGTTCAACCGTTTTTGTGTTTTGAGAGTTTAAATAAACAGACAAACTAACAGACACATAAACAGACACACAGATAAACCGACAAAAATTCTAACACTGCTGAAACGTACTCTGTTATGGATTTAAAGTATACCCAAACATTTTTTTCCTAATATCTTCTATGTTCAGATTTTTGACCATGTTATTATACGTACAAATAGATTGAAAAATGTCAAGGTTTTATAATTATGAATGGACGTATTTTTTGCCCATCCTGTGCTTAATTGCCTTAATTTGTGTCCCCGGAGTCAACAACCGAGATTTAATTTGATCTTTATCTTGAATGTGTTTAATTTATTCAAGTTTTATATTAAACTAGCTGGTGCGCGCGACTTTGTCCGCGTGGAATAGTTATTACCATAAAAACGGTTCTCGTGAGTTAATCTTAAAAGATAGACATTATTGCAATTAAGTTTAATACCTACTGTCGCGGACATTTTGTTAGATCATTTTATGAGGAATAATTCTTTCACACATATTTTTTTGATATCTTGAACCGTTTTCGCAGCGCACGCAACGGAAGCCCTCAGAGATGAATAATTTTCCCCGTTTTTTCCACTTTTTTCATTGTTTCTTCGCTCCTATTAGTTGCAGCGTAATGTTATATAACCTAAAGCCTTCCTCGATAAAAGGTCTATTCAACACAAAAAGAATTTTTCAATTCGCACCAGTAGTTCCTGAGATTAGCGCGTTCAAACAATCAAACAAACTCTTCAGCTTTATAATATAAGTATAGATTGCTATCTCGATACGTTATTGTTTGATTAATTTGCCAGATAGAACTTTTGTCTGTGTTTTTTTGTTAATCTTAATGTATGTTTTTTTTTTTTAATCAAGATTTAAAGAGTTATAGAAGTTAAGAGAAGAGTTAGAATTGAAAAAATAAATCACTGTCTATCTTCATTTCAAGTGGTTGGCATCAAAACACCTCAACCTTGACCCTTAGTTACCTGAAATGAAACTATTATCGGATATAAAAAACTCACGTCGTTATTTAATGCAAATATTTATAATTCTGTCTATTTGTGTCCTAATAATGGATCAAAGAGATGAAATGATCTTTTAGTAATGTACTAAATAAGTTTATTACTTTTAAATTATTATAAAACTCCGTAATTAAATTTGTTAAAATAAGCATCTTCATCATTATCATACATACACAAGTAAAGTCACGAGTTTCTATTAGTGTCACATAGGTATAAATAATACTAAGTAATGACATGGGATTATAAATTTAGTAATCTTGTTTTGATTCAGACTAAGATATAATCTATATAATAATAAAGAAGGTCATTCCAGTGCGTGAGATTATTTTTGTGATCAAAATAAATAGCTATCTAAAAGTAATAACTTAGGCTCACAATCATATTATATTATCATCAATATGGTAATACATAAACGAGTTTGAAAATACTAATAATATCCTTATCTACTTACGTTTGTTAACAGTTACAAGTTAAGTTTAAATCAATAACTAGTTATTTTAAATTGTTTTACTAATTTATTCTTGACTTATTTTAATAATCACTCATTTCCAATAAAGTTTAATATTTATATATATTCATAAAAAGATTACTTTGCCAACCAAGAAACCATTTAACTAAAATCTTTATAGCTATATTTACTACTACAGTAAATAAGATGATGTAAACAAGCACTAAACACAAGTGCAGTCATGTACAAATAAGTAAGTAAGTCTTGTATAAGCTAGTGATGATCCACAAGCGATAAATAATCAAATAGGTGGTAGAACTATGCAAACGCAAACCATGTCTCTACAGCTATATTTACTACTAGTGGACGCCCGTGGCTTCGCTCGCTTTATTTCCGGATAAAAAGTAGCCTATGACATTCATAGACAAAAAGAGATACATATGAGTAAACAGACGAAAATACAAAAACTGCTAAAACGTGTTCAATTATCGAATCAAATTTTACAGTATACCTAAACACTTTTTAAATATCTTCTACTAGTAAGTTCAGATTGTTGACCCTCTTCAGCTTTTTTACATACATGTATAAATAGAAGACTACAGTAAATAAGATGATGTGAAACAAGCACTGAACACAAGTGCAGTCATGTATAAATAAGTAAGTCATGTATAAGCTAGTGATGATCCACAAACGATAAATAATCAAATATTTGGTAGAACTATACGAACGCACACCATTTCTCTATGAACTATACAGCTATATTTACTACTACAATAGAAAAGATTAAGTAAATGAACTCCAAACACTAGTGCAGTTTAAAGTAAGTCTTGTATAAGCTTGTGATGATCCACTAGCGATAAATAATCAAATAGTTGGTAGACTATGCGGACGCAAGCCCCGGGAGATAGAGTGCCGCGCTATCAGAGTGTTTGTGAGCGATAACAGCACGGACGCTGCCGAGCGGGGCTAGGGATGTCTCAGGCGGGCTTGGGGGCGCTTCAAGACTGAGACTTTTAGTTTTGAATAGTTTACAGAAACAAAAATATTGAATGACCTGTTAGCTTAGTTAGTAGTGGCTCTGCCTTGCGGCTTAATCAATCTGGGGGTTGCGGGTTCGATTCTCGCTTGACACAAGTTTATACATTTTAAAATGTATAATTACTTGTGTTGAGTCTGGTCGTTTGTATGTATAATAAGTATGTTTGTATTTACAAAAGAAAAGTATATACTTAAGTATTATATCCGTATCTAGTACCCACAACACAAGCGTTTGCTTAGTGTGGATAGCCCCACACTGGCGGATGGCGCTGTGTGCAATGTCCCCGAATATTTATTTATTTATTTAGTAACTTGGATAAATTAACTAAAAATTTTGAAGTTAGAACTACAAAATAATATGTTGATTTAAGTTTATGACACCATTTATTTTTCAGGTAAGTACGAGTACATATAACTTACTATCGACAGTCTCAAAAAACACTGAGGTAAGTAGCGTGGTATAGCCTTGTTTAGGCCTTCGGTCTTAGTGCTAAAAAAACTTTTCCTAAAAACAATCTACAACTTTAGACCATGATGATGTCATTTTACTAAAGTTTTCAGATAGCGCATATAGGTGTCCTTCACAAGCATGTCGACTGCTTTTATGTTCTTTTTGTTTTACTACAATCCAGTGATTTTCAAAGCGAGAGTGAATCAGTTCTTACCGGGTAAGCATTCTCTATCTTAGGCCACAGCCTTTGCTTACCATCAAGCATACTATGGCCAAGTGCAAACTCGTTTTAGTTTAAAAAGAAACAATTTGATAACTGTTATTTTCTTATCACACAATGCCTTCAATCTAACTCTCACAACCTTAAAAGTCTTAAAATTCTCATCCACACATACAGTTTATTTATCAGCAGTCTTGTTTCTCCGCCGCCCACCCCTAGCAGTCTTGCAGCCGCCCTAGGCTGCAGTTATCGCGCCCGCCCAGGCGTATCACGCTATCTGCCCGCCCCAGACGACGCCGACTTTTATAACGTGTGCGCAGATTTATGTTTGATGCTTATTGCCGCTTCAATGTTTCGACTTTATAAAGGTTATAGTTTTAAGAAAGTGGTGGGATAGGTTCTTAATTTTACGTTTATATTTTCTGAATTAGCTGCTTTTTAAATTATGTAAGTACAAGATCTACTGTTCGCTACTGTGCGAAAATTTGATTGAGCTTAAGTAATACTGGTAGATCACAATAATAAAATGTTTTTTCACCAATCCGTGATGTTAACCATTTTTGCAGCCTAGGGTCTAGGGTAGGTAGGGTTTCAGCTAGCTATCTAAACTTACAAATACTTTTAAGCAAAAGTTAGAAGTTTGATCTTATTCAAATGCTGGGAAAATTTTACCTACATAATATACAAACTAACTGTAATCTTATTATTTGTATTTCGTATCATTGATGATTAAAGCTACCTCTGATAGCTAAGTAATTGTATATTCTTCTCCCAACAGGATATGAAAGTCGTGAAACACTTATTAAACAGAGAATCATCTCTCACATCTCAATCTTGAAACAATGTTATCTATTCGAACCAAACTAACAACACATTCACACCAAAAACCACCCTATATCAATAAAGTTAAGAATCAAAGTCGCATGCAATTGATTTCAAAACTGATCAATCTTGGAAATGACGCTGAGTAATCGAATATGGTCTTTAGTTAAGTTGATTTAAGATTGGAAATTGATTGGCTGTTTGAGCGAAGGTTTATAAGTAAAGGGTGCAAGACCGCCCCTAGAATGAAAGGCCGTGATAGTATCTACAGAGTTACTGACTATAAAATTATTGGATAACTTTTTTCAACAGTAAAATTGTACTAACCATCGTTATCATAGTGGTTAAGTTATTTAATACAGAGTTAGTTGTAACGGTAACTAACACACTTACTTTTGCCTCCTGTAGGGATCTAAAGCAACAAGTTTTGTTTCCAGACTTTTGGGAGTTCGCGAAAAATATCAACTGTTCCAAGCATAAATTTCATCGCCCTTTAAAAATGCATGGAAAAGCTTTTTTTCGCGAATTTAGAAGTATATACAACACATAATAATAGCTCAAAAGTGTATACTTCATGTGTCTTGTGTTATCGATGAACCACGATAAATAGATACTTTTTTTTTTAACTAGAGCTTTGTAAATAAAATGGCAAAATTTGACATAATTATAAATAAGTTTATTTTATGATCACTAACCCAGTATGTATAAAGTAAAGACGTGCAAAGTTGTCTGCAGGCTGCGCTGTGTGGCCACCTCCAACTGAAATGTTGATATTTTAGCTGTTTATTTTGAGTTTAGCTTTTGTGTAATTATTCTATATTATCTTCTTTTAAATTTTATTATATTACTAACTTCCTTCATACTTAAAAATACTAATGATATTTGCTATAAAATTCTCTACATTTTATACAGTGACATTATAATATAATTAATTTTGACAGAAATTTTGAATTTTATATTATGCCTTTTATCTGTTCCATTTAATTGCATTTAAGTAGGTACTTATTAAAGTGCTGGCGTATGTGCAAGCCAACAATTTAATTAGCCGGTCTTTATCAAGATTAATTTATTTTAATTCAAATACCTAACGATATAATTGTATGTACGTACCCACTTTGAGTACATAAACTTCGCCGATGAATAATTTCTGCGGGGTCAGGACCCTCAGGAATGAGGAATACGCGAGAAAGAAGACTTTAATAAATAATGAGAAAGATTATACAAATGTATGTGACTTCATCTTACAAAAATATGTATCGCCCATGGCTCAGCTGGCGGAGGCAATCGCATGCGATTTCCTATGTTAAGCAAAGGTCGACGCGGTCAGTCCTTGGATGGGTGACCGAAAAGTGGCATTCCATTTTGGGCACTTCCGTGGGTCGGATGACACGTTAAATTGTAGGTTCCGGCTGTTTATCTAGTACGGCAGTCGTTAAGCCATGTCAGAAGCCCTTAGAGCGACTTGATGAACTCTCGACACCAGAGTTGGCCACTCTCATTCGATAAGAAGAAGAAGTGACTATTTATCTTACAAAAATATCATAGATATAATGTACATGAAACAAACAGACAGCAAGACAAATGTTGGTTATTCTGCACAATCCTGGAACAGTGTTACACAAATCTGTGCAATACGAAAAACACTAATAATTCCGTGTTTTAGTTTGTTTGTCCAGCCGAGACGTTTACGTTTACAAAGATGTACAAATAACACGATATACTGGAAATGACTCCTATAATATCTTTTTTTATATAATAAGGGTGAACCAATTTTCGACGGAAAATGCAAAAAACCATTAAAATATAACTCTAATTTACAAGATTATATCTGCAAATAAGGATGATTATCCAATCTTAAATCAGGTCTTACTATTCAAAAAGTAAAGGTAGTGATTAAGTGTGTAAGATATACTACCATGTACCTACTCTTTCTGTAAATATCCAATCTTAAATCAGGTCTTACTATTCAAGGAATTAAAGGTAGTGATTAAGTGTGTAAGATATACTACCATGTACCTACTCTTTCTGTAAATACTTTTTTATTTGATTTGACGCATTTGACACAAATTTTCAATGAAACCTATGTGCTTACTTCAAAATATATAAATGAAATTTCAACACACACTTACATAGCCACATCCTTCCCTTTACTCCCTTGTAGCGACGTGCTCTATCTCGTTGGCGTAGCGCGGCGCTAACGATTTATTTAGTAACGCCAGTAACGGCGTAACGGCGTAACGACGTTTGCTCAGCCGCTCCACACGTCACAGCCAGTTTTTATCGCGAGATAACGATGTCAGGACACTATGGAGGTTCTATTGGGATTGAAGGTTGTGCTTTGTGTTTTACAGGACCTATATATAAGCATAAAATAGGGTAAAATGAACTTTTACGGTCAAGCATAAGTGGATGGTCATAAAATTGGGTTAAATGAAATATCGTACTCGATTTTCCAAATTGATATACATATGAATGATGAGAATGTACATATATTAACTTTATAGCAAGGTATAATTTTAGTTCATATTAAAATGATTCCAGTTTTGGTAAAGTTGACTACACTACACTAAACTTGCTTCAACCGGAGATCAAAATTTTGACATAAAAAATCAACACTAAAAACTGCATTTTTTAATAAGAGTGAATTTGCACATTCATTTTCTGGCATAGCAACACTAATATGATATGTTAAGGAAAACAGATGATTTTATTTATTTAAAGAACTAAATAAATATTCATAAAAATGATACAAGCTGAATTTAAAAGACCAGATTAAACCAGTTCTTAAAGTTCAACAAAACTTTAGATAACTTTTTAGCTATTTTTAAATCGTTCAAAATCTGTCTTATATTACTCCGAAAATAAAATTCTGACAGTGGCATTATTTTATCGTATTATAATCTTAATTAAAAGTGCAATATTGGGTAAACTAAAATAGACATGTAAATTATTTTAGGTATAAACACACATTTAGAACTTTTTGTTACCATAGGTCAGTATTTAGAAAAGTTGCATATCAGTTAGGAATTAAAAATTGTTTTTAAAAAATTTACTAAATCTGTCCAATTTTACTTTATTTCCTTACCGTGAGTTACCCTAGTGTTAAGTTTTCGAACCAGAATTAGGGCCTCAGACGTACTCGTAACTTAGATTTTTAGATCTAGAATAACTTAAAAGCGCAATTGAATACTCAGGCAAAAGCTAGTAAACAATGAGACACAAAACACTACAATTCCTAGTGAGGTCCCAATGAGTGTCGGAGCAAGTTCCCGCCCGCCCAGCGCCCGGAGCCGCCCAGATAGCATCTCCGCCTGCCCTAGCCCCCTAATAGAATATAATGGCAGGTGCAGGCGCTACTCGCGTCTGATACTGGACTTTTGTAGCAATTTGTTATTTTTTCAGCTTTGAAAATATAACTACATTTGCTATTTGTTCCTTTTCAACTAATATACATATGTACATACATACATGGAAGATATATATATTTTCAGTTATTGAATAATGCGGTATCAAAAAATATTATTTTTTACATACATAGTTTTCCAAAGCAACATTCAGCGTTTGTACAAGTTTTGGTCAGAAAGCAATTAAAAATCGTATAGGTGTCAGATAAGAGATTCCAGTTACATGTGTATCAAATACTCCTAAAAAGCCAGAGTAAACAGTGGTAGTGTTGTAGCATTTAGCGCGGACTAAACTAACACGCCATCTGCCGATAGCGGCGGCGATCGGTCAAATTTACGATCTTTACTTTCGGCGGCATTTTACAAAGTTGGCCCACACAATGGCAGAGGAAGCGACCGCTTCTAACGGCGTCGTTACACCAGTTAACGGCCGTTAAACGCGGCTTATCAGCGATACAGGGCGGGCGGAAGGCCACCTGCGGTTAGCCGCCCAGAGGCCCGCCTTAATGCATCCGCACTTATTTATTCTCGACTAAGGATGCGATATGCTTCCTGATCGCAATCGGAGGGTCATCGCCTCGTTGCCAAACGGTTTACACCTCCAAGGCTTTGTTTTAAATTGTTTACCTGTTTTATTGTTGCGCTGATGGCGTCCGGAGCTTTATTTTTGGATGTTTTTAGGAGCGAGTTTATTAATATGAGAATGGACTTGAACATTGTTGTTATTTCTGATTTGGGTACAGAATATCAAAAATCAAAGAATTATTATGCAGTTTTCGGACAGTTTTTTTTGTTGAATTTACTAACCACTGGCTCTAGACTTGTCTCACAATGATGAGCACAGTGACATAGGAATAGGCAAGCGTGATACTTTAATATCATCTTTTTAAAACTATACTCTCTTTTTAAGCTACACATGTAATTAAAATCGAATATCTAACCTTTGTTCCGATTCCAATATTTCATACAACCGGTTATCTACATCAAACTAAAACTGCAAGTTCCGTATGTTTCGGTTTAAAATTGGTCCGCTGTCTGGTGCTATATCTGATGTTTCCAAACTTCTCCTGCAAGATACGGCTGATATATTCACTCCCAACTGATAGCGAGGTGGAACAAAGTTGCCGTGCAAGAGGTCAGCTGTTTTTAAAGTTGCATCTAAGTAATAATATTAAAAGCTTTTTGCTATTGCTTTTCAATATTGTGTCTTTTTTTAAAATCTTGTATTGATTTAAAAATGTTTCAATCGTTGGCATAGAAAAATTAAGTTCTTTGGAGTTAGTAGCCTTTCCTTTAATGTGTTTCCTCATTACTGAGGGTTTCTACTCCCCCTTCCAATTCATTAATTGGGAGTGTTTTTTCTTGGACAGATTTTTGAAGTCTATTGAATCAAATTAAATAAACTCTAGAAAGCAATTTTCTGAGGTTAAGTTTTACTCATTAGAATTGGAAATAACAATTACACGAATGATAATACATAATACAAAGCCATTATGGCAAAAAATATTAGAACAAAAAAAACATCCCATGCGACATGATTGTTTCAAAAAGCTACAACAATTCCAACACATTGTCTCTAAAAGCGCATCTTTTAAACCGCGTACAATATTCCAAAGCCCGCGCCACTATTATATCGCTAAGTTTACCTTTTTACCTCTTACAAAATGGATCCTTGACATTTTATAGCCAGATAAGGTTCCACTGCGATTTTAAATCATACTCAGATTTCGGAGCGCTTATCGCCAAAAGCACTCTGCGATATCACGACCGTATCTACAGATTCTTGCATTAATGATTTTATCAGCGTCGTATTTTGTGAGTGTGTTGTGTGGGACAGACTCGACTGTAATCTTAGTGGATATTTGACTTTAAGTTTTTTTACAGTTTTTATTTATCATGACGGTAATAATGTATATACACATTATGTAATTGTAAAGATAAAATTATAAATGAATAATTGTAAAATGACGAGAAATAATGTTATTACCATTTTTTGTGACATTTAGTAGTGCTTAAGTTGGAATATCAATGTATCAATAAATTATTATCTATCTATCATATTGTACATAGTTGTAGTATCTTTCATGCTCAGCGAAAGAGCTGTATGAAATTCAATTTTCAAAATCCATGATTAACATGGATTGTTGAATATCTCTTTGTAACTAACAGATTAAACCGCTAGTGTTTTGTAAAACAACTAAGCCTCAGCCTAAGTCTCTTTTCATCCTACGGTTGCCTGGTAGAAACCAAAATTATCGCTTATAGCGATAAGCCCTCCAGTTGTGGCACTATTTTTTTTAAGTCTTTTGTGTTTCTGTTCGTCTTTTTTCTTAATGTGTGTTACAAAACAGAGTTAGATCTATCTTTTTAAGCTGGAACTATAAACAAGTCCCAGCTATATTCAACAACACATAATCTAGAACATATCTGCCGCAGTCTTAGTCTACCTAAACTCCCTACCTACCTAAGTTTCACAACTACCTGCGTTATCTCTACATAAGGGCAGCGATTATCCACGTATCGACTAGATTTATTCTCGTACAGTTTCGCCTATCTACAGATAACTACCGGGATTAATGTCTTAGTAAATATAAACTCGGCAGATAGTGGAGTAGTTGCTATGGAGTCGGAGACAGTGAATTAATTGACAGTAAGTTGGTTTGAGAGTGGTTAGCTCGGTGGCGAGAGTTTTCAAATTATCATAGAAGATTAGATGACGTAGTTAGACCAAACGTCTGATAACTAAAATTTGTCATTTTATTTGAAAGTAGGCTGAGGTTTACTAATGATAAGGTCGCCCATTGCAAATTTAATTAGTTTTTGAGTTTCTTTAACTTTTATGATTGTTTATGGTTTTTAAATTTTATGGTGTGCATTAAATATACATATCTATCTATGGTATTTTATTACTGTAACTTGAAGCCTAATCTCTCTTAAAACTTTACTGTACATCGCCTACGTACAGCTTCCAATATTGCCAAGAAAAATCTTCCAAGATTCAAGAACCAATCTCGAGAGACCAAAAGAAATCCGAACAAAACTTCCCTATCTCAATACTAAAGTCATATTAGAGAAACAATGAGCGCCTTGGAGGCATTTCTTATCTCACGTTCGAGACATTTGCAGCAACATTTGTACAACATAAATGCAGCATGAATGTAACATGGATGCAACGTTAATGTAAGTCGCAACATTAGGCGCGAACTCGAATAACAGTTTAATTAGAAGACCAAGAAACGCGTATTAGTTGCGATACTTGACTGTGTTTGGGTGTGGTGTGAGGTATAGGCGGTTGCGACAACGGGAACTACTACGAAAAGTGGCTTCAAATAAATATAATAGTATATAATGTATATTATTTATATTTATATTTTAGAAAAAGAAATGGCATCTTATATAATTAAATTAATTAATCGATAGTAATCGTACTTTCTTCAACTCGATCGTGACTTATTAAATAAATAAAAAATTGCTTCCATTTATATTTTATATTATTAAGCCAATAATACCATAAGGAGGAAAAGATATTAAAGTAGTATACCAACTTAGCTACTTAAATATATTTGTAAAATGAAGTTTAATAGATGTTCCTTCAACTCCCGCTACATCTATTCCCTTGTCCCACACTTGCCCAACTTGGGTGTCGGTATTGGATCTTGCAAGTTGTCGGTATCTGGGAACGTATCGGCCGTGTCTTTGAATGCAGTGCAGCCTTCCGCATGCAGCTTCCGGACACATACCGGGTTGTTTGAGAACTTTACTAACACTTTTACAACATTATATACATACACTGGCTTCCCAGGGAGAACACTCGACCCGCAGACAGACCAACAGATATACATAGATCCATGGCATCCATCGAGGAGACTCTTTGGACGAGAAAAACATAAGACATCAATAGCTAGATGGCGCTGTGTGATATGCCCTGAAATATTTAAAAAAAATTACACCTACGGAGGAGGCATATACCCAGCAGTGGGTCGACAAGGGCTGAAAACAAATAAATAAATAATTAAAATAAATATTCCGGGAATAAATAAAGGATTATAGCGGAGGACGGGGTGGAAATAAGTTACTTATTAAGTCGTTAACGGATAACAACTCTCACCGTGGAATGTTTCAGACAACATATAGATCTAACTTAGTCCTTCCGTTTATAAGCCATGCCACATGCCACATTCTTATAAAAGAAGCGTCCAACTTAACCTTTTTTTTTTCTTTTATTTAGGGCGTTTAAAAATAACCCTGTAGTCCCAAACTCCCTCTACCCTAACCCTACCCTCCTAGAGGCAGGTCTGTATACCGCAGTCCGAGCACGTAGCTACCGTGTATGACGTATAGATGGCGCTGATCTAACACTGATACCAGCCAGAGCAAATTGTTTATGATGCTTATATTGACTTGGTTTATTTGGTAGGTGAAACTAGAGACGAGACGTCGTGGTTCTGGAGATTCTAGTTGCTAGTTTCATTGTTCATAATTCTAGTTTTATCCCGTTGGACGAGACATTAAACACTCATTGTTTTATGTTGTTCCTGTAGTAACTGAATTAAAACCAGTGCAGTTTTTTGTGTTATTTCACTAACAAGCACAGTTTATATTTGTTTTTGATACATTATTTTTTTATCATTAAGATACCTATAAAAAAATATAAGGATATCTGTTGTAAATCGCAATTTCAGCCAAATCCATTTTTTATAGGAAAGTCTCTTGCTCAACCGAATTGGCATTAGATAATTAAGAATTGTTCTATAGCACTTGAAATCACATGTTTATCATTATCAAGCAGGTTTGAGCACATCAATACATGCGATAGTACAAGTACCTGCAAGCCCGGGCGGGCGGCAGGCTAGGGCGGGCGGCAATCACGCATCGTGGCTAGGCGGGCGGCTGGCGGCGTTATCGCGCCACACCACGCGTCTAACATTCGTTTATTTTGTGCCAAATATGTCACTGTCGCGTTCATATTGTCAAGGCTTGTAGTTAAAAGTGAGGTTAGAGTTTCAAGTGTATAACTTAAAGTGAAAAGCATAGTGCATAAATATTTTAGTTATTCAGATGGATGGTAATTTAGTAATATATTAATAAAGGAAAATTTCTGATTGTCTTTCGTTTTTTAAATTTAATTTGACCATGCCGATTCTAATTCAAATTAAGTTAGTTTATTTGATGGTTTTGATATTATTTTCGTGCTGCTGAGTCTATGCTGAAGGTACATAAAAACTGCTAGTAAAATTGCATAAGTCAAATTAAATCAAATATAAATAATTTATTTCAGAAGACCAGTGTGCGATATAAGTAATAAAATTTTATGTAAATTATGTCTTCAAAACAACTTACAAAACACATAGGGAAATAATAGTAACTAATTAAAAACTAAACCTTATAATAAACTTAAAAATACAATAAATTAACAACTGATTTAATGATGATGACTGACTAAATTAAAAAAATATAAATTTGTTTACCGTACAGCTATACATGGTAGCATATTTATATAATTAGATCAATACATTATTATTAATACAGAACAGGAGTTATAAGTAAAAAGGAATGTATTTAACATTGCAGCTTTTTTGTCCAATAAAAAAAAAACTTCTTTATTAATCATAGCTGATATTCTCTATCGTCACTACGAAATAACTGGCACGTGCTGTCACCATTATAATAATACAAACCATGTAATTAATTACCAATATTCCTCGCGTCAAATTCTAAGACCTTATCCATAAGTCCGATGGACCTGGTGGCCTCTTCAGGTTGAGTTGGCAGAACAAGTATTTATACTATTTATGCTGTTAATGATGATTAACATCGACGCCCTGTTCAGAGCTACTGGGTATATAGTGATAATTAATTAAAAAATAAATAAATGATATCATAAAAGTAACTATTACTTAAGTGTGTGTCTGTAACTTGAGACCGATTTGATTGTAGTTTTTATAAGTGGACATAGACAAGATTGTTTTAGCACAACATTCAAACTGTCTTAAATGTATAAACATAAAACTAAATTGATAAAAAAAACCTATTAAGACTAAAAATATCAAAATTAGGCTATTGAGTAATTATTGATATTTTGACAAGTAGTTATGGTTGAGTTTATTTTGTACTCGTATATGTTATTATTACCGGTTCATTAATGCACTACATATGTACAGTATTAATAATTATATTATATTTGTTATATTATTATTAATCACATTTATATAGATCAAGCTGTGTGTGTACACATATTTTGGAATTTGTTCTGGATCAAAACCTTTAAATGTATATTCAGTTCATTTAAGAACACATTCAGTTTTGTGTGCCATTATAAAATAAATAAATAAATAGTAAATATCAAACAAAATGTAAAGTAGCTTGGTATGAAACCGTAACCATAGAAGTGATGATATCTTCTGCCTCTTAAACTTGATATGTTCATAATCCACAATTAATATTTCCGTTACTAATGCCTGTTACGATGTTTATCTTCAACAAGAGACGGCTTTAATTCAGTCATTTTATTTGTAATATTTTATTGTTCATCGCCTCTTTATTACAGGTTGACTGATAGAAAGTAAGGTGCGGTGTACATTGTTTTAAAATAGTAGGTAATTACTCTGCTGGTAAAAATGCTTATATATATTAATTAACAGAAAGTATCAGTATTTGAATAACATTCAAATTGAAATGTATATAGGTTTTTGTTTTTTTTTTGCCATCCAGCGTGGTAATGCGGCCAGTATGCTGGGCACGCTGCCCTCTGGTAGTGGGCTGGAGCACTTAGATTATCTTTAGGCTTTTCTAAAGATTTTCTAAGTGCCCCTTTTTGTAGTAGTTAGAAGTAGTATGTTCAGTTTTTCTTGCCTTGTTTTTATATTTTATTATTGTAAATAAAGTTATTTATATATAGGTTTAATTCTGGTGGTTTATATTGATTCGGCGTTCTGTTAAAACGTTATATTAAAAAATCATCTTTCTAAAGTGTAATAGACAGAGATAATATTCCGGGATATTCCGGGACATTCCGGGACATAGCACACAGCGCCATCTAGCCCCACACTAAGCAAACGCTTGTGTCGTGGGTACTAAATAACGGATATAATACTTATATACTTTTCTTTTGTAAATACATACTTATTATACATACAAACGACCAGACTCAACACAAGTAATTACACATTTTTAAAGTACATAAATACTTGTGTGGGAATCGAACCCGCACCCCTAGATTAGAAGGCAGAGCCACTACCAACTAAGCTAACAGGCCAGTCAACAATAATAATTATACCTTACTGTAAATTTATTAATTACTAGGCTAGTTTAATGTTAATTAATCCATAAAGCTTTTTATACCTACCTATAATGTATACATTTAATAATCTACCATTTATTGTTTCATTGGTTTGACCAACAAATAATCAGTCACAGACAGCCTAATAGAATTTTAAGCACTCTAAATAACATAGGTTTATAAACACCCAAAATATTTACCTAATTAATAGATGTACATCTCAAGTGTATCCGACTACGGAATATATCCCGCCTCCGCACTTCAACATCATCTGAGCTTATCTCTGTGACATCTAATACTGTTATGAAGATATAATTATTGAAATTTTAATAATTTATTTATAAATTACGTCGCTATCGCTACTATATCAGTGACATATATCCATTAACCTGCTACTTTACACTTGATCATATCGTATTATATCTCGCGATATTTATGTAGTTGCCATCTCATTTAATAAAGTATCAGATTTAATAAAACATGAACTTTATTCAACTCGAATGAATGAACCCTTGAATAAGTTTTATAACTCTTTTTCGCGTATTCATAAATTATGTAATTATCTAAGCTGGTTGTAACTTTCTATCAATGACATTTTTTATTTTGCGTTACATTTGACGGCGCTCCTGTCAAAAATATCTAAAACAAATATTGCTACAAAATAGGATGAACAAACTGCTATCCTGCCTCAAAGTTACCATCACTTCAAACACTTAAAATTATCCTATCCTACCTTAAGGTTAACTTGAAGTGCTTAAAACACACTTCAAAATCTTAATTTTTCTCCACACAATACTCCGCGCAACAAGCATGTTTACCTCTCCGTCAAAGGGCAGCTATCAGGCTGCATCCATCACGCAGGGCGGCTTATCTCCGCCCAACACCCGCCCAGCGCCAGCCGACACCCGCCCGCCCTGGCTTTTATTTCCTATGGAGTTTAAACTCAGCCTTTTAGTGCCTGTGTCAATATACTTGCGTTAGAGACTTGTGGAGGTTTTATTTTTGAGGTTCTACTTTTGTTGGGGTTGTGCTGGGATGTGTTTTGGATTAAGAGGATTATAACTGTTATTAAACTAGTGTTATGAAAGCGAAAGTTTGTTTTTGAGTGCGTCTTATCAAATCTGAACGTGTATTAGGCAGGTAATATTTTTTGTAACCATATAAGGTAAGGCCTCAAGGGAATTTGTTGGTATACTTAAGAGATCAAACTACAGACACTCAGGTCGTACTACGATGATAGAAATACATTTTCTTGATAACTACCTAGAAACCGACTCGACTAACTGACTATCACTTCCCACTATTTATTTCTCCACACCCGATCTAATTGCAGTCTATTAGACGCAACGTTCGAATTAGCGCGCCACCGCAATCTCTGCCACAGAGTAGTAAATTAAGACGAAACAGATACGCCACATAAATCTGCCGTATCGTTCAATAGGCGATCGGAATCGCGTTCACTCCCCCCCCCCACACCCCAGCGCCCCGCACCCCCGATTGGTGCACTGGGATGAACGGTAATGCACGGAAGCAAAAAGTATTGGAGGTAGTTTGGAAGTTTCTGTTCTGTTTTGTGATATTCTGGGGTTTGGATACTTAGTTGGCTGAAAATAACAATAATGTATTTTCACGGTATGCCGTAGATAACGATTGAGTTATAGAAACTATCAGGATTTCGATAGACAAAAATATTCTGTTACACTGTCTGTAGTAATAATACCAAACTGTTATAAAAGATTTCTATTTTTTATTTCAAAAGTTACTTACCAAAAAAAACTACACTTTTTTATTCTATACCTATTTTATCATTCATGATTTAATTATCTTTTATTTTATGCTAGAATACCATTCCGTTCATATTCCAAAATGAAATCGCTCGGTTGTACCCCCGACCTGCGCGTGGGCCTATAACGGATCGCACAGCCGACTGGACCCGACGCGACCCGACCTATCGCCATCTACCACAGACTGCATATAGCGAGGACAATCTCTGCTGCATGTTAAATTGTACTGTACTCTGTATGGGAAAAGTCGTAGGGTTTGATGGTTGAAACTAAAATGTCAATATTATACACGCGAATGAAAATCAAAACTTGAATAATGTCAATAAATATGTTTAAAAATGGCCACTGTAACGATATAAAATTTGAAGTGTGTAAAATAAAATAAAATGAATTTAAATTGCAATAAAAATGAATTTAAATTGAAATAAAATGCATGTTGGAACGACTAGAGCTTAGTACCGGAATTAGGCAAAACCGGTACTAAGTACCGGTATATAAAAGTGACGGACGGTACTAAGTTAGCATGTAAGGGTTAAGGTGAATAAAATATTTCGTTACAAAATTTTAATAAGACTTACCGGGATATACTAAGCCGGAGCAACAAGGAACCTTTATTTCAAGGACCGTGCCGTATTGTGGTACTGGTATTGAGTTGTATGGTGTAAATAAATAAACAACAATTTCATATTCAACATAAAAAGGTTATATTTTAAAGCAAACAAGTTATATACACAGAAATAGTAGGCAGATGGCCACTCAAAGTTAAATTTTAATGTTACGGGTTACACACATTCGATTCAATTTAATTTAATTATGATTAATTTTAATCTTAGGGCTTATTCTCACAACAATTCCGATTTATACAGGTCGACTTCTATTACAATAGGTTAAAATGACTAAGGACTCGTCACGATTAATTAAATCTAATCCGAAATTCGAACGGTAGTTAGTAATTGCATGGCCGCCTTCTTCATAAAATAATTTAGTGAAAAATATATATTGCGAATCTTATGTATCTAGAACGTTGGTAAATATAATTCGGCCTGATAGACACGACCACGCAACCTGCTTCGGATGCTGAACAATGATGATGGTTCTAGATAAGGCTGGAGAAGTCAACTCATGGCGCACGTCTTCGGAGGAAAAAATGTGTCATAAATACCGACTTTTTGGCGGTGCCTGGTGTCACGCCAAGAGCGGATGGACTGAAGATCAGGGTTGTCGGTGGCAAGGTGCGCTGGTGCCGTATAAGAAGACTATGGGCGCATGCTCAACCCGTCGATTAGACCCGCTGTGGAAAACAGTAGAAAAACAGCGGTTTGAGTCTTGATCGTCAAGCACAAATTGTTTTCTTTAGCAAAAGCTTTAAATTATGAGAACTCACGTTTAATTTCTTCTTCCTTCGTAAAGAGGAATATCCGCCGGGTCTGACGAGATATGTAATGGCGACAGTGAAAGACGCAGCCCAAAAAGGCTGATCGTGACTTGCGATCTCCATTTTGTGATCTTTGTCTACGTTTCGACCGACGCAATGTTCACCCATCCAAGACGTCACAAATTCCGATTTTTTAATAGCAAATTACGTTCCGCAATTCCCTAGTAACGAGTTGACTATCTTTTTTTGCCAGACCGTACTTCAAATGGATCGATCTGTCAAAGTCAACGTCACCGGCTTCATTCAAGCAAATATCGGGAATTATCTGTTTGCAAACGAGTTTTGTTTATTTGTTTGGAAATATTAGAAAAATACGAATTATGTGCCGTGTAGTGAATAAAAATAAATACCAGTGTATTGACAAATGTGTCCTACCAACAATATAGTTGACAGAAACTATGTCACGCAACTGCGATGTGAAAAGAAGGAGTTGTGATTTGCACTCAACTTTCTTCGCCAGAAATCAAGGTAATCTAGATTATACAAAGACCTAGGTGACAAGTAACGTACTACGTTACAATACCCCCCTTTTCGGAAAAGAGGTTAACGCAGTTAACCGTCCAAACAGCAGTGGAAGCTGATTGAAAAATTTAAAACTAAAATCAAAAATCTCCTAAACAAACTAACCAGTTACTAATCAAACGACAAATTAAATATACAAAAAAGCAAAGTACTATCTAAATAAACACCAAATCAAAATACATACTAAATAAACACCAAATCAAACTTCAAAAAAAGAAACCTATAAGTAATTGAAAGTCGGTTGTAGACAATAGCTAATAACTATCATTCTGTTTCACTATCTTCCAAGTTTCGCGTATGTTTGTCTAAACCAAAGACTTGTAAAGACAACTAAAACTTTACAAAATAGAGAGCAATGAATCATTGGCTCTTACAAAACTTACAAATCCTAATCCATCTTAATAACTAACAAATCCTACAACTATAATACAAACTTATAAATTCTAATCTATCTTAAGCATATCTTTAGCATGATATTTACCAATGGTACCAGTATGTAATTCACGAAGTTCATAAACAACATCCGATAGTTTCTTCTCTACTTTACATTTTACAAATTTAGGTGCTAACTTTGCGGAGAAAAATTGTGCCGCATTCGACTGGACAAAGTTTCTACGCCAAACAATATCTCCTTCCTTTGCTCGAAAGTGTTGCCGTCGTAAATTATATTTTTGTGCATTTTTTCGGTATGCTTGAGTCAGTGCTTCTTCCACTTTCACATAAACTTCAGCCAGTTCATTGAGTGCTGTTGCTGCCGCATTTCTGTCACCGATCGCTAAGTCATCAACTGATGTTGGTATATCCCTCATAATGGAATGGAAAGTACCGTCAGTGATAATTTCACGACCTGTTGCCAGAAAGTACGGTGTATAACCAGTGGCTAGATTTACTGTGCTGTTCAATGAAAGCTGAATCTGTTGGAGATATTTCGACCAATTGCGCTGATCCTGATCTACCAAAATCGACAAGCAGACTTCTACTGTCTTATTATACCTTTCGACGGTGTTTGATTGTGGAGTGTAGTAAGCATTGTAAAAAATTTTCGGAACGGAGTATTTGTTACAAAATGCTTTAAAGGATGCACTTTTAAAAATAGTTGCGTTGTCACATATCAGGATAGCTGGCGTTCCCCATTTAAATATTATCTCTTTTTCTAAGAATGATGTGACCGTTTGGGTGGTCGCTGTTCTAAGTGGGTGAATCCAAACATATTTTGTAAAAACATCCACGACTGTTAATATGTACACATGGCCAGAGTATGCTCTTGGTAAGGGCCCTATTATGTCAAGCGAGAGCGTGTTAAGAGGTGTATCAACCTGTTTTTGGTTTGTCATTAACCCGTGAGGAGGTGAAGTGGAATGCTTATAAGCTTTGCACTTTTCACACTTTGAAACAAACTCTTTGATGTCTCTAAACATATCCTTCCAGTAGTAGTGCTCTTTGACTTTAAGGTATGTCTTTAAAGTACCAGGGTGTACACTGCAAAAGGAGTCGTGGTTTTCTTTAATACACGTCTCAATCAAATGCCTTGGTAATACTAATTTCCAACTATTTCCTGATAACTTCTGGTTTATTTTGCAGAATCTATATAGGCGGTTGTCCTTCACTTGGTAGTTTCTGTAGCGCAATGGTTTATTCTGACATCCGGTATAAACTTTATTATACCAATCATCATTACTTGATTGAATGCCCCCGTCATAGGATATTGCACTAATGGAGACTCTGGATAAAGCGTCAGGAACAACGTTTAGTTTCCCAGGTTTGTGACAAATGTCAAAATTGTAAGAGGATATCTGCATTGCCCATCTCGCGAGTCTACCCGATGGGTTGCTCAGCGACTTCAACCAACGTAAACTCATGTGATCAGTAACGACCGTAAACTTCGAGCCTTCTATGTATGCTCTAAAATAATTGATGGAATCAACGACCGCCAACAATTCTCGCTCTGTCGTGCTATAGTTCCTTTCGGGTTTCGTGAGCAAGCGCGAGTGAAATGCTACCGGGTGCTGGATTCCCTCAATTTCTTGTAACAACACACTTCCTATCCCTACTGATGAAGCGTCGCACTCAATTGTGAAAGGTTGTGTAAAATCTGGCGATGCTAACAGTGGCGCTGTGATTAATGCTAGCTTAAGAGTTTTGAAAGACTCTTCGGCTGCTTCTGACCATTCGATGCTTTGACTACCTTTTCGCTTTCCAACCAATGGTGTCATCGGTGCGATGATGGAAGAGAAGTCTTTAACGAACCTCCGATAGTACGAACAAAGTCCTATAAAACCTCGCAGCTGCTTGGCCGTTTTCGGTTGGGGGAAATTTTCTATGCAGCTTAATTTTTCTGGGTCAGTACGCAAGCCTTCGGAATTTATAATATAACCCAAGTACTTAAGTTCTTCTTTACAAAAATCACACTTTTTCAGGTTAACTGTGAGGCCTGCCTCTTTAAGTGCTTTGCAAACAGCTGAAAGTATCGAGATGTGCTCCGAAAATGTAGGCGTTGCGATTAAAAGGTCATCTAGGTAACAAAATACTTTGCCGTCATACTTATGTTGAAATAACGAGTCTATTAATCTTTGCAATTCTGCGCCAGCGTTGGAAAGTCCAAACGGCATTCGTCTAAACTCAAATAATCCCCGGTTCGGTACAACAAAAGCCGTTTTTTCACAAGAATTTCCTTTCCCATCAACGCCATCCTGGTCTGATAATAAAATTTGCCAAAAACTAGAGGACAAATCGATTGAACTAAGATAATGTACTCCGCGCAAATTGTCTAGTATCGAATTAATGTAAGGAAGTGGATAAGAGTCCTTCACCGTGACATCATTCAACTTACGAGCGTCCAAACAAAACCTCCATGATCCATCTTTCTTCGGCGTCATAACAACCGGGTTTGACCATGGTGACCGTGATGGAGCTATGACACCAAGTTTCAACATTTCGTCCACTTCTTTATTCAACGCTGTCAATTTGGCTGGTGATAAAGGGTAGTATCTTTGTTTGATTGGATCTCCCTTTGTAACAATACTATGTTTGATTAGGTGGGTTTTTCCTAATCCAATTTTCTCTGATGAGATTGATTCAAAGCTTGCTATCACTTTCTCTAAAGATTCGGACTGGTCGCAAGTGAGACCATCCCTCGGAATCAATGCTTTAATTTCGCAGCATTCTGCATGTACGGTAGCCGTATTGTTGCTGGTTCTACCTCGACGAAGAAACTTTCCAAATTTAAAGATGTCTATCATTTTAAAATCTTCCGTGAAATCCATTCCACACAAAATTTTGTGGTGGATGTCCGGGCAAACTAAAAAAGTGACGATTTTATTAATATGATTGCACGAAATCGGCAAATTCATAGTACCTATTGAGGTGATTGGCGACAAGTCAGCCAATAAAACTGTGGAGCTTTCTTCCTTAAGTTCAAATCCCAGTTGTATAAAATAATTGTGGTGTCCCGCACCTAACACTGATATATGTGCCCCTGGGTCAAGTAAAGCTTCATTCTTTATATCAAGAACTGTAAAAGTGACAAACAGACGATTATCATTGACCAACGATGATATTTCAGGTTGGTGCACAGTTTGGTTACTGTCAGCTACTCTCTGGGGCGTTATTAGTTTTTTTGGGTGGAAACCTGTGGTGACGGACAACGAGAGCTGCTTTTGCACGCCGAGCAATCTCTAGTGAGCACGCCTCTGGCTCCACAGTTGAAACAAACTACGCCTGCAACTGACCTGCAAACCTTGTAGCTGTGACCACTCTTTTTGCATTTCAAACAAGTTAATGGAATACTATTTGGTCGCATCACCGGGTTGCTTGCTACCGCATTGACTTCCCGACTCTCCGAAGGTCTCGTCTGCTGCAATACGGACGAGTACGCCTCATAGTTCTTGGTGACATTAATTAATTGATCAAAAGACGTTATGTCATTTATCGCTAAAAGCTGTGCATAAGAACTGAGCATGTTATGTTTCACAATTTCTAACAAATTGTCTTGGGTAATTGGATCATCTAACCTAGCATTTAAGTCTTGCATATCTAAAACATAGAAAGATACAGATTGACCTGGTTGCTGTTTTCTTTCTCTAATCTGACGCTCAATGTTGTAATTGTAGTCCTTGGGTTGAAAATATTTCTTGAATTCCGAACAGACATCTGCCCAATTGACTAGTCTATGTCGAACCGTTCTATAGAACTTTAATGCCGTACCAGACAGTAGTTCTGAAAACCCTTGAACAAGCGTGGCTTCATCTATCTGTCGTGCAAATCTAGTTTCATTTACTCTCACCAAGAATTCGTCTACATCGGACTCACCGGTGAATTTCAAATTTAAAGATGCTAAGTTAAGTGACTTATAGTAAACGTTAGCACTCGGTGGAGCTGCTAAGTGTGGCCGCACGTCATGTTCAAATTTATTATGTGTTTGTGGTAAATTTTGACTAGTATAATCACTAACTTTGTTTGGTCGCGGTAGGGTTGCACTCGTGTGTGCAATTGGATATGGTAGTGCAGCCGTCGGATGGGTGTGCACATTGCGTGTGCCGTGATCGTATGACGTGGACGTAGGTGTTAACGTATAAGTTGACTGAGTTACTGTTGACTGTTGCAAAGAACCGTGCTGTTCAACTTCAAAGTTTAGATTGGTACGTGGTCTCATATTTATAGACTCCATAGGAATGTGAACTTCCTGCGAGCGTTGCGTGAAAGCAGTGCTTATATCGCAGCGTGGAGTTGAAACGATGTGGTGTGGTGAGGAAAATTCCGTTGACTTATCAGAACGTTCATCAGAATGGACCGACATGTTCACAAACGACTATGTTAAAATGTCTCTAAATATTACTAAATTACAATTATGTACACTTAAATGTTCTTAAAGGTATTACAAATAACGCTGTGGCACTCTCTTGCAACAGTTGTAAACAATAGTCATAAAAATTTATCGCAGTATGGTATTTTGCAAAGGTACATATAATTTCCAAACATAAAATTTATTTTCACAATACAATCAATAACCAGATTTAAATAATTCAAATAATTCGGGCGCCATTGTAACGATATAAAATTTGAAGTGTGTAAAATAAAATAAAATGAATTTAAATTGCAATAAAAATGAATTTAAATTGAAATAAAATGCATGTTGGAACGACTAGAGCTTAGTACCGGAATTAGGCAAAACCGGTACTAAGTACCGGTATATAAAAGTGACGGACGGTACTAAGTTAGCATGTAAGAGTTAAGGTGAATAAAATATTTCGTTACAAAATTTTAATAAGACTTACCGGGATATACTAAGCCGGAGCAACAAGGAACCTTTATTTCAAGGACCGTGCCGTATTGTGGTACTGGTATTGAGTTGTATGGTGTAAATAAATAAACAACAATTTCATATTCAACATAAAAAGGTTATATTTTAAAGCAAACAAGTTATATACACAGAAATAGTAGGCAGATGGCCACTCAAAGTTAAATTTTAATGTTACGGGTTACACACATTCGATTCAATTTAATTTAATTATGATTAATTTTAATCTTAGGGCTTATTCTCACAACAATTCCGATTTATACAGGTCGACTTCTATTACAATAGGTTAAAATGACTAAGGACTCGTCACGATTAATTAAATCTAATCCGAAATTCGAACGGTAGTTAGTAATTGCATGGCCGCCTTCTTCATAAAATAATTTAGTGAAAAATATATATTGCGAATCTTATGTATCTAGAACGTTGGTAAATATAATTCGGCCTGATAGACACGACCACGCAACCTGCTTCGGATGCTGAACAATGATGATGGTTCTAGATAAGGCTGGAGAAGTCAACTCATGGCGCACGTCTTCGGAGGAAAAAATGTGTCATAAATACCGACTTTTTGGCGGTGCCTGGTGTCACGCCAAGAGCGGATGGACTGAAGATCAGGGTTGTCGGTGGCAAGGTGCGCTGGTGCCGTATAAGAAGACTATGGGCGCATGCTCAACCCGTCGATTAGACCCGCTGTGGAAAACAGTAGAAAAACAGCGGTTTGAGTCTTGATCGTCAAGCACAAATTGTTTTCTTTAGCAAAAGCTTTAAATTATGAGAACTCACGTTTAATTTCTTCTTCCTTCGTAAAGAGGAATATCCGCCGGGTCTGACGAGATATGTAATGGCGACAGTGAAAGACGCAGCCCAAAAAGGCTGATCGTGACTTGCGATCTCCATTTTGTGATCTTTGTCTACGTTTCGACCGACGCAATGTTCACCCATCCAAGACGTCACAAATTCCGATTTTTTAATAGCAAATTACGTTCCGCAATTCCCTAGTAACGAGTTGACTATCTTTTTTTGCCAGACCGTACTTCAAATGGATCGATCTGTCAAAGTCAACGTCACCGGCTTCATTCAAGCAAATATCGGGAATTATCTGTTTGCAAACGAGTTTTGTTTATTTGTTTGGAAATATTAGAAAAATACGAATTATGTGCCGTGTAGTGAATAAAAATAAATACCAGTGTATTGACAAATGTGTCCTACCAACAATATAGTTGACAGAAACTATGTCACGCAACTGCGATGTGAAAAGAAGGAGTTGTGATTTGCACTCAACTTTCTTCGCCAGAAATCAAGGTAATCTAGATTATACAAAGACCTAGGTGACAAGTAACGTACTACGTTACACCACATAACGACATGACTCAAAAACGAATTTGACTTCTTTTCATTTTTAAGTAATTATTACATATGTATTTAGAATATATTATTTACAGCTAAGTAACACTATATCACGTCTATGTACATTTGTATTTACATCCATCCATACGCAACCTCTAGGATAGCCACCCGATAACGCAGTTCACATTTTAGCCACGACGACTCTCTGCTGTTTATCTAACAAGCATTTGTGTGGTCACGTGGGTGGTCGCGGCTGCAGACGCGAGATAGCCCCGACGTCCACTCTGTTCCCTCTACAGCTTAGATAGTCTATGGTGACGGCCGAGATTATGATTGCTGTTAAGTTGTTTTATGGCGGGATAGTCGAGTCGAGGGTACGTCGGATGGAGAATATTCAATTTGCGAGGTTTTAGATGAATGTGGCTGTGAATCAATGTCAGTGATTTTTTTGATTAAATAGTAACGAACGATCTGATATAGCTGTCCCGGTAGACTTCGTACTGCGACCTAAACTTTAGTATTTTTTTTTCCTTTTAAACCTTCCCTAGACCTCCACGAACATTTCAAGACTAAGATAAGATAAATCCGTTCAGCCGTTCTCGAGTTTTAATCAGACTAACGAACAACAATTCATTTTTATTTATAAAGAAGAAGATAATGTAATTTGGGTTCTTCTATCATATCAATAACTTTACCAAACAATAATATGAGAGTGCAGCACACAGAAGTGACCGCGTCGCAACTAGATAATTTATTCTAACTATAGATACTTACATACAATTTAACACGTAAGTACTAATAATTGTACCTAATTGCTTAATCTTTATGTAAAGTAATAAAAAACTATATTACGCTAATTACATTATACATTCACACGTTATTGTTAATCTTTACGTCAAATCGACGAATTTTGTATTTGTATTTTGCATACGTACATCTCTGTACCTATTTATCTTTATTGTATTTGAATTCAATAATATTGTTTCTATAGTAAATAGTTAATATGTACCAATGATTGTAAAAGATGTATACATATGGTGAGAAATGAAATAAATAATTTACATATAATTAGTACCAAAGAGGTAAGCATAAAAAAGATTAGTAGGTACCATTTCATCTGCGAGAGCTCAAGCCAGATAGGCTAAAAGCAGAGATTGTGTTATTTGTAGACAAACAAACAGACAGATAGCTGTAATCGATTCGCAGCCGCGGCCTTATCTCGCGTTTTAAAACAGAGTTATCTTAGTTTGGGTAGCCCGTGCCCGTTGTTGTACACGATACGGTGAAAAACGGAACGATCTATACGAGTATGAATGTTTTAATACACTATCTGCAGAGTTTTTACATCCTAGCCCGTAATGCCGCTTTGCATTAGGCGAATTACAGTCAAATGCAACTTTCATTTTATTTTATACACCCAAAAAAGCCTGATTTTATGCACCCAAAAAATCATTTCACTCTAACTAGCTCGAAGACAAGAGGTCTTCGGGCTAGTTAGAGTGAAATGCATACGTAGGTAATAAGTACGTTAAAGGAATTAAGTCTACTTCGAAAATATTTTTATGTAGTTTTTCAAATTTTCACGACAACATTACATTACAACCTGTTTCAGCTGTTTGTTATAAATAAGCACAGCCATAGCTAAGACATATCAAAATATCAATGGGCGGCTTAAAAACTCGACACTACGTTTCGCCAGTCTCAAAGAAACTTATCGTACTTAGTTCTCCAATGCACACGCGCTCAAATAGTCAGGTCGCAAACAAATCAGGCGCACTCTTTCCCACTAATACCGTCCATATCTCGTCCAGTTATTTATTACCTAATTACCCGCACTTATTGTTTTATTTATGGCCCACCCGTTTTATTGGTGCAGATAAAAACGCAGATTTTAATGCTAATGGAGACAAGCAAATTGGATAAGGATAGGGCATAAAGTCGATTAATATGATATTGCAGTCTTGTGACTCATTTTGGGTTGTGTTCGGAAACAAAAACGGTCGGTAAAAATGTTTAGCCAAGAAGATGTATTTGATGAATTAAATAAGTTCGCTCTCAGGTTAGAGCTAAAGTATTTCTGTGTGTGTGTGTGTGTGTGTGTGTATACTTGTATTTAGTTTCGTATCCACACACACACACTCATTAGCTTTCTCTTTTTTCTTTTCCTTCTTTGATTACTTGTCTTTTTAACCGTATCGTATGTAGCCATGTATGTTGAGTGAACTTATTTGAATTAAAATTTTATATGGTCTTAGAATAGACCCTGGATTACACATAAGCTACTCTTTATCCCAGAACAAAGTGAGTAACACCACGGAGCGGTGCTAGTTTCACATAGTTAGGCTATCTTCACTCGGATGGTTTTGATTTGTTTCTTAACGGAGATAATATTAAGGTTGCGGAATTTCGAAGGAAAACGTGTTAAGGAGTGGCCGCACTTTATTTATTGTTTTGGTATCATATTAAATTATTATTTGATATGAATATTAATGAGATTGATATCGATATGGATTTGTGTTTGTATTTAACTGATAAATGAGCTTAATAAATAACTTGTGTTTCCTAAAAATTCAAAACAAAAGTAGATAACGCGATATAAATTTGAAAACAAACTAAATTTGGCTAAACAAAAAAAAAATACATAACTTACACTTTAATTACATCAATACTTGCCATTATACTTGTGTCTCATCCCTGACAGATTGGTTACCTGGAAGAGATCGCTCTTTGCGATAAGGTCTCCAGTTAAGACAGTGGGCCTAATTGTTTTATATATTCTGTAAGTTTCTGTACTGTGCTGAAGAGCCTATATCTCTAGTTATCTATCTATCAATGAAAGCTGCTTGTCAATCTATATCCTGACACACTTCGGTTTTCAAAGCCATGCCAGAAGCCACAAGAACAGTTTAAACCCTAGACACTATAGTTTACCACTATAGACATACATATATAGGTATATAGTTCTCTTTATAGGTAGGTATTCTAGATTCTATGCGCAAGCGCTTATCTCCACTTGTAATACAACCTAGCGCAGATACCAGACATACCTACATCTGGTACCTATCTCCGTCTCTCTCCAACATTATCAAATAGACAGAGACAACAGTACTCAGAGCTTTTCTATGGGAAAGAGGTTACAGATGTCTCGATAGTTAGTACCAGGTAAGCTGAGATAGCATGTTGGCACTGTAAGCGGAGAGATAAGGCTTTCAATTTACTAGATCGAGCCTTTTAAGGACACGCTTAGAGCGGAGCTGTGAAAATGTACTTACAGTTACGTTTATGACATAGATTTAAGATTTAATACATACTAGTAGACGCACGCGGCTTCGCTCGCATTATTTTGGGATAAAAAGTAACTTATGACAATTCCGGGACCTCATACTACCTACATACCAAAAATCATGAAGATCCGTTCAGCCGTTTTTGCGTGATGAACGTTTAAATAAACAGACAAACAGAGACACAGAGAATAAGCAGACAAAAATTGTATAAATAGTTGGAACGTGTTCTGCTATCAATTCTAAGTAACTCCAAACATTTTTTTAAAATGACTTTATGTCAGACTTTCGACCCCTTTTAACTTTATTATATGTATAGAAAGAAGACAGATATATCTGCAATATCTTGCCGAAAAGGCTAGGTATGTTATTTTTTTAGGGAAAAATGAGTTAACTAACCAACTAACTGGATGTAAGTTAACAATGAACACTAGAATAAAAATAGTTTTAGCAATGGCTAAGCCACGTCAGAAGAATACAAAATAATTTGCAAACTCTAATCTCGCACATTAATAAAGTAAAAATAATTAAGTGTAATAAGTTAGTCTGGAATCAAATATCCAATACACAATCTATCTATCTATCTGTGCATATAATAATGCTGAAGAGGGTCGAAAGTCTGAACATACACGATATATAAAAAATAAATGTTTGATACTTCAAATTCATAGCAGAATTTCTTTCAATTTCTAAGAATTTTGTCTGTTTATATGTGTCTCTGTTTGTCTCTTAATTTAAACGTTCATCATGTAAAAACGGCCGAACGGCTCCTCATGATTTTTAGTACTTAGGTAGTATGCGGTCTTAGGAGTGACATAGGCTTTTTATCCTGAAATAATGCGCGCGAAGCCGCGGGCGTCCTATAGTATTTGAATAAGTCACTGACGGCTACATAAAATAAAGGCCAAAACAATCGCAAGTCCGCAGTAGAACCGTCAGAGGGCGACAAAGCTGCGGCGTAGGCGGCTGATAGCATCTAGGCATTGTAGCTAGGATGCCTAGACCGGGCCTTTGGGGATCGAGAAACCTAGGTCTCAGGGTAGGTTGATATCAGATGTAGAGATTGAAATATTGGGTTTGGCATTGATTACATGTGGTAACAGGATTGAGTTGCCTTTAAAAAAAAAACAAATAGGTAAACATTACCTACTAGTGTATAATTCCACAGGTAACCTAGGTTACTATTAGGCACGAGTGAGTTGAGCAGTTGAGGCAGTTGAGGTTCCAAAGACTCGCACCAAGCGGTTTGCTTCGACTTTCATCGTGCGAACAGCCAAACTGTGGAACTCCTTGCCCGAATCTCTATTCCCCTTGAACTATAATTTGTCGGTCTTCAAGTCGAGAGTAAACCGGTTTCTTCTAGGCAAGCGTGCTAGATCGTAGATTACAACGTTGCTTAACATCAGGCAAGTTGTAGTCAAGCGTGAGCCTATCTAATGTAAAAAAAAAACACGAGTGATTATTAAGAAGCCTATTTTTTTACTAGAGAATACCTACGCCTATGTTTGTCTAATTTTGGGATAATGAGAGATTGGTCACTTTCAAAGCCCTGTTCTAATCAAAATTACAATCACCCGTCGCTCTATTGCAGAGTTCAAGATTATCAAATAGACAACTTTCGCTTTTATTCAATGGTTTAACGTATGATAATACGTAATTTATAATAATAACATATACCTATAATTATCTAGTCTAAACAGTATAAAAGTTCATCACGTCATATCCAGGCGAGGCCGGGCGCGCCCACTAGTGTGTTATCATGGTTTCGGTAATATCATTAGCATATCGTTGTGCCACCCGTAAAGGTTAGAGAAAGTATCATGATGAACTATGTTGTTATTTTTATATGTACATAACAGGTACCTACTAAGCAGTCTACTAAACTGATAAGTAACGATATTGACTGGCCTGTTAGCTTAGTTGGTAGTGGCTCTGCCTTCTAATCTAGGGGTTGCGGGTTCGATTCCCGCTTGACACAAGTATTTATGAAATTTAAAATTTATATTTACTTGTGTTAAGTCTGGTCGTTTGTATGTATAATAAGTATGTATTTACAAAAGAAAAATATATAAGTATTATATCCGTTACCTAGTACCCACGACACAAGCGTTTGTTTAGTGTGGGGCTAGATGGCGCTGTGTGCAATGTCCCGGAATATTTATTTATTATTTATTATAACCCAAACAACTCTTAAAAATTAAAAAATATACATATGTTTGGCAAGAATTTAAAATAAGTAAGTATATTAACTATTTTTTATTACGGGATAAATAACTTTGACTCTTGACTGAGTTACACTTTAAACATATAACTTACTGTTGTTGTTACATATGTAATCAAAATAATTATATTATAATTTATCAATTCTGAATGTGCTGCGCATGAAAATACGATGTCAAACTTATAACGCGCTTTTATGTACGTTGAGGGTTGAAAAACAACTGGTTACGATAACATTGTCTATTATAATAAAATGCCAAGTTATTTATCCTTGAGATATGTAAGTAATATTTTTACGCGTCCCGCGCGATGAGCTAAGGGCGCGTTCACACGCACGCCGTGTCGCGATGTCGCACGATAGCGCGACACGCGACGCACAGGGCCCTGTCTGTCACTTGTCAAGTAAGTAGGTGAATATGTCTATATACATATTTAAATGTATTGTGTTTATTTACAAGAAATTATTATAAGTACTAAATGGGTAAAAAATCGTCACAAAATACATTATGTATGTCACTCGAAAACAAATTAAGCTTTTCTATGATGTTTGTTTATAAAATAAATTTAAATGATTAAATGAGTTTGTTACTTTTTCATGCCGCAACGAGGTAACGGATTATCGTGATTTTGAGCTCGGTGGTAGTGTAAATGGCACAAAGCGATATGCTATGGATGCACCGTCGATTTATTTAATATTACCTGTGCCAGCGACTTCGTCCGCATGGAATAGTTATTACCATAAAAACGGTTCTAGTGAGTTAATCTTAAAAGATAGACATATACTGTTGCAGAAATTTTGTTGGATCATTTCAAGAGGAATAATTCTTTCATGCATATTTTTTGATATCTTGAACAGTTTTCGCAGCACACGCAACGGAAGCCCTCAAAGATGAATATTTTTCCCCGTTTTTTTTTCACATTTTCCATTGTTTCTTCGCTCCTATTAGTTGCAGCGTGATGTTATATAACCTAAAGTCTTCCTCGATAAATGGTCTATCCAACAAAAATTTTTCAATTCGCACCAGTAGTTCCTGAGATTAGCGCGTTCAAACAAACAAACAAACTCTTCAGCTTTATAATATTAGTATAGATTTTTAGTCAAATCAAGTATTTCTTATACCACATTTCTTGAAAGTAGCAAGTTTATAACCTATAAATTACTAAGATCTAACATATTTTATTCAAATAGTTCAGAACAGATTCCAACATCAGTTTCAATCTACGTAATTTTAGCAAGATATTCTATCTGATTACACAGAATGTACCATTTGTAACATAATATTTGACATTATGGCGCTATGAATAAAATTAACTTTAACTATGTGCTGACATTGATGTAAAATATATCTTAGATATCATCATTGACCTTTGTTTTTAAAGTATATGATAATTAATTAATTTTCCACATCTGTAAACTTAAGGATACTGTAGTTTTATTTTCAACAACCAGCAAAATTAAAGAGTGACAGCGCTTAATTTACAACTCGTTATTTTATTGTCAATAAAAACCTATCTAGTTCTTGATCTAGACAAGTTCGGTTTGTATTCAAAGGACAAATAAATTAAAAATGCTTTATATTATCTGACTTAATTCTGTTCATTTTAATGCTTCAGTGTGGATGTAACCTATTAAAAAACATAAGCCTCTGTTATATTTCAATTAAACATTAACAAGCAGAAACAATCTAAACATAATAAAACACTAATGAAAAGACTACGACAAACCAATTGGGATACATTTTGCTAATAATATATTCCCGTTAAAAATATACAAACAAGGGTTACAAAACTAACCATACTACTTCTAAGACTACTACAAAATAAAAAAAGTACTTTGAAAATCTTTAGAAAAGCTTTCAGCCCACTGCCAGAGGGCAGCGTATCCAGCATACTGGCCGCATTACCACGCTGGATGGCAATACCGTTGCGATGAGCCAGAATTTCATACTTATAGGCAAATCCCAAACCTCCTGTAAACCTAAGCTTGACTAGGCAAATCACGATATGATTAAATGGTTTTTTCTTGTAATTTTTGCAATGGTAACCTAACCTACTAAACCAACTTAGAATGATACAAATACAGTTATGTTGTTTCAATTTAGTCTTATTTACATAATCAATTTTGTACTTAACAGTATACATCGGTGTTTGACTGACTAGGTCCAGCTTAGTTTACCTTGCATACCCAGGTTTGGTTAGACAAAATTATCTATGCCGGAGTTCTGGGGTTTGCCAATATAATATACTAGCTGTGCCCGCGACTTCGTCCGTGTGGAATAGTTATTTTGGACATCATATTTATTTTGCAAACAACCGTTATAGCTTTATAAATTATAGCTGTTACCCACGACTTAAACTGTTTTCGCAGCGCACGCAACGGAAGCCCTCAAAGATAAATAATAATTATTAATTATTATAATTTTACCCGTTTTTTCCACATTTTCCATTGTTTCTTCGCTCCTATTAGTTGCAGTGTGATTTTATATAGCCTAAAGCATTCCTCGTTAATGGTTTATTCAGCACAAAAAGATTTTTTCAATTCGCACCAGTAGTTCCTGAGATTAGCGCGTTCAAACAAACAAACAAACTCGTCAGCTTTATAATATTAGTATAGATAAACTAAAACTTAATAATTGAAAGATACTTGAAACAGGTACACGCTGTTTTTCCGGTAGGACCAGTGTATATGTATTTTTTCCAGCGTGATGTCGACGTGTCTGTTGGACGAAATGCGTGCGATACCAATCGCCGCACTTCCGTGCCCCCTATCTCACATCTACGGCGCGCTAATAAAATGCGGCGTGCTAGTGCTGCCATCTAGCGGACGAAATAACACGTGTAAAAAAACAATAGAAAATAACAGACTTAGTTTTAAAGTATCTTAAATGTAGCATTTTAATATTAAAACATGTCATAATTGACTGCTCCGTTAGCTTAGTTGGTAGTGGCTCTGCCTTCTAATCTAGGGGTGCGGGTTCGATTCCCGCATAACACAAGTAATTATGAATATTTAAAATTTGTAATTACTTGTGTTGAGTCTGGTCGTTTCTATGTATAATAAGTATGTATTTACAAAAGAAAAGTATATATGTATTATATCCGTTATCTAGTACCCATGATACAAGCGTAAGCTTAGTATGGGGCTAGATGGCGCTGTGTGATATGTCCTGAAATATATATATATATTTTTTTTATAAATCACCGAAACGCGTAAACAACATACGCGAATTACACGTGATATGAAAACCGTTTAATTAACATATTTAATGTAGCAACCGCAAAATTCGAAACGCATCAATATTGCATAAGCAGAACAATGTCAAAGTAAAGATAAGAAGGTAGACTAGGCAAGTTACCTACATACGTTGATCCTTCATTACGTTCAACAAACGTCAAAACCATTTTTTTCAACAATGAGTTTTGGCTCCGATATTAGTCGCTGCATCAACACATCAGCTAATCGGGATAAAAATTGTTTACTCGTAGAAGATATAAATAAATATAAATATTGGGACATTGCACACAGCGCCATCTAGCCCCACACTAAGCAAACGCTTGTGTCGTGGATCAACAGAATGAGTAAAAAACGGTAGTAATAAACGATACAAATAGTAGTTGATGAAGGTAACGTAGGTAAGTTAATTTAATATTAACGGGGAAAAAATATAACCTTATAGGTAAAACACTACTTATATTAAATTCTTAATATTCCTTCAACTTAACTTTCAACAATAACGTACAACTAGTGCAATAAACTCCCTATTTCCCAGCACTATTCCAAGTCAGAAGGTTAGTAAGGGTAGTATACTACACACACGACACAGATAATTTGTCAGCCAACTATGCCCGCGTTTTTGGGAAACTATGTCAACTAATGTCAAGTAATAACACAAAGGTATAATGTAATGTTTATGGCACAGTGGAATCCCTTAAATAATGAAGCCTTCATCGAACTTTTGGTTTATGTGAAGTGGTATGGATGTCACAGTAACGTTTTTCCGTGATATATGTATATGATAGATATAGGTGCTTAGATTGAAAGATTGCATGTTTGAATAATAACATAACGTAGCCATCTACGTAATTCCAATCATATGTACAAAAATAGATTAATTGCGATGTTTTATCCTTGTCCATTAAGTTTTATTTTTTGCTTAATTTATATTTTCAGACAAAATACAAAAGTGCGTCCATTATGAAAATAAAAAAACATGTGTTATAATCAAATCTATGTACATATTTTAATAATGAACTGAGATAATCTTAAGTAACTAACTACTCTAGACATTTACTGAGAACAACCCCAACGTATTAATATTAACAGCACGTAATTGATTTTAATGACATCCAGGACACAGGCAAGATCCTAGTGTGGGGTTATTAACAGGTTACAAAATATCTAGCGCTGCATTAATACAAATGTATCATTTATGTTATGTTTAATGTATGTTTCCTAATGTGGACGTCTTTCTGTTACAGGTAAGTGCACATCATCGCATAGAAGCATTAAGTACCTAGGTACTTAAACAGGGTGACTGGTCGAATATATTCATATTCCAGAACAGTTATAGTGATATGTGGGTATCGCCTTTGATGACCTAAAAGCTAAATAAAACAATCCTAAAAATAACTCCGTAAAAAAGTAAACATACATTGCTAAATTTCACTGTCCTTAAAATTGTCATGTTCGATTTATTACAATATTTGTTGTTCTAGTAACCGGGGGTAGATGTTATTAAACATTATTTGTACACCAAATATCTTAACAGTATTCGTTATAGTTTAGTCATTTACCGTGATTGAAAACAGTAGTATCTAAGCGTAGTCCACCAGTCACCCTGTCCGTAGTCGCAGGTAAGTTGCGTCCAGTGCAGTATTCCCCCACAATATGTGCTCGCTTAACGACCACAAATGCGTTTTAAATTCCCCCGGCGCATCAGAACACCACTATTTCTTATGGTATAATGTGCCATTAATCCTACAAAGAGGCTATTCAATTTTAAAGGAAAACTTTGCTAGGGATGGGTAGTGCAAAGTTTGTCTTGTATTTTTAGGTACCTAAAGAAAAGTCTTGAGGTCTTGAACTAATAATTTTGTTTATGCTGTATCTTTCGTATGAGGTATTACGTACGTCTTGGTTTATCTTAAAAAAATTGATGCATGGAAATTTATTATAAACATTTATAATACCTATCCTAAATTTCAAAACCGCCTATGGACACTTCGAATATAACTAATATCAAATTAATAGTTTATTTCTTTTGGTTGAGTCACCATAACATACTTTAGTATCGTCGTGTCATGCATGGTGCCCAGGATTACAAATTCCGCTCACTGAATTTTAAAAAAAAAAACCTCAGATCCTACTAAAGATCGCCGCGTCACAACACTAATCCAAATACACATAAAATCCGCATAAAAACACACGAGATACAAGACAAGCCGAAATAAATATCGATTCATAACACAATACAATCTACAATCGAATAAAAAGTAAGGGTGGCCACACATCGAGTATCGTGGGTAGGATCGCGCGCCTGTCTGTTTATTGTCATTCGAGTGGTATCTGGCGCTCCGATCGAGAACTCGCCGCGAATCGTCCGCGGTCAGTGTGGACGGACACCGTAATGATACCATCTGTCAAAATTCAATATAAATACACCAGACCGTCTGGAGACCGCCTTTTCAATAGTGTGCAACGGCCCGATACCCTGTCTCACTCTGTTGGACGCTGTCTTTAAAATACAATTGAATTATTTCTCTGCTACTTTCAACATGATTTTGTATAGGCACAGGTTGCGATCTTTAAAATAAAACATCGACATTTTAGCTTCTCTATTTCTAACATCATCAGCAATCTACTTTGAAAGTGTTAGCATAAATACAATGAACGTTTCTGTTTCGTATAAGTAATCCTTAATTTCCCTATTGTGAAAGATCAGCATTATCTGGGCTGTCTCCGTGGGTGGTGCGTGGAACAATGGCTTCGCTCGTCGATACATTCGCTTCGCTTTCGATATCGTTTCGCTATTAATTCAGTCTGGACGCGCTCCTAATTGCGGCCGCGAAATATTGGTGACAGTTCCACCCGCGGCCCTCGCGACTCAATCGTACGATTATAAACTCTCTGTTGCACGATATTACGCGTATCGCATCGCAACCCGCGGCTGGGTTAGTGTTTACGCGCGGCTTGCGCACATTTATAAGACGCCGCGCGCTATGGACTCGTGCTAAGATATTTATTGAGGAATGTAAGGTTTTGTAGGAAATTTGTAGTCGATTTGTTAGCGCCATTGTGGCCGCGGCCGGGATCGCTCGTGGATTTTATTTAACGCTCAGTTGCACTTATTTGATTGGTTTATTTAGTTGGAACCCGATATTCTGTTTCGAAGGTTTACGGTGTTAGATAAAATACAAGATACATAGACTCAAATGGTTGCTTTGTTTGAATTATTGGTACATATTTATGCAGTTTGATCGTCATCATAAAAGCTCACAAAGAACACGAGTCAAATGTTGACATATAACATAACTGTTTCTGGCTGCAGCGTATCATTGCTATCAGCCACTCCTTCAATGAAGAAGCAAAACCAAACAAAAGACAGTCGTGTATCGTTACAGAGAGCAAGTGCGATCGATATCACATCGGATCGATTCCCCTGGAATTGCACAATTTCCCGGCTGTGGTCGCTAGCTAATGAGAGCGTGGTCCGCCATTGTTTACAGATGCGATCGCGGCTATCTCCGCTATTTTTGCCGGTAGCCATGTTTTACTTATCGCTACATTCGTACGCGCGTCGATTGTTCCCTGAGCGGGCAGTTTTCGTCATCGTATCGTTATTGTTTTTGCACGTACGATACGCATCGGTACGTAAGCGATAGTATAATTATTTTGATTGTTTTAGAATAACTGACGCATTGTATGTAGATCATCGCGATAGCGATGCGTGTATACCGTTTGTCAGGCAATTATTTTCGTTCTTATCTCTCGATCTGAGAATTATAAACACAAACGGAAATCTAGCCACCTACATCATAGATCGATATCATTAGACAGTAAATGGCCTCGGGGAGAATTAGAAATTTTACGACGGAATTGTGGTATAAAACTTGTTATGTTTTATAGAGCTTTGCAGTTGTAAATACTGTCAATGGGGCTTTAAATCTTTGTGAGAAATGCAGTTTATTCAGGCGTCTAAAAACTGTTATTGGATACAAATGCTTGCATGCAAAGCATAGTATACAGTTATACAGGTGCAGAATAAAGCAAATTAGAGCGCGATGGTTCGATAGGCGATGCGTCACAAATCGCGCGATATCGCGTGGCATGTCGATCGCGCGTCAATCCTCGCGCGTAACGAACCGTATTGTATGCAAACAGCCGCGCGTGAGTACCCGACCTAACTTACTGAATAAGAACAACTAGGGAATAATAGATAGCATGCGTGCTACTTATATTTGTTTTATATACGACTTGGTGTCATTTATCTACTAGATCTAGGTTGGGAAGGCCATGTGCGCTCGATTCCATGTCATATTATAATTTAGGCTTTGTAGTGTGGTTTTTGGTTTATTTCACTCATAACTTAATACACACAATCTCTAAATACAAATGACTATTCCTATTTTCATTAATATCATGTTCTTCTCATCGTCTCCCAAAAGATAATCCAGCAATAACCAGGCTCGAGCTTAATCCCTATTCAGAATTGACACAATGTCACGATTTTCATACAAAATAAAATTCACATTGGCGATTTTTCCGCAATCACCCATATTATAAGTTCCATTGTGCGGCCGAGATAGCCCGGGGCATCGACTCAAACTGATCCTTTCCTAAACCGTCCCCGAAGCCTTGTAAGCTTCCACTTCGATACAATTTCGACTGAAACTCGCTCTCGCATAGAGTATATAACCGCTTGCTTCTCTGAAAGTTATATGACGTTTCGTCATCACGCTTCATTGGAGTTTTCCGAACAACCGCCACCTCCTCGGACTGAAATTTGAATCGTATCATGATTAGGTACGGTATATTTTTGAATGTTCAAGTGGAGTGGCATAGGGCATTCAGTCCGCATTGTTAGTGGCGCTATCGGCATCACCTTAATGATGTCTCGATGTTGGATAGCCATTGTGTTGGATGTAAATTTGTAGCCGTCGGCGCGGGTAATGATGTGAGAACAAACTGAGATCCCGATAGTCAGATCTGGATCGCTCTCGGCCCACTGTGGCCCGATTGTATTCACTCGCTCGACCCGTGCCCGTGCGATTGTTATACTTTTATTTTCCAACCCTGAAAGAGCATTGTTTCACGTCGCCCCCGTCTTGTAAATCATATACTGTTTGTTTAGTTTTCGAGTCGTTTTTGCGGCGTCACAAAAACGGTTATCCTTTCTGTAATGTAACCTTTACACACGAGTTGTCAAACAAAACATTAGATTCAAAATGGCGCGTCCTAAATGGCGGTTGGTGTCATTAGCGGCTGATACCGCACTATTTTGTCGAATAGACGAAAATGCTTGTCTTTCAACGTGTCGGCTTAATAAAGCGACGCAAACGACGTTTTCAGGAAAACACGATAAATAATAAAGCCACTAAAATGAGCTTGATGAAAAACGACGCGCGATGCGGGTTATTAATTTTGGAGGGAAATTAGACCGCCATTTTGTAGACCAGTGAAGGTTAGTGAAGTGACCTAATAACTATGTGATAAATCGGTCTATTTACATATGTAATAGCCGTAGAAAATATACAGAAAGTAGTACGATTGTAGTTACTTTTATAGTTGAGAGACATTGCAACCAGAAACACACTTTTACTGCTCACCCTTTCTACTAACTGCTTTTAACATACAGCATAAAATACATATTCAACTCAACCAAAGGACATAAAAGCACGACTGCTTAACACGGCTCTAAACATAACCTTTATTGCCTTACCTACATTTACATTAATGTTGGAATTTACAATTAAGCCAAATACGACAAGTCGAAAACACTCACAACATCTTTATCGAGTGGAATCGATTTTTTTGTTTTGAATCGAGTAGGATCTCGGGGCGAGCGTGGCGCCGACCGATCTGGTCTTATCTCAGCACTATCGGAGACTAATGCATCTGGGGAGATAACTCGCCCATAAGTGCGGGTGCGGATAAACTCAGTGTGGCCATGTTAAAAATAGTTTTACACGCATAGTTTTGTACGAAGGGTTATTGGATGTTGAATTTTATATGTACTTGTGTGATGTACATTCACTTGTAAAATATTTACAGACTAAACATGTTTTAGGATAGTTTTCTATTGGATATATCAACCTACATGTACCTATCGGTAACATGAAAGTGGAAAAAAAACACAATTAATCTCATTCTATATAAATGAAAATAAAATCACACGCATGTTTATGAAATTAATAAACAGGAAATAAGGCATTATTTTGATACGAATTCCTAAAAATCTGATTAAAACATGTAATTATAAAATATTCATACCTACATTTAAATGTCCAATTAACCCGCGCCGACACATAAATCAATCGACAATCGGTCGCAGCACATCCCTACCATATCTTCTAAATTCGAATTCCTCTCACAAATTCTTTCCAAATTCAAATTTGAACTTATCGACCGCCGAAAGGAATACATCTTCCTTATTTAAATCGTCATTACGAACTCTTTCGTTTGCCAGATATAGTCTGCGGCTGCGGCTTCGGCTGCGGCCGGCTCCAAGAGATGGCAATAATAAAAATTATCTATACAAATGGGCGAGGATTACTCGGCGACATAAATTCGGCTCTGGCTCCGATGAGCGCGAGCTGCGAGAGGAAAGATAAAGGGTCACAGATTTTTACAGACGCGCTTAGCTCTAGCGCGGCGGTGCTTTGAAAAACACGCTTTTGACGTTCAGTGTTGGTGGAGATAATGTTATTATAATTTCATTTTAGAGTATTTTCGAGGTTGTAAATTTTATTTATTCCAATTACTTAAATATTTGAGCACGGTTATTAAGTAAACGAATTTCTTTATTTCTCTATTTATTTAATCCACAAAACTTATAGGTTGCTAAGTTTGCCTAGAATATATTCCAAAAATAAAATACTTACATATTTTGTAGGTACCAAAACACCACACCCAAGCCATAACTATTCTAGGAGTGTTAGATAAAAGTCCCTACCTAGGTCCCAGAGCAGAGTAAAATTTAAACTCCTATCGTGTAAAACGAAAAAAGCTCAGGTTCGGCCAACTCGTCGGTATCGGGTGCTCAGCGAGACACCGCACTAGAGTTATTCGACAAAAATGCTAATTTTCAAATCTCGAACTCCACTTGCTCGCCACAATCGAAGCGACACCGCGCCCGCGCCGTTTTTATTTCGAGCAACAATCCGATTTTATCCCGAGCCCGTTCCGCACTCGTACAAGCACAGCACTATCGCCACGCAGCCTTCGCTTTTTAAAAGCTGCAATTTTAAAAACTAATTTGACGTACGCGCCGATAAAAGTCACGTTATTCGATTAACATCGTATAAAGCGCTCGATGCAATCTGTACAGTTTTCTTTAATTATATAATTTACATTGTGAAGGAGTTCGCGTATCGGGTCCATCTCGCTGCCCACGCTAGCAATTTGGCAGATAGGGGATACCGATTATGAAGCGAATGCGAATTTATCAAAAAATAATACGGCCCCTGCGTATGGAGCTTTCCCGCAATCGCAGTTACGAACAGCTGTAAAAAATATTATGTCGCGCTGATAACGGCGGACAAGTTTATGCGATTTATTCATGAATTCAATTGATTTCTTGCACTGTATCGGATCGATCGCGGCCGTCCATCCAGCCGGATCCGGTGTTTATGTCGCGTATTATGAAGGGTGTTAACCAATAAAAACTGTTTTGTCGTCGATGGAAATTGTAATTGGCGATTAGTAGTAAATTATAGAACACGGTATTAGTACGCAGTCCGATCCATCATGGGCTCGTTAGCGGCTCGCGCGGCGGCGGCGGCGCGGCGCGGCAGCGGCCCGCGCGAGACCATTTAGATTCTTTTTTCAAAAACCTGTCGGGGCTAGTGTTGGGCGCCTGTTTTTGTGAGTCGATCGATTGTCGGTAGTAATTGGTATGGGAGTAGCCGATGTTAAACATCATGTTTGACGGTGAACCGAGTTAATTATTTTTGTGTCGTAGGCGTGCTGCGAGATCGTATCGCGGCGAGATTGTACCGCGAGGAAATGGATCATTGTGACGTTACAGTTTCATTGTCTCGCTCTTTGTTACCCCAATAATGCGTCGTAAAGAACTCATTACGTATTTTATTACACGTCCGCACAGCATTCGAAACAACTTTTGAAGAAAGTAGAGGCCGAAGCGTTCGGAATGCAAATAAAGCTTATCAAGATCATACTTGCCACTCGTAACATCGAGAACTTTAATAAATTGTGCTTTTATTTTACTCTGTGGGTGCAACTATCTCCGATCTTTTGCGGAAGACCATTATCGGGCGCATCTGTTTCTCGGAATGTCGCGAGTTCCGCAAATCAAATTACGCATTACAAATTCGAAATCCAAACGACACGACCGACGTCGCGCCGCGCACTTCGCCGGAATCGGCCTCGAATGAAAGAGCGAATGTCGCTATCAATGTGTTCGCAATCGACATATTAATATTCGATCTAAAGCCGTCGCGATGTTCTCGATTCGTATAATTAAAATCGAGATCGATACGATTGGACGGTGGATTCCGTCACGTTATTCATCATAAGTACCGCCCACTTTTGACGCCTCCAGCGATGACTTTTAAACTGTTTATTTATTATTACATTTTTATCACTTTATCGATTCAGCGCCATATTTCGTCGGCCATCTTGATTCTCGACGGTACATTACTCGAAAGCAAATCGAATTATTTAAATGTAATCTGACAATTTTATCTGATCGGAAAGTCGCTTATTAGCATCGGTATCTGGAGTTTTCTAGAAAAACCTGTTGTAGCGATACTAGCGATCAAACATCGAAATTGTTGTTAGGAAACGGCATGCAATTAAAAACTCGTAAAGTTATATTCAAATTACATTTTAATCGGGTACTTTTGCGAGTGGACGTGTGTTATTAATCAAGCGTCACACGTGTGGGGGGTGGAAGGGGGTCGCGCGAGTTTTTCAAAGGCGCGGCGGGGAGGGGGGTCGCCTCGTGAGCCCGTGCAACGTATCGTCGCGTTTTGCATAGATTTAAAAACTCGATAGTTATGCAAATGTCCCGCTGCCGTGTTTACTTGTTTCTGAGTTACGGCGTGCCTCCGTAATAGACCCCTGCGCCTATCAGAATTACACTTTTTCCAGAATGTGAAGGTAGGTAGTTGAGTTTTTTCGCGGTCGCGAGGTTGGTTTGTGCGATTGCAGATCGCATGGCCAGAGGTCGTATGGACTGAGTAATGAAATTAAAATTGTTCGCGCTCACGAATGGTACCTAACCTGTACCTATGTCAATGGCACGTGCTTAAAGCTCTCTAGGCAGCTTTGTAAGGCCAACCTGGTTGTAAAACACAACGTTTTACATATGTAGGTTTATAAAGAAGCTGCATATAGACAAAAACAAGCAATAACAATATTTTCATAGGTATGCAATACGTCGACTTATTTTCCTAATCAACTTTTTAATAAAATTTTAAAATTTCCTTTTAAGGTTGCATTCCATACTCATCTAACTACAGAAATCTATATAAACAGGTGCCTGTTTATTTAGATTTCTGTGCATCTAACCATGTACTTTACTTACAAGTTTATCCAATTGAATATAAAATCCGTAAACATACAGCTACGTGACCTCACTAGTCTCAAATTTATAGCTTTAATTATCTTTGCTTCACCATCATCGATTAAATTTTACTAGATGAATATCTGATTAAAATTAATTTAAATAACATGTTTCACAGTGTTACTTGTATTCGATCGTGTTTCTAAACAAATTAACACTTGCTTAATGAATATATTTAATTTTAATTAAAAAACATAATTTGATATGCATGGTGCAATATAGCACCAATAGACTTGCAGCATTTAATGTTAAAACAACATTATGGTGATATTGCTGTAAAAAATGTTAACAAAAATGAACCCAAAAGGCATTAAAATAAAAATAAAAATAAATAAATATTTCATGACATATCACACAGCGCCATCTAGCCCCATACTAAGCCCCATTATTTATTGAGATGCAATAACTAATTTATGTAATAGCTTAGTTTAATAAACGATCTATAATTTGTCGGTCTTCAAGTCGAGAGTAAACCGGTTTCTTCTAGGCAAGCGCGCTACATCGTAGACTATAACGTTGCTTACCATCAGGCAAGTTGTAGTCAAGCGTAAGCCTATATCATGTAAAAAAAAAAAAAGATCTTTATCACTAACATCGTTTGAGAACCACAATGTCACTTGTGCAGGTTTCGTGGCAGAAATAAAGAGTATAAAAGTAATTGTATAGTTAATAAGTGTAGTGTGTCAGCTATAACATTCTCTTTTCCTCTCACATACTCGACTTTAAAATCGTACTCTTCTAATAATAGCCTAAATTTAGTTAATCGGCTAGATGGATTAGTCATGTTGTATAAATAAACCAAAGGTTTATGGTCAGTTTGTATAGTGAATTTCCTATTGAATAAATATACCCTAAAATACTTTATAGACCACACTATAGCCAAAAGCTCTTTCTCAATAGTCGGGTAATTTAGTTCTGCTTTGTTAAGACTGCGACTCGCATATGCCACTGGTTTTCCGTTACTATTACTTAGTACGCTGCCAATTGCATAACCTGAGCTGTCAGTTTGTAAAATAAATTCGTTTTTTGGGCAAAAGTCTGGATAGTCCAAGATAGGAGGACAGGCCAGTAGTTTTTTCAATGTTTCAAATGCTGTTTGGCATTCTGGTGTCCATTCGAATTTGACATTTTTCCTACATAATTTATTTAGGGGCAAAACAATCTCACTAAATTTGTTAATGAATTTACGATAATAATTGGCAAACGCAACAAATCGCTTTACGTCATCCGCACACGTTGGTATCGGGTATCGCTCAATCACTCGAATCTTTTCTGGGTCGGGTAAAATACCTTCTGATGAAATGACATGACCTAAATACAATATTTGTCGTTTTAGGAACTCACATTTCAATGGATTGAGTTTTAAATTAACTTTTCGTAATCTGGAAAATACGGTCATCAAGTTTTTATTGTGTTCAATTAAATTTCGTCCAAATATTATTAAATCGTCCATATAAACTATGCATTTTTCATAGTTTAGACCAGACATGGCTATAGTCATTAATCTACTGAAAGCTGACGGACTAATCTTTAATCCCATTGGTAATCTACACATCTGGTATTGGCCGGTGCTAGTTGTGAATGCTGTATATTTTCTAGACTCTTGTTTTAGACCTTGTTGATAAAAACTTTGGCTTAAATCGCAGTGACTGTAGTAAAAGGCACCTGATAATGACTCTAATATGTCAGTTATGTTTGGCAAAGGAAATTTATCATTTTGTATACGTTCATTTAACTGCCTGTAATCGATTACTACTCTCCATTGCTTTTTACCGTCCCTATTTGACTTTTTTGGTACCAACAGCAATGGGCTAGACCACTCACTATTAGTTTTTTCTATTATGCCACTTTCTAACATTTTATTTATTTGTTTGTCCAGTTCATCTCTCTGCGAAAATGGGATTCTGTATTGTTTTCGATACACTGGTGAAACATTATTTTTCAAATGAATAGACTGTTCGTACAAGTTTGTGACTGTTAATTTATCACCTGGCAAATGAAAAATATCTGCGTATTTGGCGCATATTTGTTGTATTGGTAAAACTTCATCTTTCTCTAAGTATGACGACAAATTGAGTGACGTTAGCAATTCTTTCACTCTCTGAACATTCACACCTGGCCTTTCAAAATCGCACAAGTTGTAGTTTTCTAGTGAATCTATCTCCAGATCTTTCAAACAGATCGATACCTCGTTTTCTGTCGTATTCATCAGTCGTACCGGAATTTTTCCGTTTTTTGGCCTCGCTATGACACTGGCTAAGTAAACTCCTTCTTGTATTTCTTTCGGGTATATGACGCAATCGTTTTTGGCGGGTGTTGTTATGTATTTAATTACCTCACACCGCGGCTCAACCGTCAAAACTTCTTCATATTCGTAGCATTGCATCGGCAACGTAACTGTACTTTGCCCTTTTTTTAAAGTTAGCGTATTAATATTATAATCTATTATTGCCTTATATTGCTTAAAGAAATCTTGACCTAAAATACCTATCGCCTTACATGGCAAGTCCCTGAATACGTAAAATTTATGCTTAAAATTAATTCCTTCGCACTCCAACGGCAAATACACATATCCTATAGATTTTAAAGTGCCACCTACGCCGTTTATACTTAAATTGCAACTATGTAATTCGAACTGTTTTAATTCTAAAAGTTCGGATTTAATAGCTGATATTGCTGCTCCTGAATCCGCTAAATATTCTAATATTAAATCATTTAAGTTTAAACTAACCCAATTTACACTATCGCATGATAATATTTGTTTAGCGACGAAAAAATTCTACCTCTTCGTTACCCGAATTTTCCTCTTTATTTTCCACTTCATTATCATTCACGTCAGCGTTTTGGTTGATATCATCATTCGCATTAAAATGGTTCAAATTCAAATGGCTACAAGTTGGTCTATAGTCCCGTACATACCGTCCTCGGAACGCAGCGTCAGCAGCTCGTGCGCGGTGTCCGCTGCCGCGCGCGCGGTAACCTGATGCGCCTTGTGTGCCAACGCCGCGCCAATTACCTCTGGTATGCTGATATCCGGAGTACTGACCTTGCTGAGTAGGCGGCCTTGCGTAACCGGAATAATTCCTGGAGTTCGGGAAACGACGGGAATTTGTTCTACCTCTATTGTAAGAGCATACCTGTGGTTTTGGAAGGGCGTTTGTTTCATCTTCCGCTATGCGGATTGCGTCCTTTAGTTGTGTAACATTTCGCGCTGAGATTATAGTACCAATCCTCTGACTTGTTAAACCATTAGCGAAACAACGGATGGCATTCCGTTCGTTGATTGGTTGCAGCGTCTTATAAGCTGATTGGTCACCATCTGCTTGGGATATGGTTAAATCTATGAGAAGTCGCTCTATTTCACTACCATACTCCCTTATAGAGCGGTCACCTTGTCGCTCGTTCAGCATCTGCTGTTGAAGAGACGTATCTGATTTTTTCGTGAGAAGATGCATGCGCATGTCTCGAATGAGAGACTCGATACTTGTGTAAGTAGCGGAAAGACGGAGCTTTGCTCCGCTAGAAATTCTACATTTTAATATAAAATTTATTAGGAACTGCTTACCATCATCGCCAAGCATGGAGTTATAAAATTCTATGGCATCTATAAGTTCTTGCGTAACAGTCTCCGAATCATTCATCTTCGGGAGGAGGCTCGTGGCCGTCTTTAAACAAAATTTTTCAGACATTTCGTCGGATTTTGTTTCCAGTGTCGTGATATCAATTAGTGAGTCGTCTTGGTCGAAGCTTAAAATTTTCGAATAACATTCGTTTATCGTTGTACACAATAACACCGTTTCGTTACTTGTTACATTAGTGCTACTGCTTAGTATTTCTTTGAATTTACCATAAATCAATTTTGCTTCCGATACTTTCCTACAAAAAATTTCCCCGACTCTACGTGTAGGTCCTAATTTAACTATACTAGTTTTAATATACTCTAACTGTTTTAAAATATCGCAGAGCACATCGTCCATTTTATTAATACACTTTAATATATTACATATTTTATACACAACTTGACGTTTTGCTCATATTGGGTACCTTAGGCAACTTGAAGGCGATGTCGGTGCTAACGCCGATGGTGGGTGGACAGACTGGGTGCTAGTCCTAGTTATGTGGAGGGCTGCGTGCTATTCCTGGCTCTGCTGAGTGCTGGTGATGCGCCCGGCGGTGCGGCGCACAGAGGAGCGGATGCGGTCAATGGTGCTAAGTCCTATTTCCTCTTGGATCCACGAGCGATGACAAGCTCTGTATTTTCGAATTACAAAATACGAAACAGCCAGAATGATGATAGCCAGAATCACGTATATCATCACGCTCATGTGGTCGAGCCGGTTGCCTAGGTTTTTCAGATTTGCTGCGTTGTCTCCGGCAGCGTTTTGGGATATGAAGATGTCTTCTTTTTCAACTTTAGACTGGCACATTTTACTTATTAGTTTCGATTTATTTTATTGCAATAAATCACGCAACGTTTCAATTTCCGGCAGGGTCGCCATATAGCGTGGCAACTTGATATGTACAATAAAAGGCGTGTTTACATGACTAAGTCTGAATTTATTATGCTTAATATTTAATGTTATAGCTGACACACTACATAAGCGCCTACATTGTGAACTAATTTGTCAGAATTAACTTACATACAAAAGGAGCAAAAATATTTCTAGCGTAGAATTCCCGTGTCCAATATACCTACAACAAAACTTATCGCCAGGTAGGTACTTACAAACAACCATAAAATAATAACACGGCAAACTGTTTAATTTCCTAGAGCCTTATCACTATAATCACACGCGTAACTGAGTACTTTACTTATTTTTAATTACAAACGTATGTATGTATGTATGTAGGTATACGCACATACGTTAATGAATAAGGAACTTTAATGACGGAATGTATTGTTGTTTGGATAAGGTAAAGTTAAATTTATTTCTGTTTGATTTTCCTCGTAGAACTAGAGTAATGAAGTATTTCTTTTATTAACAATTTTGAGTAGGTATGTACATATCTAAGTATAGGTATTTGTCTATAAACTAGTCTGAATGTTCTTATTCTTATAGCTCAGCTAGCTGTACACCCGAGCGTGTCTTTTAAGATATCTTTCTGTTCTTAATTGTGTGAATGCAAATTGGAAATAAATTGACGTAATATATATATATATATATATATATACCTAGTCAGGTCATAAATTCTGTCACATGTTTAATATAAAATAATTGAAACAACTTTATTCTTTATGTAACCATTTATATACCAAAATGAACTTAACAAAACATAGATTCTTATGACATAAAGTTTATTCAAAATGACCTCCGTGATTTTGAATACAGGCCTTCAATCTGCGCGGCCAGCCGTCTATCGCTGCACGAACGAGGTCCATGTCAATATCGGCGGCTGCCTTAATCAAGGATGTCTTGAGTGACTCCAAATTGGGATGAGGCTTTGAGCACGCCTTTTCCTCCAAGTGTTGCCATATCTTGTAATCTAACGGATTCAAATCTGGACTGGAGGAGGGCCAGTCTTCGTGCCGGATGAAGTCGATTTCACGCGCCGCCAGCCAGTCTTGTGTGCTCATCGCTCTATGAGCTGGCGCCGAATCTTGTTGGAATACCCAGTGCTTGTTATTGAACATGATATGAGAAACAGGTTCCACAAGGTTCGTCAGGACTGTATTTTGATACACAACTGCATTCGTTTTTACACCTTTCTCACAAAAATGTACCTCTGTTAAGCCCCAATAAGAAACTCCCAACCATACCATGAGCGAGGATGGAAAATGACATCGTTGGACACGCGGAATACGTTTGCTCGCTTCTTCACTACTGTGTGCGTACACCTTATCATTTTGTTTGTTGTAGCTCTCTTCTACGGTAAAAATTTTTTCATCCGAAAAAAGAATTTCCCGATATTTTTTTCCCGCGTACCGCTTCAACAAAGCGCGGCATCTCTTCAGTCTCAGGTCCATTAGACGAGCATTCAAACGATGTCCTGTTTTTCTTCGCTATGCCCGAAGCCCTAACTAAGTCTTCATTTAACACCCTTTTCACCGTGGTTCTGCTTAACCCCATCTGAAGGGCCAACAGTTTCTGCTTACGTTTGGTTGGGATTTCTTTGACTTCGCGCCTTCACAGCTTTTATCACTGCTGGAGTCCTAACAGACCGAGGGCGACCACTTCTTGACCTGTCATCTACACTAGAGTCTTCATTGTATCTTTTGATGGTACGATAAACTAATCTTTTGGTTATATTCAAATTTTTCAGTATGTCAAAAATTTTAATTGGCGCGTAACCGCAACGATGCAATGCAATAACTGCAACACGGTCTTCTTTAAGCGTCCACTCCATATTTAAAAATGAGTAAAATTCTAAAAAGTATACATTTTTATTTTCATGAACAATTCGAAATTCGAATTCAATTAACTTTTTTGTGGCCAGCATTCTAAAAGAAAAGTTTTTACTGTGTGACAATACTTATGACCTGACTAGGTATATATACCTATGAAAAGAGATATCAAATCTCAAATATTTTGTTAACTTCAGACAAAATATATAGCTTATTCACAAATACAAGGAACGGACATCAGTTGATACACTACTCATTTGTGTTTAATGTTTTAAGATATTTTGAAAAGATCAGTAGTAACACAAAATAGCACATCCAACGTTCGCACTCCACGACCCACTTTAAATACATGTACCTACAGCTCATGAATATTTACCCACACATCAATCATAACGGGGTTGCGGATCTCAGATCGACTCGTTTGTAAGGGTTGGCCCTCAGGGTTGGTCGGAAGGTTGGCCAGTTGGTAATACTTGGCCTACTTAATGAGTGGTGCTTATGAATAGCCAAGGTAGAACTGTGGAAATTATTTGTAAGATTTTTAGTATGCAGGTTGGGTGTGTGAAATTGATGTGTTAGCATTTTTTTCGTTGTATTTTGTATAATTTTTGTTTGTGTTGTTGGGTTTCCAGCGTAGTTAGTTCCTTAAAAAAACTGATATTAAAAATACCGATATTTTTTCCAGAAGATGTTACTTGTATATTATCTATATGTTTTATACAAATAACTTCTAGGGAGTCTAAACAGACGACGCATAAACCATATAGTAAGTTGAAAATACATGAAAAAGTAGCAACTAAACACAACATTCAACAGAGAAGAAGTAAGCTAATACATTAAAAACCTAATTAAAAGTTATCTGTGCAACTACTGAATCACAGACTATTTCCAATCATCAATCCAAGAAACCTAAAGCTACACAAAACAAAAAACACCAGTTATCGACACATCTGCAAGTGTTCGGATGAAGCTTCGTGCGTCACGATCGGACGTATTAGCATAAATCTAAAAAATCTAATTAAAAGTAATCTGTACAACTATGGCTAGGCAAAATAATAATAAAAAATACTAATATAACTATGGCTAGGCAAAAATATATACAAAAAAACAAACATCAGTCCAAGAAATAAAGAGCTACACGAAACAAAAAAAACACGTGACACATCTGCAAGTGTCCTAATACATCCAAAAAAATCTAATTAAAAGTAATAACTATTGCTAGGCAAAATGAGAATATAAAAAAATAGTTAAACATCAATCCGAGAAAGCTAAAGCTGCACAAAACAAAAAAGGCACCAGTTATCGAGACATCTGCAAGTGTCCGGATGAAGCGTCGTGCGTCACGATCGGACGTATTAGCATATCGATACGATAGCAGCGGGGGACGTGTTAAATGCGTTAAAAAGGCAAGTTTGTGATAGCACGCTTTTAGATGAGTGGCTTGGAAAAATGTTTAAGTGGGCATGTTTGTGAGTGGTTGTTGTGAATAGTTTACTGGTGTTTTAATGGAGAGCGTTAAATTCATGTAGAATAGAATAGAAATAGAAAAACATTTATTGAGACAGACTACAAAACATAAACACAGACATATATACAATAAATAAATAAATAAGTCTGCCCCAGCACAGCCCCAACTCAGCATAATGCTGATTACTGTAAGCAATCAGCGCTGGTCTTCCGTTGGGGCTGGCTGTGACGTCACGTACGAGACAATGATTTAGTTTTAAAAAAGGAAATGATAGAGCATATATAAAAAATACAAAATAGATACAAGAAACATAAACCTTACATATGGCAGATACTTATACACAAAATTTACACACTAACACTCATAAGAATGCACTTAGCTAATCTACGATTACAATCATGGTACATTACATGTGAATATGAAGGCTTTTTGCGAATACTCTAAATGTTGAGTGACTTTAAAACCGTCCTATAGTCTAGTATAGTATTTAGTCCGTGGTGCTATTTGAGTAAATACATTAATATTTCTTTAGCATAAAGCATAGCAGTAAATACATTAGTATTTTTGTATCATTTTAAAGTTAATTTATTAATGAGAGTACGGGAAAGAACTCTTTTCTTGCGCATTTAGAGTTTCATACCGTCTAAAGCCTAAAGTGTCTGTTTAAGACATATTAACAATTATCACTTAGATAAGACCAATTCAGCCAATATCTATAATTCAATACCAAAAATCATTCAGGGAACCGCCTTAATGTACCTGTAGTTCCATTCAACTTTAGCTTAACTGTGCCAACCACGCACGACCACCCCATCTAGCTGAGCTCCTTGAAATCTCCATGAACAATAGCTACTGACGGTACGATATATTTAGTAGTTTGACACGGCCGTAGATAGAGCCCGTCCGGCACCGCTCGACGCCCGCTCCGGCAAAAACGCTTGCTACTGCACCACACACCCTCGACTATGTACAGGGTTATTTATAATGGAACCAAATCAAACCATTATAATATTATAAACCTAATAAGTGTTTGTTTTTTATTAACTTGATAGGCTCACGCTTGACTACCTCTCATCTGATGTTATGCAACGGTATAAACTACTATCTTGCCAAGAAGATATCGGTTCAATCTCTTGCAAGTTCCTCTTTCACGTCGCAACAGTGACTGCTCGCGGCTTCGCCCGCATTGTTTAGGGATAAATACTAGCACTCTCGGGTTACACCAAAATCATGATGATTCGTCTCTCCATTGCAGCGTGAAATAAGAAAAACATACCTATATACACATTTCGGTTTTATATAGTTAATGGTTTATAATGATGAACAAAATATTTTTAAAAATTTAATCTTAATACTGCGTAGTATAATAGAAATAAAAATAAAAACAATATGTAATAATATTTTTGTTTGATCTGCCCCCTTAGACAAGAGGCGTGTTTTAGTGAGCGTACTGTCGCTCACTTATAGAATAGAAAGAACAATATATGGGATTGACATCGCGTCGATTGACATGCTATTTCACTCCCATACATTAGTATTTCTATTCCATAAGCGAGCATCAGTACGCTTACTAAAATACGGCTTACCACCTAGGCATCTATTAATTGTTGCGAAAATATATTTTGTTGCCGTGTTGCTAGTCTATGACACTAGCTGCTAGTTACCCTGTACACACCTTTATACACCAGATAGTACAACAATAGATAAACATTTCCTCGTGTCCGTCGCGGCTCATGACGAATAAATCTAGATGTCTTCGCCGACTAGATAGCGGAATAACGTACTGGGCTTGATAAAGTCAACGCGTGCTATCACAGATGGAGGACTTACGGCCTTTTGATGTAGGGGGAAAAATATGCACTTACGTGTGATATATTTTTTTCAACAACGGTGATACTGGGCATTAATCTAGGAATTATTAGTAGAATAGAAGATTTGTATGAAAGAAGACTATTACATATCGTCATCATCATCAGATCGAATTAAAAGTTTAAGTTATTTGTCCCCGGCGTAATGGCAAATAAAATGAACATACAAAGTATCCATTTTACATCTCGTACCATGAAGTACCTTTATTTTTCGGATTGCGCTTCCATGTTTGTTAGCTGTGAGCATTCTCATCTGCATCTTGTGAGCTTAATTCTAATCGTAGGTACTTCAAAACAGTTCGTAATTGATCAATGACAAGTCCCAAGTACCTGTATAATACGATACCTACATACGATTGATCTTCACATGCAATGGTCCCAGATCAGTTATCGATGGAGGCGCGGCGATAGCTGGCAGTGATCGGTCACGGCGAGACAGGGATGCTATCTGGCGATGTGACGCCACCGATGCACGACTATTTTAATTGGCCCGCGATCGCCCGCCAGATAACTCGCCGCCTTTGTTTTATAATGTCAACACGTGTTCCTCATGTCTCCCGCGCTCACCTTCCAACCGTTGCATTAAACATTAGAAACGATAACGTCGCACAATACCAACTCGCAGTCAAAGGTTAAAATAATGCACGTATATCTAACTCTGCCGAGCTAGTAATGCGGGCCCGCTTTGAGGACGAAAGCATGTTTCTCTCTTGTGCAAACGCAATGACATGTTTATAAAGACAAAGGGCACAGATGGGTATCATTTAACGAATCGACATTCGGCCGTTCGGAGCGCATAAACGACCCGGAGTCACGCCATCTATCTGATCGGCGCGAGCCTGCGCGGGCTGATCGCGGACTTATAACTTACTTAGCGCGCAGGAGCAGCTAACGAAGGCGATGCTGCGGTATGACGACCGCGACCCGGCGCGATACTGGTACATTAGCGCGCCAATCGCGCGTCACACAATCGTAATGACCAATCGCGGCGCGCGCTCGCTAGGATAGCGTGACCCGGCGATCCGATGCCGGCCGCATTCGTTACCGGAGATGTCTGCCGGAGCGCAC